>CM068308.1:14685521-15048021 GCA_034768735.1 Schistosoma mekongi | reverse complement strand
AACATACCTTTGTAAATACACAAATATGATTGACATTATGCATTTAACTAGCATAAACACTAAATTTACAAACAAATTAAACGTTTCTAATGTTATACAGGGTGAATAGTTGGTTAGTTTACTGAAATTAACAGACAGTATAAAAAAAAAGCACAATATAACTAAGCTGTTATGCAAGAAGTTTGACGTTACTAGATAAAAAGTAGAACAAAGAAAAAGATTATAATGAATATAAAAGAAGAAAAAAATAACTTAGTGATTAAATTTACGGTCAAATAACATGTAGTACAGAACAAAGTATGTGGACACCCTACTGTTTTTCGGAATATTTGATTGAACATAGAAATATTAATTTGAAATGTTTTTTCAAATGTGCATATTAATGTGTGATTCTTGCATTTTCACTTCTCTCTTTAAAATATTCTTCTATTCTCTTTCTTTTTGATTCTTTTTGACTGACATTTCGAATAATCGTCTATGCACAAACTTTCATTAATGAGATTAAGTGCCTTCATAGAAAATCCTTATATTTGTAATATCTGTAAGAAATAAGTAGTTTAATATTATCCATTTAATAAACATCATTATGGAATACAAAATGAAATTGTAATTAAATTAGGTTTTCTCATTAATGCTTACCGCTTACCACTTAAAAGAGAGTAATGGAAAAGATCCAGTAAGAATTCAGTGGAAATAATTAAAAACATCATACTTTGGTTTTCAACATTCAAAATAGATATCTACAGTAATGATGATGAAATCAAGATAAAATAAATTCACGCCAGCTGTCTATCTACAAGTGGTCGCCTGCATAGTCTTTGATGTTAGCTTTTACATACCACAGCGGGGTATTATTATTATTATCATTATGACAATTACACAATGAATACAAGAACAAATTGGTGTATGTAAAGTCAGGTTGTCTAATGTTCGCTTTTTGTAGTCAGTAGAGCTAAGTAAAGATGCTGACAGTTTGATAAATGCAAAGTATTATTATGTTAGATTGATTCACTTGAATAATAAACGAAGTTTGATAATTGAATATATGATATTTACAATTATCAAAGTAGAAAACAGTTTGATTTTGCTTCCTGCAGTTTCTTTTTTTGGCAAATTCATAGTTGGATAGAATAAAAAAATTAGTGAGAAGAATCAGTAGGTGAAGAAATTTTAATAGAATAATCAGTTTAATGAATATTAGTAACTCTAATGATTAACTTTTAGGCTAATCACTTGAAATAATCTTTTATGAATATAAATAAAACTCTAATAGCATAGTGCAAACTCTTAAGATGGTATTAATAAAGAATAACCAACAATTGTATAGTCAAGACCTAAGTTATAATTCTTTTGAATTATTTCATTAACTCAGAAAAGTTTCTTAGCTTATAGAATGAAGAGCTTACTTCTAGAAAAAGAGGGTACTAGTGATGTTGTACAGAACATTACTAAAAGATTCACGATCAAATTACCTATTTCGGAAAATTCAACGTTATGAGCATCCATCAGCTATTTAATTATTTAGTACTTATTTAACACATAAAATTTGAGAATCAAGACTATATGGGCTGCAAAATTTGAAATGTAATGTTGTGAGAACCAAAAACATTGTTTCACAATAAGTGGTTAACGCGCATTCCGCTGACAAGATTTATGACACCCTGGTTTATTTTTGATTAATGTCCAATTTTTACAACCGGAATAATTTATATATTCAAGCAAAATCTGTTCATACATATACATAATAGGTCCAACCTTCAACTAGTATAGTAATATCTACGTGTTTGAATTATTTAGTTTGAAGTCATACAAAACCTGATAATATAAATAGACACTTCCGATTACTCATAATGCTAAATTAGCTATAACATTAAGTTGACAAGTTCTTCGAGTTACTACAGTGTAGATGACTTTCGTTGTGTCATATTCTAAAAATTCTTTATTGCTGTGGAGCTCTTCAAGAAGTATGGTTACCGAGTTTATGTATATTATCCTTATCATTAGCCATACATTTCAACAGAGAATAAGGTTTTATGACTGTCATAAATAACCAGCATATAGTTTAAATAAATTTCTAAAATCATCATTGTAGAGATTTCACTCTCGGAATAAGTAACCTTTCAACATAGTTAGATCAAAACAGTTAGTTACAAGTAATGTCAGCTGTTTAGAGAAACCTTAGGCCACGAGCAAATTCCTAAGTGTCTTATAACTAACTTACCAAAAGTTATTTTAGACTGTCTGTCTAGTTACCACCATGGTTTTATTTCACTTATCATTCTTTATATGCATAAATTGTCTAAATGCATTTAACATTGATTGTTTATTGTATAAAACTATTTTGTTTGTATTAATTTTACTAGTGTTTAATAAAACTTTTTCTATTGCCATAACACTTATAAAGATACTTGTCAGTAAGGCGCCATAAATAAATTCTTAATTAAATCATAATCAGTTTGGGGAATATTTATCCAATAAGTTTTTTTTAATTATATATGTATATCTTAACTGTTAGTAATCTGACTTTGCTTTAGTTTGCATTAGATTATCTGGAAGTACTGTAAGTTTATCGAATGAAGATTTGTCGACAATAATTTTATTAGACATTTGTTTAAATTAAGGTTTGTATATGGATATTGACTATTCATAATTTAAATGGGACATACTAATTGTCAATTCTTCTAAATAACAGAAAAACAGTACATGGTGACATTATGTATTTCGCGTGTATTAGTTTATATTACAACAATTTCATCATTAGAGGCAGTGTAGAATATACATGACAGTACTCACTGAATTAGTTGGTTTTCACAAAATATATGTTGTCAATATCATAATTTATAAAGCCATTATTTCATGTGAATTGCTTTACAGGTTTAAAGTCGATTTTAGTCGCTAGTTTACAGTATCGTAAAAAAGTAGTTGTTTTAAAGTGTCGTGCTTATTTCTCAGTCTGTAGGTCCTGGGTTAGTTCGCTGGAAGTGTCACGATTACACAATATTAAGTGAGCCTTTACTAGAATGAAACAGCAGTGCAGTCTTTCCTGGTTTCTAGTAGTTTCTTAACTGAAGTATATCTATGACAACACCTATGAATTAAACCAATCCTTAAATATTCCTTTATCTTCTTTTGGGCCTCGATTGTACACCACTGATAAATGTCAACCTAACAACGATTCTACTGGTGAAACATATAGGTAACCATTTATTTTGATGAAGCATTTCCTGAAAATTTATTCCCCACATTGTGAAAAAATTTCCCTGCAGCCTTGTCCGACAGTTCGTATTTTCTAAAAAAAACAATGCACTAGAATACATCACAGAAAATCGTTCGAACTGTTATTCTTAGTAAATCAACAATCTATGCTATACTTCCTCCATAGAACATAGAAGCATTAGTATAATAATAAGGCTGGAATTGCAATTTAGTGATGAATTTTTTCTCATATTTTCATATTTACGTACTTAATGATAAATTTTTGAAGTCCTGTTAAGAAATGAATGCCACTGCAATTCATTCCTGCCAAAATCAGGATATTAATTATTAATGAGATTAGATGTTTGCATAACGATACCAAGAAATGAAAAATCTGTACCGTTACTACTGAAATGATTGTTTAATTGTTAGGTTCCAATTCAAGAACTAAATGTCCTTGGTTAAATTTATGATGACATTATGAATGTTCATTTTTAAGAAGTCCCATATCAGAATAAAACGTGCCCAGTGACTCTTAGCTTTCATTAGATATCTTAATTGACGTTCATTCACGTCTACAATTTCAACTTGTCTTTACGAAACTAGTTTATCTAGTACAATGATAATTATTCAAGATTATGCTTGACAACATAGCACTATGTCATTAATTTGTTTCAAATGTCATGCATCCAGTTGCTTATATTACATTCTATTTTATATTTGTAATATTCATTTATTTTCATCTTCAACTAGCTAATATTATTAACTATAAACAGAACTTAATGTATTTCGTTTTCAAGAACGTGAACAACTTTCATATTATTTAAATTAAATAACTTTTAAGAATGACATATTCATAACACATGGTTACATTCTATGACAAGTAACATGTTTCCTAATACATTATATAACCTTGAAAATACATTTTGACATATGATGAACAACAGTAGTATGACTGATTGTTTAATAGCAAAATCTTTACTTATCATAAAAATCTTTATCTAATTATAAATATGAATGTTTGTATAAATAAAACAAAGTATCTTATTTACTTATTTAAGTATAATGAAATGTTAACTAAATGATATTTTCTTCTGTGAATATTTTTCATTCAAGATTGTCATTCTATATTATTTTACTATATTTATATTTGTATATAATGATATAACAAATTGTATACAACAGAATGAAATTTACATTTATTCATTAGGAATTAAAAGAGATAGTGTGTGTAGTTTACAAGTGAAGACATTCTTCTTTAAATATGTATTGAAATGAATTTACTATATTTTCGTCAAGAAATTATCACTCTCCCTCTAAACATGAGACAATATGAATGTATAATCGAATTATCTATTATGTAAGCTGAAAATTTTTTCAGATATTGTTCTATATTCTTTGAGAGTGAATGAAAATATGTTATCAGTGCTCAGCATGATATTTGGTTGAAGAATAAGTCAAATAGTAGTTTCTGTAATGCAGTCTAGACTTAAGAATTATGTCTATGATAGAATGCTAAAATCCTATCTAATATGAAGAAAAAATTCACTATTAGTTGCATAGTATCATTATATCATTGAATGTAACAATTATCTAAAGAAATAATGTACTTTGTACTATATGACTGATTTAAAGGTGGTAAGCTGATCTGTATTAGTCGTAGTAATAGATTTACTTGTATTAAGTGAATTGAATAGCTTGATATTTCATTTATGTGATCACTAGTTTTACTCATGCCAGCTGACTGTGAAACCCACTTTGATTATTTGTATATTTCAGATAAGAGTGAAGTCTTGGACTCCACTAAAAGTAACCAAATATGCTAACACTTGGAAACAGAAGCTATTCATATGAAATTCTTTTAGGATATACGTATGGCGATAGAAGTCAATCACTTGAAATCTTTAAATCTACAATTCCATGCAACTGATTTCCAAACCAGATATTTAGATCCTGACTCACAGAATAATCTTACGTTTACTTGATTTTAGTTAATACATGAAATACAATGGAAATAAATAGGTGAAATCAATCACTTCTATTTATTGATAATCGCAAAGTGCAACTGAATTACAATCAATCGCATAAAAATATGTTTTTGTTATTGGTGAAATAAACTCAAATAGCAATATCTGTCACCTTTCTACGTTGAGCTATGCAATTGTTTCACATATATATAACTGTTATTATTTTGATCCTAGATCTCTGTTAAATAGAATCACCGGTCTTATTTTTTAATAAGCCAATAAGTATCTCTTGACAGATTTTCCCATTTATGCTAGAAACTCCCTAACAGCATATTTATATGATCATGTAATAAACTGTAACGACAGAGAATATGTCTTAATACAACTAAAGTACTCTTACACCTATGAAGTGGTCCACGTTTTTAAATATACTTTAATTGAAGTGAGTAGTTAATTGGTTTCTTAAACTCTTAAGTATGATGCGGATCTTTAGAATTCGTAACATAAACAAACATCATACTATAATTCATATTACACAGGAAAGTTACTAGGTTCGAAATACCAAATTAAGAAGTTATTCACATTGGTTTTAAGCTTTCAGTTTTTTCATCTCATCACAGTTCACTAAAGTAAACTGAATTTCTTCTAATCTTTCTCTTAATACAGTAACTACTTATTAATTCTTTCCTAAGCTGTCTCATTAAATCCATTATAAAAAGTTATGAATCATTCACATTAAACGTAAATTATTGTCCAATATAGAATGAAATTAATATTTCCCGGTAAAATAGCAATTACATGTCTGAATATATTCACATTATTATTGAATAACATTGTAGTTCCTGACTTATAATAAAATACAATTAACAATATTGATTGTATCATTTATCATTCACTCATTCATCTAATTCATCAGTGTTTCTTAATGAAATCTGGGTTATGAAATTAAATTAATAGTTAGTTAGTCAGTCAATCAGTGGATTAGTTAAATAGATGTCTGATTACTTAGTTAGTTAGTCAGTGATTTCAATGACTACCTGTCTGATTTTATGTCATTTGTCAAAATTGTCTAATGTATGAAACTTCAGACAGTCAGGTACAATTTTATCATTGAGTAAAACTGTATGCCATGCATTATTATTCATTCTCAGTTTTTTTTTTGTTGCTTAGACATTTAAACAGGACAAATATGTTTAGAACTTTGAAGCACTTAGAGATATATGCACTGATTTACGTTTGAAGTTAATGTATATAGATTAATACACTAATAAGATATAATGTTTGATAACATTGTTATGTTTCATTTTGTTTAGTATAAACTTGATTAATAGCTGTTATATACTGTAGGACTAGATAGCCTAAGTTCAATTTCATCAGCTAACATGATTGTAGGCATATCATGTCAACGAGTGTATAGCAGAATGAAACCTAACTCCAGAATGTCTTGTTGGTTTGTCTTAACCATCTAGAATTATCAATAGTGGACGCAATGTCAAATGGGCTGGTGACAAGATTACAACTTGATTGACAAAATTTGATTAGTTCTATAGAGAGGAAAAATATTTGGTCACTACTTAGTGATCAAATTAATATAAACCCAAATGTGTAGTTTCTGATAACTGTCACACGTGTTTAATATGAAAAATTTTTGAAATAACTAGTTATAACATCAATTTAATGCATAAATTATATCACGTAAGTAATCCAGAAATATAACTGATACTATTAGTTTGACGATGATTTCTGTTGTTAACTTACATCAGCTGAAAACAATGAAAAACGAAGTGAAATGGATAAATTTGTGTATGTAAATATCTCAGTTTCTGTCAAAACATATTAAGGACATATATGACTACAACGTTTATTGCTCGGGTTCATATGGTATCATATATGGATAGAATACGTTTAATATGAAATAAACAGTCGGTACTCCATAGGATTCAATGTTTCATCGGTTGACATTAATTCTTAATAGCTTGAACCATAGCCGCGACCCTAAATTGGTGAACAATATACATCTATCATGAAGACTCAGTTAAGCAGGATTTCAATTATCATTTATTCGAATGGTACGTGGTAAAGTTAAATGTGGTAAAATTAGGGTCAGATGGCAAAGCACTACTATAATTTACGCTACAATCCCTATGGTGTTTGTGATACCCAACTAAATTTACAGAAATAAAAAATGAAGGGAGTTAGAAAAAGATTGGTCTTTTCATAGACAAAAGGCTTGAAGTGGTTTTCAGCAGGTTTTGAAAAATACCTGGCAAACATAAAATAGTGTGTTTAAAAACAATATAGTCGTTAACCAAGCTTTTCAAATGTAAATCTCTTTTATGCATAATTCCGAAATCCACAAAAGCATTTTTTTAGGTTTGTATAGACGACCAATTTATACCTTACTTCGTTTCAAAGTTTAACAATGCAAATTAACCTAAAATTCGTAACTATTAGATATCATTTCAGGGTAAGGCTATCTCCTAAACACTTTATTATCTTCGATTCTATCCTTGATGAAACAGTAGGCTTGTTTACTTGGAGAACAAAAAACGTATTCACTAATTGTTGATTTTCAATGGTTCACTAACTAATGTCGATTCGTGTTCTAAAATTGTCTATCTAACAAACTTAACAATGTTTATCATTAGTAATACTACACTTATGTTAATTACTGACATTATCGTGAATAATCTAAAACTATAATACATATTTTAAATGACTAAAATAATACTAATTAATTAGATTAGGAAAACTCAAATTATTTCTATATAATAATATATTTATACTACTTATAATTAATTACATAGTTTATTTATTGTCATATTGAATAAATTCACAACCTCCTATTGTGAGATAAGGGCCTTTTTTTTTACACAAACCATTAATTTACACCTTTACAGATGATTATATCACACAGAAATACATACAACAATGAACAATTGAAAAAAAGAAAAAAGAATTATCTCACCATCTATTTAATTTAACATAGGTACATAAGCAATTATAAGTAGATAAATTAAAATGAGTTTATCAATAGGATATTGTCAATATTCATATAAGATTTCTTTTAATTAACTTCAGTGGTATAATGATATCAGTTTAATAATGTTATTAATTAAACAAATAAATTGGATTAATAAATTGTTAATGAATAATATTAACTATATTAATACTACTTCAATGAATATAAGTAATATTGGTTTACAATTTAAATGTGTATACACCTGTTACAGGATTAAATTTTTCATTTCCTTTTTCCTCTAATTTCATAAATAACATAATGAATTAAGAATATTTTAAAGAATAGTAGAAATAAAAAACAGCAGGAAATTAGAATATTTCTCATTTTTATATATTCATTTGTTACATACATATTGTAAACCTTGTAGTAATGCGATTGAAAGTAACCTATTGAGTAAAATGGAAACATCTGGTCAGATGGATGGATATAGAAGGTTATTACATTAGATAGATAAATAAAAACAATGAAAAGTAATTGAAAGGTTGTTTTATGGATACATTTATGATTTAATGAGTAAATGTAAAGTACCTATCATTCAATTTAGTTTAAGATAGGTTAATTTGAATATATTTCAACAAGTACTTCTATTTGAATTGAATGTCATCTTTTTATTTGGCTTGTGTTAGACAATCATTGAAAACTAGGAACAAACACTACTCACCTGTTTTATCTTAGTATGGAACATTTCAGAAGTGATCGGCGAAAGCTTAACCATTACATCATTGGGCTGACCAGTAGTCATAGGTTGACATTTCTAAATCAGTCAATTTACGATATATATTTGCATGAGTTTATTCATTGTCATCTGTAAGTAACTGCCTGATACCTGACATGGTTGAACTCTATTGATCACATCTTACTGAAACTGCAAGGATTACTTCCATAGGTTAGTTGCTAGTAATCTGATATTGATTGACACTGGAGAATTTCGAGGCTGCCAAATTTGACATTACGAAGTGGTCTGAATTAGACAAAATTCTCCACAAAACCCAGTTAAAATGATTATATTATTTTCCACTAACGAATTTGGTAAAATATTCAGTATTAACAGTAATATATTATGTTGGAATAATATTAACTTGAAACGCTTGAATGATCATAGCATATTTAACCCTTACTCTCCTCCTGTATATATATAATCTTATACACACCTTTAAGGATATTTTAAATGAATTGCCCAGAATGCCAAAGCTTCTTCGTGGTCAACTAAGTCACAAATAATATGTAACGTTGAAAATGAGTTAGTCCTTTACTGCATCATAAAATGACTGAATTTCAAATTCTTAATCATTTTGACTTATAAGCGTAAAGACAATATACTTGTATAGAAATATATAGGCTCAGGATTGTGTTACCCTTAGATTGTTCATAACAGACATTTGTATAAAACGTTAACCACTTCTAATCAAATCTTTGCTATAAACTGTGCTGTAACAGTTTTTACCCACTGAATATTCCAGTCATAATTTAATGAACATTTAAAACATTGCTGTTAACATAAGTTATCTACACTCTTGAGGAATCATTCACTAGATTGAAACAACTGTTCACTTGGCATCTTGTAACAAGAAGAATATTTTTATAAAATACCAAAATGTCAGTTATCCGACGTTTCTTTCGCATAATTGATAACAAACTGATCCAAATAACCTGTTTACTATTTTTTATGAGTCACTTTAACTATTGTATATCCTTCTTATATGAATTATTTTTACCAGATACCAAAGTGCCAATTGTTGCAAATCATAATAAACAAATTCGTTTACAAGTTGGTGATATTCTACGTCTTGAATGCCCAATTCATATTACTTCAACCGGTGGAGTAGATTCTTCATCAAATGTAAATAATGCCAATTCTGCTACGCATCAACTTGAATACAGCAGTGGTGTTATTTATAATTGGAAAGTACGAGATTTACATGATTATTCTTTGGATACAAATAGTCATTATCGATTTAGTCAACAACGTCGAATACTTGAAGTTACTGAACCATTGCAAATTTCTGATTCGGGCAATTATACATGTTCTGGAATAACAGGTTTTGGAAATCGTGAAGTAACATTTGAAGTTCATGTTCGAGGTAAGCAAATAAACTAATACTGTTTGTTATGCTTTACTAACTGCTATCAAACACCTGACAGTTAACAACAAGTGATATTGTATGACGCAATGCACTATACCACTAAATGACTCGAAGTCAATAAAACAAACAATTAAATGCTAGATCAATTGTCAAAAGCTTAAGTGACTTGATTTCTATCCAAGACATAAGCCACCTAGTTACGGTAAAAACCAGTTCGTTTAACCCAAACTCCTGTGAATAATGATAAGTATCCATGATCACAAATGATGAATTAATGCAATAAATCCAGTAATTATCCAATAATTTTAATCGCATACCTACACACACATGTATTCAAAGGAATATCATTTCTGTTTGATATCAGTCTTGTCCAACATTTCATTGTTGATCAATACTTAAAACTTCAACTTGCTCTCCAATATTTGAGTAACTAGGACTAGCTTATTATATAGTGTTATTCAATTTGTAAATGGGTCATACTTCAAAAAATTTTAAAAAGGCCAAAATCTGTAGACAAATTATCAACTATACTGATAATTAAATTGTTTTAATAAGTCACATAAACAAAATTTCATTGATTTATATGTGAGAAAACATTTTTAAATGACCCTCTATTTATTGAATAGATTATTATTATTAAAAAAAAAAAATAAATTAAATTTACGATTGACAGTGTTATTATTAACACTACTGTTATTGTTAAAAGTAGTAGTTATATAGATATATGAATGTATAAATAACTGATTTATAAGTGAAAAATGAAATACCTATACTGACGTTAAGTAATTTTTACAATTAAAGCTAGAGAAAGTAAAATAAACTTTATAAATAAACATGTTTAACAAATGAATGCATTCATGTGTATATTCTGTCATATTAACAATAAATACTTCAAAGTACTTCATACATATGTTACATACAGAGCTTATAGAACTCATTAAACAAATTAAACACCATAAACATTATCTGAATATTGTTTATCCTAGTTCATCTAGGCACATTTGAAGTGTATATATGATAGTAGACTCTAATTGCTACTTCAGGTGGAATAGTACTCTAAATACTTGAGATTTCATCTATCATAATAAAATAAAATTAAAATACTAAGGAATACAATTAATCACTATTATCAATATGTAGATAATCCATGGAAAATCTTTTATTGTATTTTCTATACATCTACTTATATTTTTGTCTTGAACATATTTAACACAACATAAAGGTATAGATTTCAAAGACAAGTTGTTAGACAAAAATAAAACGATGCTTATCAAATACCTTTCTTTAGATAGAACATGATGATAAGTGATCTAAAAAAATACTCCACTTGAGTCTATTCAATAACTTAGTAGACAGTGGATGTTCTTAAGGGAAAAAAATCAAACACTATTTTAGTGAAATACTAATTCCCATTAGTCCTGATCATAGTAACAGTTTTAACAGAAATTAACATCATCTTTTAAATAAAATCAGTATGAATTGTGTATTATTACTGTAGATTTGGATTCATTTAAGTACTCGAAAACAAGTGAATGATTTATTGCATAAACTATTATTGTTGTATATCACAATTGATCCAACAAGGAATTTCCATCTGATATAATCTGCTATGTGATAAATGATGAGTATTATACAATAACTTGATAACAGGGAAAGGTTTATATTCCTATATAAGTTAAACTATTCAATGTTATCAAAGTAATGTCGCACTGTTCCATCAAGTGGAAGCTGACATATATATATATATATATATATATATATATATATAATCAGATTAGTAAAAACATTTTGAGATGGGAAACAAGATACTCTTACTAGCCATAACAAAGTTTTTATCAAACTTAGTCTTCAGACTAAAATATTAACATTTGAAATCTAATACTGCCTAAAGAGATTTATGTTAGTGACCTGAAAGTTCACATTTCATCAATTATTCTGGAAATTATTCATAATACTATAGAGTTGTCTTTGTAAAGTTCACTTAATAAATTCAATAAAATAAGTATTCATCCTATTTGATTATTCAAAAAGTATTGAAAAGTTTATCATGATGTATGTTTTGTATAGTGTTCATTGTTGCAAACAAGGAATACTGAAGTAGATAATATTAGTTTGTTATCACCAATGAGTTACTGATAGACTATATGAATATATGAGTATATAGTTTACAGAAGCTGTGACAGTTCTTTAAGCACTTTACATTTTCACATTCTGTCTGAGAACAAGTTTAGAGTGAAGATTTTGTTTTGGTTAGTATATTGAATATACTGCTAATTGGTTGCAAATTTAAAAATTGCACAATTTAGTCTGGTTAGAGCATCATAACTTACAGTGTTAAGTGGTTCTTAATCGATCACACAATAGAAACCGATAATTGTTATCGAGTCAGTGATTGAAGTGAATACACGAATCCACGCTTACCAAGTGATGATTGATGATATTTGGTGACCAAACGTATATCTCACTTAGTACCTACCAGAAAGATGATGATGTGCCACGTAATATTTCATTTATTCACTTTAACCTTCATATTAAAGTTTATTTTATATTAATTGACAAACTAATTTGTACTTTAATCTAATAACTTTTTAGTATCCAGATGTTAATTAACTTTACCAGCCGATGAATGCTTAATAATTTCTCATGATTTTGTTAATTACATTAAATGTGATTAATAAAAATAAGTTATTTGTAAAGAACAAGCATCAAAAATGTCGACTTTACTAATTATATGGTAACTTGTTGGAACTTTTCAGAAAAGTATAATAAATAAGGGTGGGCAAATAAGATGTATAAAAAGTACACGTTGTTTGTTTACAACAACAACATTAGCAGGTGTATATTTAAAGTTAGCCTCTGTCACAATAACAACAATAGCGAACAGTAAATAGACTGTAAACAAACATCAGAAAAGGTCAATACAACAGGTAAACATAAAATAAATGACAACAATCAGTTAAATTCTTAGTAACAATAAATGTCATCTAACTATAATAGACACTCAAAGAAATTAAGTATAATCTTTAAGCATGTTATACTGTATGCCAAAATATAAGATAACTTATGTTACTTCTTATATTATTCAAAAATATGTCAATGAAGGTGACGACTCATGTAAACCAAAGGAATCAATGAAATAATTTGTTGATTGACAAAACCATACAGTAGGAAGACTTGAATCCATCGTAGTGACTTAAGTATAGTTAAGCTTCTTTTGATTACGTCTAAAGAAGGAACTGTAAGTAAATTTTATAACCAAAGTTTGTTAACAGTAAAATATAAAAGTCAGTAGTTAACAAGTAACTTATTAGTTTTCAATAAGTAAAGTTAATTTTTTGCAGTCTGCCTACCATAGAAATAACATAAATCGTAGTAGATTTGTGATTATCATTAGGATGATACAGATAAATAACCTACTATGCATAAATGAGAAGTGACTTATCTCACTCAGTCCCGTCTCATACAACAGATTAAAAGTTAATGGAACTATTTTTTCGTGATTTAATGCATCGTTTTGATTAAGGCAAATCTTTCGTCAATTGAAAACTATCTCCTTGAATATTTAACCTTTGATTTAAGTCATTAAATTAAATCTTCTAATTACTGTAAAGCCGATTGTATGGTTTTAAGGTTTGCTACACGATTGTTTCAGTACCATTTTATATATCTAAATATCTACGAATTGTTGATTATTTAATTAGACTTTCTGTGCACATTGATCGAATCAGTAGAGTTGAGTGGCCAGGTTATTAATGCGATTGACAACAAATATTTTTACACTAAGCATTCCCCAAAAAATAACTGAGTTATCTTATAATTACAGATCCTAAAGTCAATCTTCTGTGTGCTGTTCCGAACGTGGAGAATACCAAGGCGAAAGGTAAATTTACTGCATTCAAAATATTATTGAACCGTATTACACATATATACTTGATTATGGAATACACTCACTGTTATCATTTATTCTCTCTAAAGTCTTGTTAAATTAGGTTGGATTGTGGATGGTAAGTGGAATCTAGGACGAGTGTTTCGTCTTATTTCGGACTCGTCAGCTGGACGTACCTGTATCCCAGTGTTGATATTAACTGAGATACAGGTATATCCACCTGTCAAATTATAAATAGAACTAAATACTCGTCCTGGACCAAACTTACTAGTCACAATCTAACCTGATTCATACTCTTGAACTGCTACTGTATAGAGGCAATTTAACCATGATGCGCATATAACAACAGAGACTTATCAACTTCAGTCCATACTGTATCAACGGAATGATACAAATACTTCTAAATTAACGCCATGTTAAATTACACTTTTCCTTTGGTGTTTATCACAATGTTAACTGGTTAAAATTCATATAGATGAATATGTCAAAATGCAACAACTATAAATGAGAGACTACATTTTTCTACTTGAATTGACATTTTATCATGATTTATGTACTATTTTCTTAAGATATAGAGTTGGATAATTTGCATTGAATTAACTTGCCTAAGTTTTAGAGATTTGTTTGGTTTGAATATAGTTTGCAGATAGCATGGCTATGTACGTATTAAAGAACAAGTGAAAATCGGTTGTTACTGCAAGGTTTCTTAGTAGAATGTACCTATGACCCAGAAAGTCATAGTTCACGTAATGAGTACGACTAACATAAGTTAGTATTCGAGCATATTGTTTTCTGAATTATCTGTTTTAGTCAACTTAAATTCTAGTGAGAATATAATTCAATTCCATTGGTGAGTAATTACACTGTTGTTGATTTAACTGAATTCTTCGGGAATTAAACCTACAGTAAGTTAAGTTTTCATAGACAAGTGTTTTACATGAAAAAAGTGAATTAAGTTCGAATCAAAACTTGAATACTGAATAAGATCAATAAAAATTACTGTTTCATGTACAATTACAATCTAAATTTGAATATTTGTATGAATATATGATGTAACAGTTTAGGATTGTAATATCTGAACTCCTTAATACGACCTATGACAATACATAATTAACTAAATAACTTATTTTATTTAAATTATTCATTCCTTAATGAAGTTTTCACTTAAAAAAATGAAGTTTTCTATTAGTTGGTTTATCTGTACAACATTTCAACATGTTTTAAATCTAGATTACACAATGAAAGTTACTTATAGATAGTTATTCTATAAGAAGCATAAATTGATATTTTTATAGAAGTCGATGAAATCTACTTAAATACAGTTGCTACTAAGTCAGTTAAAATTCGATAAGTAAAATGAATATCACATAATGACGACTTATTCATGCATCTATGATGTATTCACTTAAATCAAAGGTTTTAGTAATACAAGGAAATGAATACAAGATTGAATGATCAAAAATGATGTTAGTATAAACAAAAACAATAGAAAATTTAGCATCTATACAAAGAATGAAGCCGAATTAGAATATAACTGATGGTAAAGAAAATAGATTAAATTAACTTATGGCATTATAGTACATTTTGACCAATGTCATTAAATGTGCTTAAAGTCAAACTGCACACAATGAACACGAACTAACTTAAATCAAAAGAAGAAGTAGAATAAACTTTAAGATTTAAGAATAAGTCACAAATATTACATAATCAGTAGCGACCTATCTGAATATCCTTTTTAAAGCACTCTACATCAACATTTCAACTTAACGCTAACAAATAATTGAATTACTTAAGACTTAAATAATGATGATGTTAAATAGCAATAAACTTTTTGCTGACATTGTAATTAACAACTCAACCTTTTTCTTATATCTTTTAAAATGTAGCACCATGTTTCATTGATACAGCTTTGAAAACAAATCCATCAATTAGTGTAGAAAGACTTATTGGTTCATCTGTTACATTTACTTGTGAAGCTGAAGGTACTGAGCCAATAAAGTATAGATGGTTTATGGGTAATGCTGTAGCTGATTGGATAACAACTGGTCAAGGTGTACGTGGACCAATTTTAACAATTGATCGAGTTGGCCGAGAACATACTGGACAGTATACATGTCAAGTTTCAAATGCCGTAGGAAGTTTAAATTATACTTATCGACTACTAGTCAACGGTAAGTTGTCCAATTTGGATCAATTATATGATGCGATCTTGTCATTGAATTCATTGTAATTTTAACACAAAATGTTTGCAGTATTTTCTGCCTTTATACATGCACTTTGCAAAATTCGAAGACCAAATTTCTTCAATAAACTGAGATACACCGAAAACAAAAAAGTATTTGACTCAATGTTGGCTGACAAAAGAGTAGGATGAAAAAGAGCTGGGAGGGGGGTGTGAGAATTAAACAAAACATGTCATCAGTCCGTGAAACCCTTGACCGTTGTTTTAAGCTATGTTGGTAGAATCAGACAATCTAAATGAGGTCCGCTTCATAATCTTAGCCAGTGTCTGGAAACACTGGGTGACATTCTTCAGAATTGGTCATAGTGGCTTAAGTGTATTTATTCTTTATTTTCTTCTAGATTTGGTGTCCGAATATCCTTTCATACATACCTTTACTTCATTCATTTCTGTCGAACTATATTGTGGTATTGTAAACTTACTTTTGTCAAGTTATTGTGGTTTGATAAATTAGACTCACTCGCACACGTGACAGGTTCTACTTTGTTCACAACTGACTGATTGACTGATAAAAGAATGTTTTTCATAATTCTAAACTGTAACAATGCAATCTGATTTCAATAGGTTTCAAACTATTTCAACAATCACATATTTCGGTAAGCTTAAATTGCGCTAGCACTGGCATCCAATATGTATACTTCATCCTGTCTAACGATGAATCAAATGGATTTAGCTACATCCTAAAATGACTTCATAGCAGCATTACAGAAATCCATTGAGAATGCACATATGCCAATAATGATTGAACGAATGTAGTCGATAATATAAAAGCAGTAACATGCAGACTTATAAATGTTTCCATACTTCCCATTACTACATTTAAATCATAATATTATGTTAAGAAAAAGAAGCAATATACTTCAATCTTTTACCAAAAAGAAATCCAATAAGAATAAGTAAACATTGGAAACTGAATGATATAGAGCTTCATTCTTTTATTCAATCTTATGCATGGACTGATTCTTTATAACTGATAAAGTGTGATGGACAAGTTAAAATAGAAAAGACTACTTCATTCTTACTTTATTTCTTGTTTTAAGTCTGGGTCATTTTAAGAGTTATTCATCAACACCATCACTACCCAATAGCTACTATAGCAGTTTTCAATAATAATAATAATAATAATGTATCAAACTACTAATCTTATCTATCTGTCAATTAATCCACTCATCTTGAAATTGTTCTATGCATACAATCATCATAATAATTTAGAAGAATTCAGGTTTTATTATATGATGGTAACAGTAATGATAATGATGTTGTTATTAGAAAAAAAGAATTACCTGTCAGTAATGTATTGAAATGCATATAAATAAAACAATTGTATATTATTTTACAACATCAGTATATAAAATTATCTTATTGCTAACTTTACACCTTCCTTTCAATAATCATATCATTTAAATCAAGTATGTATATTCACAGAGTGAGAGAGAGAGAGAGAGGGTTCTCTTTTCTACCCTTTTAATAAAACTTCAATCATATTGAAAACAAAAGCTAATATACGCACACATGTACATGAAACAACAACAGATCTATTGCTTATCAAATGTTCAGCTTTTTTTCTAATGATCTGCCTCAATGTAAATACATTCTTAAAGAATGATATTCTTACCACATTAAATTGTTTATAAATGGAATTGTGAATTTATTTCAAGCTGAAAATGATAACAGTATGTCAGTAAATTACAATAGCTATCAGTTTTTAAAAATCGGGTTGCAGGTTCTAACTTTGCTTTATTTATTCTAGTTTTGGTGACTAAACAACTTCAGAGGTTTTAAGAGTAAAGAGATATGTCGTTCGAATGCAGTTTATATACATGGTTACAAAATTACATGAAATCACAAAGATATACTCAAAACAGTCGCATGTCATGTATTTAAGATAATTAGTTGATAACAAAACTTATGTATTATAGAATAGTCTGAAATCAACCTTACTATGTGTTTTTCTCTAGTTTAGATTTTTTATGTTACTAGGCGTAGGTTAGCTGAAGAGTGAAAATGGGTACTATATACAATTTCTCTTTGTTTTAATTTGTAATGTTCATCAATTTGTGATTCATTCCTCAAACTTATTTCTAATCAACACTTTCCTAATGTATCATATATACAGTAAGAATCTAGAAATGTAAAGTAACCGAACACGAAATTATTAATAACTAGAGGAAACTAAGCATCATTTTAGAAAATGTTTATTTCTATTGTTGTTTTATTAAAAAATGTAATTTGAAACCAATTAACCATAATCATTCATTACTTCGATGTTAAGTTGTATTCTGCTTTTAGATAGACAAATGCCTTTGAAAAAGTATCATTTACTTAGAGATTAGTAAATTGTTAAGAGATTTTCTATATGTTTAAAGAAATTTCACTAGATGGTGTAAAACAAATTGTAAATTAATGTATTTTTCTGATGTCAATGTTAAGACCTTAGATTGGCATAAATGAATTGTAAGTAAATAATATAATAATATATTTTATTAAATTTGAATTGCTGCATAGTTATGAAATCTAGCATAGGTGTTTCATCCTGTTCGTTACTCATCAACTGAATGCATATTAAGCTAATTGAAGAATATATTGGTATTAAAAGAGATAATTATTGTATTTATTCCAGTTGTGAACATCAACTCTAAGTTTTAAAAATACTTAGCTGATGTGTATCCGATAGGATGTATCTTGAGTTTTAATTTCTCAAGGTATCTACCATACAATTTTAATATGTATGGAATAATTTATGAATCTTTGATTCTTGTCAAGTTTACACTCATTCATAATAATCGAAATGATTATATTACACTGGATGTATGTCATCTTCACATTTATTAATTCATAAACTCAATAAATAAATAAATACACAATTGTACACATTATGGTAGCCAGATTTCATTGGATGTTAAAATTAAAACTTTAATTACTGACTCCTTACCATCACTTATAAACGTAACCATTTATAATTAAAAACTTAATTTGAAATAATTATCAAATAAAATTACCTTTAAAGCATATTATGTTCTAATAAACAACTTTAACTAAATTTGGGTGGTTTATGGTGATTGGTATTAGGTTTTAGTTGATTGAATTTGTCACAGATTAATGTTGGCAGAGTAACATCAAAGACCAGGAAGCACCGGAAAGCTGTTTCGTCCCAGCATAGGATATATGAGGCGCCTAAAGAAGACTGATTATCTTCGAGAATTGTTGTTATGGGGACTATTTCATTATTTTTGATTGTGTTCAAGGTGAAAATTTTATTCTTATTATTACTGAGTTCCTCCTGTTCTATCCTCCCATTTGACACATTAACTAGTATTATATCATTTCTCATTGATGAAGTATCGTTAGTCAAGTCTGTAAACGTATGCCGGTTCATACTCATTATTACTTCTATTTTGTATAAATGTTAGTTTCCTAATTGGTTGACTGTATGGTCAGGTTTTATGTATATATAAAGGGATGTGTGAAACATAGTATGATTCTGATTCTGTCTGGTTGGTCTATCTTCTTATTCGTCTATCTCCGGCTTGGGATCGAGGGGGCCTAGTGTAGACGCCCATTTATCGACTAAGCATACCCAATAGGCGTTTCGCTCAACCGACCAATTTTCTTTGCATCATAACATAACACTCCTCAGTGCGTATCCTAGACCCATCCCATAGGCTTTAGGTTGGAGAACGCCTAACCCTCCTAGAGTTCAGAGTTGTCAGGAGTGAGACGGTTGTCACTGGTGACAAGAGATCGTCGTGCTATCACAAGTTGATGGCAGTGGGAATTCTACCATTAGATGCTGGCTGGTCCAGTGCAAAAAGTTTGGCGTTCACCAACCTGAAGTCTTTGGGACCGAATCTAGGGTGCATACTGATAGGGAGCCCCATACTAAGATGCGACAGCTGTCCGTTGCTCCCTGGCTTTTATTGGTACCCTACTAACATCAATCTGTGACAAGTTCAATCAAATGAAACTATTTCAAATAACTACTTCCTAAAAGCATGTCTCGCAGGGGGGGGGGAAGAAATCTTTAAATACAATTTTCGCGGAGTGATCGTTCTCAAAAACGTTGGAGAAACAGTGAAATTTCATTATGATCATGACCGTAACACCTCTTCTAATCCGTATATTTCCTTCCTCAGCGATTGATTTCCTTTATTCTTTTTCAACTTTTCAAGATAATTATGAAATCACTGCTAAAGGGGATATGCTTATTCAATCTCTTACTAATATCTGATAGACGGACAAGTATCTGATATATTACTATTTCATATACTGTTTTCACCATAACCCTTTTCTTTAACCTTTAAACGATTAGTCATTCGACTTTTACTACTTAGGATTTTTTTACACGTTATGATGTAATCTCATTCGACTTTTTTAATAGACTACAACATTTATCACCAGATATAGAATTGTCTACCGTAAGTAGACAGCATTATCAATAGGAAAATCCTCTTAGTTAGGCTGTCTTAATTTGTTCTAAGAATTCGGTCATTTTAGATGGAAACAATCAATCTATTCCGATATTTTTCTCTATAATTCATGCACATTAACCTCTCTTTGAAATGAAATCTTTAAAAATTCTCACTCGGGCGTTGTGGAGTTGGATGAATTTGAATCGACCTAGACTAGACAACTACTGAAAAGAAGGAAACACCAGTCATTTGTTTCATACTAATATGTAACACCTTAACAGTGCCTGGTCTTTGTTGGCACCAGGAAACTGAGCTTTTAGGTTTTTCGCCAAAAGTTGCATATTATTATTATTTGATTTGATAAATTTAATTTAGTTTTAAAGTCGTTTAAGGTTGCATTAGATTTTTTATGTAATATATTGTTTGAAGATTCACTAAAAAACATTCTTTTATTGTCTTAAACAAAAAATCATTTATTTAGAACCACCATCAGCTACACCGAAAATTCTTGGACCTGTACAAAATTATACATTTAAAAATGATGACAGTGCAACAGTTATAGCTAGAATAAAATGTGCCTGCGATGAACCTGTGATACAAGTAAGTAATCATGAAAATTATAAAAACTTTGTACATATATGCATTTGGACAACATCAAACATTTGAGAAAACACACAAAAAGAACAATTAGCTTACAATTTAGTGACTAAGAGAAACAACTTGTAAGCCGATATATAATCACTTGGCGTTAATTAATAGGTTATCTCCAGAATAAACTTTCTGAGTTTATTATCACAAGTTAGTCTAAGTTAAATAACCACTGAAAGCCAGGAAACTTATGAAAAGTTCTTTGTTCTCATCAGTATACATCCATTGGACAAAACCGTTACACTAATGAGCAGTCTTTCTAGCAAGTGATACTCTTAATTCCAACAAATTTGTCATCTCATCCATTACTATTGTTAGATAATTAATTCATACTTGATACAGTTGAGCTACAATGGTTATGTCTTTTCATTGACTCTTTGTAACTACCCAGCGAAGTTAGTCACGAGTGTCCTAATACTCACTGCAATTAAAAATTGTAACGGTCGTTGAATCTGAATCTAATTGCTTATATTGTTAAGGTGGATTGCGGTTAGCAAGCGGAATCCAGGAGGTTCGTTTTGGCTTATTTGGGATTTGTCAGATGGGTGCACCTACATCCTAGTTGACTATTACTGTATCGAGGATATTTACTCAAGAATGCATATATATCAATAAAGGCTAATCAGTTTCAGTCCAGATCAGTAGGAAGATTGAAATACATACCAATGATTGCTTATAGTTTTGTAATAGATTTTGTTGTACACAACAAACAAAATATCTGTCTGAACTCGGTAGCTTCAGTAATAATGCGTTGGTATTATTGGTGAAACTTACCTGGTTTAAATCACAATATCGAACATACGTCCTAGATTTCACATCCTGCTTCAATATAACACTATTAAAGACCTATTTTATCATTTATATTAATGTTTACATTATATTTATTGTTTACTTCATTGTTAATTTTGACCACTCATCTATGCTTATTAATAATCTAAAACAAAGTAAGGAATATATATCACTACTTATTAAGCTATTGCAAAGGAGATTTATACAATTATAAAGAATTTATTTGTTGTTCGTCAAACTAATTTAATCTTCTGAATATTTAATCATATCATGACTTTTGGACAATAATATTTCAATGCATAAACGACAGATTTATAAGATATTCATAAGCTTTACACTAAGTAATAGTTATATACATTAAGAAGGATTTGATAGGGATGCTTACTTATTCATAGACACGTGTCATTCATGATATGAAAAATGCCTAAAGGCATTACAATTTTTATTAAGAAAAATAAATAAGTGGATAAAATATCGACAGATTGTTTAAATCATACAAAATAGAATGAATGAAGAGTAATTAGATGGTTAATGTTACGATTCTATATAGAAGAACGATATTACTTAAAACATTTAACAAATCAAAGTTTTAGTTAACAAACCACCTAGTCATTGTATAACTGATCACTGGACAATGATCAATCTTGTGTTTATCTACCCCTTTATACTGATTGAATTTTGTTTATCAATTTGACTCCACTGGTTTTAGTTACCCGACGCTGTGTAAACTACTATTGGTGATGTGTTTTGAGGTATGCAGTGATTTAGGTTTTGTTCTAGCTGACGTTATTAGAATAGTGTCTGTTAGTTTTGTCTTAGACTGTGAAACTGTAATCGCACAGGAACCTATGATCTATCTAATTTAATCTAACTAACCAAGTAGTATCACTTGGTCGCAAGCAAAAATATGCACCTCTAAAAGTCAGGTAAGCGTATTTAAATTATGTGTATGTGTTACAATGACAATTTGGTTACTATTTTGGGCTTAATTTGATTCAGTATAATTACTTGTTATAATAAAATGGACTATATCACATAATGTTTTACAAGTAGAATAACAATCAATACTCTTATAATCATTATAATTCTTTTCTTAGTGGTTAAAACGGGTTGAACCAGGCGAAGAATTAATGTATGAACAGTCAGGTGCAACAAAAATTCCATTACCAAATGCAAGAATTACAGAACAAAATGAAATCTATGTTATTTTAGGTTCATGGATTAATTCACCAGCTATTGTAGAAAAAACAACACCCTACATAGATAGATCAAATAATCTTCATGAAATCAAAATATCACCATCATCATCATCATCATCATCATCGTCTTCATTAGATAACAATGCAGATTTTAATCATTTACCTAGTATGGATATTACTAACAATAATAATGAAAAACCATCTATTTACTTTCAATCAAAATCAAATTACAATAAACATAATCAACAACAATTTATGAATCAAAAGAAAGAACAACTATTTATGACTAAATTGCGTTTTCAAAAACCATTGAATAAGGAACGACATGAAGGGAAGTATATTGTAATGACGATGAGTTTGTCAGATGTTAAAAGTCTAGAATATGTTGTAATATATGTGAATATTGTTCAAGGTACGTTGAAGGCATTTTCCAAACTTCCATTCATTAATAAATAGAATTGTAATTAAACGTTGTGGTGATTACTGAATGTTAATTTGATTTCACAAACTGGTCTGAATCAGACAACCATTGATCACCAGGAATCACTGGACACCTGTTTTGTCCTAGTATGGGACTCTTCAGTAGTGTACGTCCACTACCTCATCAGAGAATCGAACCCAAGACTCTGGATCTTTGGTGGATGTTTTGTCACTAGATCACTGAGTTGGCTCTCAACAGTTGAAGAGTCCCATACTAGGATGAAATAGGTGTCCAGTGCTTCTTGTTGCTCAGTAGCTGTATAATTCAGACCAACTGCTGATATCAAATTAATGAATAGAATATTTTTTTACTATTTGTAATTTTATATAAATTTGTGATCATATGTATGTTTTGCAAATACCTACTCGGTTATGGCTGAAAGAGAGCACAATACAGACGTAAACTAACTAACACTATTATGTAATGACAAAAGTTGAATGCTTTAACTAGTTAGGTAATAAGTGAAAACGTGTTATGTAATACACACTTTGTTTAGCCACATATCTTCTGTTAACAAGGCTGCCAAAGTTTTGGATAGTTGTTAGGTTAATTATTTTTGATCATTAGTTGTTACTACAGTAGTCCTGGTTACAACCGTGTTTTATAAACACCTTCATAGTATGCATAACATGTATACGTGTTTCAGTTGGATAAACCTTCATTTTAATACGGATATTCAAAGTAAGGCTCAAATCTAAAACTTATAGCTGTTGGTGTTTAAACTAAATTCACATAAATCAAGAAATCAAAAGTTATTAATCATTAAATTTGGTTTAGTTGTCTTGGGAGCAAATAACAATAATCTGACTTAAAGTTTAAGATAAAAAGAGTTGTATAAGTAAGAAATGTTGATTTATCATTAAGATTTAATACTTCTTGATTGAAAACATTCATCTTTATAAGGAGGAATAACTGACTACAGCCTAGACTGTATCATAGAGTAGTTTATGCCTTGAAATAATAGAGAACTTTTCAAAATCTTGATTACTAAGTGCGATCAACAGTTTAGTGATTTTCGGTACATTTTAAATTTATTTGCATATAGTAATCTTAGAAACAATTGTATCATCCTGAAATGCTAAACATTGTTTTACTTTTTATCTAATTTAGATTCAGCTTTTTTAAAAGGACGACGTGTTTTAATATATTTCCTTGTTCCATTTGGTTTACTACTTGCTGCTCTTGGATTAATTGCCTATATGTTTGTATTTCGTCGTAAACGTGTGCAAAATCACTTAATTCCCTCTAGTAATGAAAGATGTATACTACGAACTGCTGAACTCAGCCCTGAAGCATATCATATTATACCAAATGGAAAGAAATCTTCTAGTTTGAATGCATCATCTAGACTATCTTCAAATAGTCAAAATACTGGTAAACCAAATTATTCTTATATGGGAATTCAATCTTCATATAATTCAAGTGATAATCAACATAATCAAGTCTCAAAGGGACAAGAATTAATTAATCATTTTCCTAATATTCAAGTTAATCCATCACACTTTAATCTACCTGTAAATTTTTCTCAAAATACTATAAATTCAAGTGATCCTAGACTTCAGTTAAATATTAGTGACGATTCTAGTCGCGTAAACAGTAAAGCAAGTTCCGGACCATTTATGAATGGTCACTGTATACCTATTTCACATCCATCCCATTGTGTCTTGCCTTGTCCACCAAGTGCTCAAAATATGACACCATCCAATCACAGTGATATTCAACAGACAGTCAATAATTTTAACCAATTTCCAGCTTATTTTATGGGTTCTAATGAACAGAATTTAAATCCTCAAATGTTTAATGAAAAATCTCTACAACCGACTTACCAACCTGCACCATTTCCAGGTCCTATGCCAAATTTTTTACTAACTGTTCCACCAGCTCCTTCTAATGTTAGTGAAGTATCATTTGATCAATATTCAGCAGTAAGTCAAAGTCCAGTCTCTTCAAGTACACTTACAAATCATTATACAGCTCCATTCGGTGATTTCGTTCATAATGAAAATACAGAATGTAAAGATTTTCAACATCGTTTTCAACCTCATTATCTTCAAACATAATTATTGTTAAAGGTAGGTTTACTAGTGAACATTGGAAATGTCTTTTCACTTAAAAGTAAGTAAGCTCATATATTCTTTTGTAAATATAACTTACTCTACTTATCTTTCAAAAGTGTACACATTCAAAGTGAAAAATGTAATTTTATATACTACTCATAACCAAAGTATATTGACAGACAAATGAATGCTTCATATTTATCATTTACTTAACTAACTCTATTCACATTAAAATTAATTTAATTAATTTCTTTGATAGTAAACATGTAGCATATACACAACAGTCATATTTAAACACTCATATATTTAATACAATCAATCTTTTCTATATTAAAAAGTATTTTTAATCTTTTCAGAATTGCATTTAACAAACAAACAAACAAACAAAATCAAAATACAACAGTCTATTTTTTTAAAATATGCGCACAATAATAATCACGGTTACAGGGTTCAATAATTACGAAACATCTCTTTTGTTTCTTTACTGAAATACTTTTTGTAGTAGTAGTAGTAAGTTGTTTTTCTACTTAACAACATGAAAGTAATAATTTTCTTTTTCATTATTTCTTCATATAATAAAAAATTTAGTCAATCAAATGAACCTAGGCAACTGATTTCATTGCTCATCATAGTGTATTTAAAAAAAAATGTAATGATGAAAGCTTATATTTTATCGCATCAAAACATTTTTGTTATGTTACTGGAACAAATTATGTAGAATCTTCTTAATATTAATTATATAATACATTTGTACAACTCAGTTGAAACAAAGTTGTAATTACAATGACTAAAACTATTAAATAACAAATTCTTTCACAACAAGTGTATTAAATATATATACATATATACTTTACTTTTCATGGAAACTATGTATTGTGTTTATTTGTATTGTTAGGTTTCGAGCAAATGTCACCTTTGAATAAATTTTGTTTTTTCTACTAACTGTTTTTTCTATGATTACAGATAGAAAAATTGAAACGAAAACAGTTGTATGTTGACCAGCATTAATTGTATCTAGTATTTAGCACTGAATGAATTTTATCAGTGAAGCTGAAGTTTGGTTACTGATCTGAATAGCCCGGCATCAAGTGCACTGGGTTGTGATACAACGTGGTTGTAGGTAGTCAGAAGAAAATCATATTTGCACTAAGTTTCGTTCTAGTCAGTAACCGTAAAGTGCCTCTAAACAATCGTATGAGGAAAATCCTCTATTGTTCCAGAATATCTGTTTCTTAATTCCAGCAAGTAGTTTGGAATATGCATATTCGTTCGTCTGGCTTCAAAACTCATTGTAAAGCTTAGTGTTACTAATACTATTCGATTGCCTAAACTGAGATTAGGAATCTTCACCTACTAAACAACTGGCCTACAATATCAGTTATTAAATCTGTAAAGTTGTTTGTTCATCTGTAGAACAAAATAGTGAATACAAAATTAAAAGGTAGTGGTGATAACTGGATTGAAATCAGAAATATAGTAGAATACCCTATTCTGTTTGTGCCATTTTATACAGATCAGCTTTCAATTAATGAATCGCTAGTACCTATTATCGCAATTCCCCGATAAATACCACGGCTAACGAATTCGTTTTTATCCATAAATAATTTTGTGACAAGTAATTTTAGTAGGGTTGTGATCATAATTGACATTGGTTTCTCAGGATAATAGTGTTCATTAATTTACTTAAAGCCATTATAGTCTAAAAAGGTCATGTTTGCAGAAAATCTGAGAAAGTATATACTTTATTACACCCCTACAAACTTCCCTACAACAGCATGTGAACTGTCTGTGCAGATGAAGTCGTCTAGAATAAAAATGAAAACTCTGTAATGAAACCAACTAGTTCAGAGAAAGCAGTCTAACTAAAATACCTGTATGTTTAACTGATTGTTTATCATGAAGACACTCATTAAGAACAGAATTTGCCTATGGTTGTTGCATTTACTCTGTTTATCTGCTTTTTTTTCTGTTTCTTGAGTATATATTTTAATCGTGAGTCCTTTTCTGTTGATTAAATTTTTCCTCTTCTAACCAGTCACACCTCATATATCATACTAACATTCTCTGGCTCCTTGTCCTCTGCTATATTTTACCTGCTTGCTAGTTAGTTAACTATTCATCACCAAATATTTGGAATATTGCAATATTTAAGTGGCTCTTTTAGCCTTTATATTTGGTCTGCAATGAACCTTTGTTGTGACTTCCTATTTTGTTTGGTTGTAAATTTCTGATGTTTATTAGTCCAATTTGTATTGTCAGAACAACTTTAAATGTCCTGAGTTTGTTTATTTGAATTATTGTAGTTTCGTGAATTTTATCATGAATCAACTTTGGTAAAATCAAATTTCTCTACAAGGGTATGTAATTCATGAGATGCTTCTAACTGGCTTCATTGATGCTAAACGTATTCAACAATAATCTCGACGAAATATAGAACCTCGTGTCTAATAGAAACAAACAAAATAACTGAATACCACAGTATGATGTGGAGGTAAACCCCACGTTTAATTAAATAGATCGATGGATAAATCTAATGATAAGAAACAAGAATGACTTATTACCACTTATTTACTTCAAGGTCGCGCTTATATTCGGATTGAAAATGCATACACTGGATAATTTGATTAAAATTTTTAGTAGCGACACTGTTATTAGAAACCTACAAGCTCTTTGGTTGCTTCATATATCAATTACTTGTGTTTGAGGACTAAATATAAATTTAGCACAATAAGATGACACTCACAATGGAGTTATCAAACGCTGCTATGACTTTTTTCTTCCGAAAAACATATTCAAATAGGAACTTTCTTCAGTGAATTTGTATGAACATAAAAGAAAGGTTTCGCAACACTTAGTCCTACGCTTTTCTTATTATGGAAGTCCTATTCAACTTGGGAAAATATAATGAAAGGTATAGTAAAATGCTGAGTAGCACTGAATGTTGGATTCCACTGACATTGATTCAGATTCGCCGAAATAACTTATCCAAAGTCGATAAAGCTAAAAGACTGTTTTGAGTTTTCAGGATATTTATATACTGAAGCAAAAATTTAAATACCTTTCTACAACAAATATATATCAATTTTCCTGTCACGTACATTCAAAGTGAGTAAGCAATAACAGTCACAGTAATCTATGCTTTATGTACACAAGCGTAAGAATGGCAAACCGAAATGGTTGATCAGACAAATAATGTTCTAACCAATATAAAACAACAATTAGAAATTTCGGTGATAAGTAACCAGTGGAATCTGGGGTGCAAAATTATGATATGAGCATTTAGCTACTCATGAGTAGTATGACAATTGTGACAAAATCCAACTGCATTTGTTTTAACTTTAGGATTATAACTCGATTGTGACAGTAAATAAAATGTACAAATAGTTGTATTGTTATTTGGGAATAGACTTCTCCATCCTTAATGTAATAAAGCTAATTTGATGTCGTTCCCTACAAAAATAGAGTAAAATTAGACTAATATTATGAATCACGTGGTAAGTGGTTAGAATCAATGTAATGTGCATCCATCTGTGAATATATCTTTGTCATTTAGTGAAACCTTTTGTTTAGGAGGCATATTGTAATTAGCCTTTTATTCAGACTCCTTGAAAAATGATCTAATGTCTATTCACCCAGGTGAGTTTTCTTATCAGCGTTTCTGCAGCCTAACAGAGGAAATACCACTACAAAACTATGATTCATTTGTTGACCATGGAAATACTCATGACTTTTGTAATATATATGCTTTCTGACGATACACTGTTTAGTTATAAATAATGTCTTCTTATTGGCCTTCATTGCGTAATGAATCAGAGCTATGATTGGCTCATTCGTAAACGAAGCGAGAGCATTTCAAGTATCGTGTTTGCCTTGCTCACACTGAACTCTACCATTTACCCTTGTAGTAAACATGTTTTCTATGTAACGATTATGGTTTCGCTACAAATATATGAGCATAACAGTTTCTAGACTTATAAAATTAATTGCTAGCTCCAGATGTTCTGCATCATTGTTTCTAACCATTTTCGGTGTAATTATCTAAGAGTACAAAATGTTTGCCGACCGTTCTTTGGCTAATTAGTTCTTTTTTCTAGGATCTATTGTTTCAGAATGCTTTGGTCTTAGAAAAGTTTCATCAGTGTATTTATATGTACTATATACAAATAAAAATATTTGGGTGTCAATAAAAACTGTAAACGGCCATTTATTTCTATCAGTGACCTTGTAAGTAGTTCATACTTCACTTTCACAACATCTTATTTTAGTTAAACTGATAGTTACGGGACGAGCATATTCTTAAAAATTTAGTTGGCAATAGCCTCACGCAAAGTTATGCAACTAGTGGTAAAAGCCCATAGTTACTTTTTAATGCTTCATTAGTTTTTCATTCTACAGCTCCCTCGTTTGTTTTTAGGCCTTTATGATTATAAGTAGTCGGTGACACCATGCTGTGAAAATTGTATTAGCTGAGAATATTTTAGCAGTTGAAAGTTATTGTGATGTCTCTGTACTTAACACTGTGGACTTCAAATTGTTGCCTGTACACTTGTACTGTTATTAGGTGTAATTTGTGTATTACCGGGAAGTATAATATCTTTCGCGTGCATTCAACACATCTACAAAGACCATGAGATTTTGACAAAAAAATGTGTTTATTTGTTAAATAAACGCTTTCTGTACACATTTCTGTACATACCTATCCATTCCGAGTGTTTTTAGCATGCAGCCCTTCTTAGTCATTACCCCAGGTGCTATGTTTACCCCCCTTTCCCCGCCCTAGTTTGTGTAGCATTACGACTCTAAACAGCTGGCACTGTTACCATGATGGGTTGTAATTATGAATCACTGGCTGTGTAGTTTACCTTAGCTTATGTTAAAAACATGTGTTGCAAGTTTTATTCGTGTGGTAATGTACTGTAGAAAAAGCAGTTATCTTTACTTGTTTCAGCGTTAGACATAACCTGGAACACAGTCCTTCTGTACGCTTGCTCCGTTCTATGGTACCTATCTTTTTTACATCTGGCCTTTTTCCTGCATTTCAGAGTCATACTTTTATATAAGCATTCATTTTTGCTTTTCTAATGACTGATTAAACGTTCGTTTTCGGAATTAGAATCCTGGGATACCTCGAAATTTCAACTCATGTTACTATGGCTAAACCACATAGAAACTTGGCACTACTACCCAGGAGTCACGTTCCAAGATGACGCCATGACAAACCTGCAACTTTAGTTTATGGTCATCCTAGAGTTGCTTTGTAAAATATAAACAGGTACGTCACATTTCTGGGCCCAGAATATGCAAAGTCCCATGATCAACTTAAAAAGTTTATTTCCAAATGTAGACAATGTCTAGAAGAATTGTCTTACAGTATTGTTCAACGGCTGTTCGATAATATAACTGTCACGAATAGATGGTATGTTCGTACAACGTACTTTAGATGAAGGTTTCTCCTGATAACTCGTCTTTTCCAAGCTGCCTAAGGAGGTACAAGTAGTCAGCGAAACATTCGATTATAATCCGGTAAACGGAATGGATTACTCTATGAACCAAATTCCGGATATCATAAACAGCTACCGTAATTAAGCTTACCACTTGGTGTGAAAGCTCCTGTGACTGAGAACAAAGCGATCGGATCATTGTGTAGACTTAAACCTCTCTCCAAACTTCAGTAATGGCGGAACCCAGAACTTTACAACTCAAAAATTACTCATGAAGATCATTGTGTCGACCGCGACAAAAGTGTTCAGGTCTGAATAAGAAAACGAGGAAATTGCCATGCTTATCATTATTGCTGCACATCACATGGCGATTACGGATAGACCTGTATTTTTGAAGGTGAACCAGTGTGAACCCACAATACGGTTTTCGTTAAGTGATCGACTAAACTTTAAAGAATCAACTTGGTAAAAGCGCGCATTTGATTACCAATGGACCAAGTGATATTTCCAAAATAGTTATCCTAATCCAATTTGACATTTACGGATCTCTTCATTTGTCCTCTGAATCAAGAAATGCAGAGTAAACCTTTCATATTACGGTGTAAATAGCAGCTCATTGGCGAGCCAGCTGAATGAATGATACTCTGCTATCAATCTGGCTCTTACTCTAAATCTCGTATACTTCCATACTATCTTCAACGAACACCGCTATATGCGAATTAACTTCCACGTGTGATACAAATGTTGAAAATTAGTGGACACTAGTCGGTTCATTTTAAAGAGTGGCAACCAAGCAACCCAATAGAACCTAGCAGGTATAAAGTTATTGAAGTCCATTTTTGTTCATTTTATAGCATGTGAACATAAAACATGGGGAGTACAACCGTTGAAATGTCGTTATTGTATACAAAGACACCCTACAAAGTAAACGTAATTGTGAATAACCGTTCCTGTTTACCGTGTAGAGGCCATTGTTACCCCCTAACTCTGATGTTTGTACTGTAGCGGTAAATAATCCCCAAAATAAATAGTTACATAGGTTTCGACATTGATGCTGACCATGTTTGTTTTAGCGGACACTACTAAGTTGAAGGCGCTCGGTCACGCATCACGACCAGATCTCGCCACGCCGTACCGAAACAAGCAACCAATAGAACCTAGCAGGTATAAAGTTATTGAAGTCCATTTTTGTTCATTTTATAGCATGTGAACATAAAACATGGGGAGTACAACCGTTGAAATGTCGTTATTGTATACAAAGACACCCTACAAAGTAAACGTAATTGTGAATAACCGTTCCTGTTTACCGTGTAGAGGCCATTGTTACCCCCTAACTCTGATGTTTGTACTGTAGCGGTAAATAATCCCCAAAATAAATAGTTACATAGGTTTCGACATTGATGCTGACCATGTTTGTTTTAGCGGACACTACTAAGTTGAAGGCGCTCGGTCACGCATCACGACCAGATCTCGCCACGCCGTACCGAAACAAGCAACCCTCTCTAGTTTGCCAGCCTAGACGTTGCTAACCCATTGTCGCTCCATTCACGATCAAATATAACTTCTCTTCCATCCTTCATTGCCTTCTGATTTCTTCTCATTCGTAAGAGTGGGTTCAATCGTTAGAAGTTGCTCTGGTAATAATCCAAACGTAACTTGGTCATATACCGGGTGTAACTTCATTGGTGAGCCCGACGTGATCTGGACACGTTCATAACTGTGAGTTCGTTCCTGTTTGTCGTTTTTAACAGTATTTTTGGTGTGATTATCATTTTTTTGCACGTTTTGATCGCATTTATTTTTATATTTTTATATATTGCATATACAGCATGACTGATCAGACTCCTAAGTTCATTAAGATTAAAACTCCCACACCCCAGAACTTCCAGCTCATTCCTTTCTGGACAGAAAACATAGAAGCTTGGTTCTGCTACGCAGAAGCCGAGTTTCGAGACCACGCTGTGACAGATCCACGTGTTCAATTCCTTGCCGTCGTAAGGTCACTTCCGCGTGAATTGAACAGGTACGTCACCCCTTTCTTTTTCAGCCCTGACTGCCTAGAACCTTATGACCAACTCAAAAGATCGATTCTCAAACGCGGAGACTTGTCCGATAGACAACGTCTTGATGAGTTGTTCCACACCATCGAGCTAGGTAGTGGTTCAGCAACGGAAATGTTGACGCACATGCGAGAGGTAATTGGTCAACGCACCTTCGACGAAGGTCTTTTCCATCAACTCTTCTTATCAAAACTGCCACAACAAGTGCAAGCAGTTCTGGTAACGTTTAATAACAACCCAATAGATGAACTAGCCTCATCTGCTGATCGAATTCTGGAGATCACCAGAACTCGAGACAATCAGGTTTATTCCATTACCGAAAAACCTCAGGCCACCGAAAACGAAGTAACGAAATTGTGTAATGCTCTTTCGCGTTTTCTTGACCTGAAGGAAAGACACCGACCGGACGATTCTCGTCGACGAAGTACGTCACGGAGAAGGTCGTCGTCTCGACCTCGACGAAACGAAAATCCACATTGGTGTTGGTACCACAACACCTATGGAAAAAATTCCAAGAAGTGTAGAGACCCCTGTTGTTTCCCTAGACAAAAACCGATTGTTGACACATCGGGAAACTACCCCGCCGGCACGCGTTAGCGGCAACCGTAGCCGGTGGAAGCAGCCGCCTGTTATTTATCACTGATGTGATAACGAAGGTTTGCTACCTCGTCGATACTGGCGCAGAAGTTAGCGTTCTTCCTGCAGCTCCATCTGATCGCCACCATGAAGCTGCGTTCGATTTACAGGCAGCCGATGGAAAACACATAGCTACGTATGGCAAACGATACGTCTACTTAAACGTGGGTTTACGAAAACCTATACACTGGATTTTCACCATCGCCGATGTGAAAATACCCATCATAGGCATGGATTTACTTAGCCACCACAACTTGCTTGTGGACCCTAGTAAAAAGAGATTAGTGGATAGTAACACAAATCTATACGTTAGTGGAACCGTGGCTACAGGTTGTAGCTTATGTCCTCTTCGTTTTAAACATTTAATTAACCCTTATTTTCAGCCGATACTCGACAAGTATCCAGATCTGAATAAGACGTCATCGAAATTATCATGTGTAACAAGCAATGTTACACATCACATCACGACTACAAGTCAACCTGTATTCTCCAAAGCACGCCGACTCGCGCCTGAAAAACTAAGGATTGCGAAAAACGAATTCGATCATATGATTGACTTGGGAATAATTCGACCTTCCAGTAGCCAATCGTCATCTCCATTACATATGGTCCCGAAGAAAGATAGCAATGACTGGCGTCCCACCGGTGATTACCGACGTCTTAACGCCCAAACTACGCCTGATCGTTACCCTTTACCGCATATCCACGATTTAACGGCCACTCTGATGGGAATGACAATATTTTCAAAACTCGACTTGGTAAAGGCGTACAACCAAATACCGATGTCTGAAAATGATATCCCGAAAACCGCTATCGTAACTCCATTTGGCCTTTACGAATTCCTCCGAATGCCTTTTGGGTTGAGGAACGCAGCACAAACATTCCAACGCTTCATTGATGACGTGTTCCGCGGGCTTGACTATGTCCATGCATACGTCGACGACTGCTTGATAGCAAGTCCAGACGAGGTAACACATATGAAACATTTGGACACAGTCTTTAGTAGACTGCAACAATATGGAGTAACCATAAACATACAGAAATGCCAAATCGGAACAACCTCGTTGGACTTCCTGGGGCATACTATAAATGCGAATGGTATACAACCCCAAAAACACAAGGTGGCGGCTATTCTGGAATACCCGGAACCAACCACCATCAAGCAGTTGAGAGCTTTCAATGGATTGGTAAGTTTCTACAGACGGTTTATACCAAACTGTGCATCTGTCATAAAACCACTAACGGATTAGCTTCGTGGAAATAAAAAAGTGGTCACAATGGATGCAGACTCAAAGAAAGCCTTTACTGCGACTAAAGAAGCAATAGCCAATGTGACTATGCTGGCACATCACAATACCGAAGCCCCTGTCAGCATCGCGGTTGACGCATCTGACTCAGCGATTGGCGCAGTTCTGCAACAGTGGACTGACAAAGCTTGGCAACCTTTAGCATTTTTCTCAAGACGACTAAACGATACCGAATCAAGATACAGCACTTTTGGTCGTGAACTGCTAGCCATGTACTGTGCTGTGCGACATTTTCAACATTCCATCGAAGGCCGGGAATTTACAATATTCACCGATAATAAACCACTGACGTTTTCTATGAAGTCATCTTCAGATAAGTACTCTCCGCGAGAGTCGCGTCATCTAGACTACATTTCCCAGTTCTCTACTGATATACGACATATATCTGGGGCTAACAATGTAGTTGCAGACGCCTTATCACGAATACATGCCTTGAATCGTATCCAAGGAATCGACCTTGTTGAACTAGCTCGACTTCAAAATGAAGACAATGATCTTCATCACGAGTTATCCAAAACAACGCTTAAACTCCAAACAAAGACGATTGGAAAAGGTAAGAACACTTTAATTTGTGATTATTCTACAGGTACAGCCCGTCCAATCGTTCCCAAGAGTTATCGACGAATCATCTTCGACACATTGCACAACCTCTCTCATCCTGGAGTTCATGCTACGTCTAAACTAATTGCTCAGAGATTTTGCTGGCCAAGGATGAATAAAGACATCAAAGAATGGGCACGCTCCTGTGTGGCATGTCAAAAGAGCAAAGTAATTCAGCACAATAAATGTCCTCTAGGCACTTTTCCAACTCCCGACGCTCGATTCAACCACGTCCAACTTGATTTGGTAGGACCCTTACCTGAATCAAATGGATTTTCTTATCTTTTGACATGCGTGGACCGTTTTACACGCTGGCCAGAAGCGATTCCCTTAAAAGACATCACTACTGAAACGATTGCTCGCGCTTTCGTCGAACGATGGATAGCGAACTTTGGCTGTCCATCTACAATAACGATAGACCGTGGACGTCAGTTTGAATCTGGATTGTTCCACTCTCTGACAAAACATCTTGGAGCGACGCGCTTCCGAACAACAGCCTACCATCCACAATCTAACGGTTTGGTAAAAAGATTTCATCGACAGCTGAAAGCATCACTTTCAGCTACAAACATCCCGCAGTGGACAGAGGCTTTGCCACTAGTCTTACTCGGTATCCGAAGCATGGTAAAAGAAGATGTCGGGTTCAGCGTGTCTGAACTAGTTTACGGAACGACTCTTCGATTACCAGGTGAGTTTGTGGAAACCGCTTCCACCTCGACAAACTTGGATATAAATTCTTACGTGAACCGGCTTACAAATGCTATGCGTTCAGTTAAGCCAGTTCAAACTCGACGACAATCGACAGACACTTTCATCCAACCCGCCTTAAAATATAGTACACACGTTTTTGTACGTCGTGACGCTCTACGCCGACCTCTTGATGCGACTTACGAAGGACCATACAAGGTTTTGAAACGTGAAATAAAGTACTATACGATCGATAAGAATGGACACGAAGAGAACGTCAGCATTGACCGCCTCAAAGCAGCTTACCTAGAAGGTAAACCCTTCGATGTCCAACTCGCCACAACACCGCCGAAACTCGACATGAGCAACGTCGCCATGCCTCAAGCAGCAACCAACGAGCAAGTGAAAATTCAGAAGAGCTCCATAACGCCGAGAGCTACACGTTATGGTAGAAATGTACGATTTCCAGAACACTTAAATGAATATTACGTCTATTAATTTTCTTTTCTAATTTTCCACTGTGTGTATTGTGAATATCTATATATACAAAATAAAAAAAAAATTGAATAAAAATATTTTGTTTTTACTTTATGGTATGCATTTTTGTTTACACATTTTCGTATGTTTAAAAAAAATATATATATATAAAAAATTTTTTTATTTATTCATGTTAGCGTTGCCGACATTTTATGCGTTTTTGTAGCTGTATTTAGCCGCTAAATTCCTTTTAAATATATATACATATATATATATATTAATGAAATGCATATATTTAATTTTTTTTTCTTTTGGTTTTCCAGGACGCCTGGAAACGACCGGAAGAAAACGGAAGAGAACGATAACATTTTGTACATTTTTTTTATGTAACGACACTTTAGCATAGGCACTGACGGCCAGAAGCTGCACAACATCCAAGCTATCAAAGGAACGTTTACCAATGCCTAACGCATTGGGTTTTATCCTTTGGCTGGTACGTCATAGGGTTCTCACGAACCCATTAGGGGGGGAGTGAGCTGTAGCGGTAAATAATCCCCAAAATAAATAGTTACATAGGTTTCGACATTGATGCTGACCATGTTTGTTTTAGCGGACACTACTAAGTTGAAGGCGCTCGGTCACGCATCACGACCAGATCTCGCCACGCCGTACCGAAACAAGCAACCCTCTCTAGTTTGCCAGCCTAGACGTTGCTAACCCATTGTCGCTCCATTCACGATCAAATATAACTTCTCTTCCATCCTTCATTGCCTTCTGATTTCTTCTCATTCGTAAGAGTGGGTTCAATCGTTAGAAGTTGCTCTGGTAATAATCCAAACGTAACTTGGTCATATACCGGGTGTAACTTCAGTACTGTATAATTCTTTGTTGATATTTATACTATAAAGTTTGATTGCAGTGTAAAAAATTATTATTATTGTTGGCGCGTTGTACAATTGGTGACGCTGGATTTCCTTGGTTCAAATATATATCTGTCGCATCTTCGTTTCTGACTTCTTGATCATACGCGTAATTGGTAGTTGTGCGTGAATAAGTCTGGTTACTTACGAAGATGAAAATACGGGATAAATGGTTGTTGATTCCAACGAAGTTACAAATCCAGCAGTATAAAATATGTCAGTCTCATATTCTGAAGGTACCAACAACCGTCTTATACTCCTGATGAACGATGGGGTATTACATGTGAACGGATATTCTTGTTTTGTCTAAACTATGCATCTAACTAATGTTAGAACAAGAACCTTGTAATTCCTTAAGCTATTTATCAATATTGTTACGTGATGGTTGATGCTATACTGATAAAGCTTAGGTTTTCCTTTTGTTTAGGTGGGAAGTATTGGAAAGGAGATAATATATTAGCTGCTAAAGCTGCCTTTTTCCTTCTCTGAAACTGTTTCCATCAGTGTTTATTCTTATTTATCTTTTCGTTTTGGTGATGTTTTGGTTTACCCCAGAAAGTCAAGGATCAGCATAATAATCAGAACCATTTGACTTTAGCTTTGAACATCTTTCATAAACAGTAAAAGATGAACACTCACACATCTTTGGGATCAAATTCCTTGATAGTTGCTCTTCCTATCAGTGGGAAAACGATTCGGCTGTCGAAACGGATGACTATAACCAACTGCTTCATAGGAAGGTATAACCCGAAGGTTTTCAACCTAGAAGTTTGATGATAATAAACAATAATAATTGAGTTCATACATCCACAAACGTGTATACAAAAACCGTCGGATTGGTTTCAGTGTAGTATCTTGTCATAACAAGACTGGAAACATTCTTGAACTCATTGGGGTTCAAATAAAAAAGATGATCTTATCAAACACGAAACAACTGATATCTGCACATACTGCAATATAAAAAAAATTAACTAAAATGCTTTGATGCTATATATGGTAACTGGAAAGAATTCAGCTGAAGTAAAGGAGGTAGGTTTTTACGCATCTAATTCTAGAAACCAGAAACGTTTACTCAATAATTAAAGTGCAACGGATTTTCTAAAATTGTGTTTTGGTAAGATGACTAGGATAACTAGGTTGCACCAGAGTCCTAAAACAACGCCATGACAACAAGAAATTAGTACAACAAAATAAATTAGTTTAAATTAACTTGTATGTAGGATGTCTTTTTGATTATCGTAGTCACCTCAAGGACACATTTCCGATGTTATGTAGAAGTGTGCGCCCTGTTGGTTGCACTGTCCACAGAAGTGGTGGTATAGTTGGTATGGGGCTATTAAGATCAAAGGGAATGGTTATATTGGCTGGCAACTCCCACCCGGAGTTAGTTAAAGCTGTATGTCAGCATCTCGATGTCCGACCTGGAAACTGTTTGGTATTTTTTCGTTCGAGTCGTGAGACTGAGGTTGAAATTCGAGAAACTGTCAGGGGTAATGCTTTGTTTCTGGTCTTCCTGGTTTTTAGGTCGGGATGTCTATATAATACAGTCGGGAACAAAAGATGTTAATAATGACATTATGGAGCTATTGATTATTGCTTATGCATGCCGGTCAGCATGTGCTCGTAAAGTCATTGCAGTAGTCCCGTATTTACCATACTCAACACAGAGCAAAAGAAGGAAGCGTGGTCCTATCACTAGCAAACTTGTTGCCAAAATGTTGTGTGCTTCAGGAATTAATCATTTGATTACCTTAGACCTTCATTCTAAAGAGATTCAGGTAACTTGCTATTTAGAAATCGTAGTATTTGAGTTTCAGAATTTTAGAGCTGTTTGCAGTGTTTTGTTAGCCCCACGAATTCCCTAGCTGTTGTGTGATTTGTAAAACTTCTTTACTCGTGTTGTCTACATGATGTCCTACTATGGAATGTACTGTGTTCTGTCAACTTGTTGTTACAGATTTGTGTTTTGTCTGTGATCTAATTGTTGTTTTGATAGGTGTTTAATTATCAGATGTTTGATGCTAGAATGGTGGTGCATCAAACAAGTGACTTCAAAATAGCTAAACGTCGATGCATAGGCGTGCTGATATCTTCACCATATCTTATTATATTGATTTGCATTTCGAAAACTTGATAGCATGTGAAGCATACTTATTCGTGTCATTCCCTGTCATATTTTATTATGATGGACTGCTTTTCGGTTTAGAAGACAGCTTGGTATTGCATATATTTTGAAATTTAGTAACTAACACTTATTACCGTGGCTTCTGTTAATCTTACAAAGGTGATCGCAAAGCTGTTTCACTAGCAGCAAGTCCTACAACTATGCACGTGCGTGGGATGTTTAAGGTCAGCTTGAATATTATAAAACAGTAGGTCTTGTTAAAGATATGACTAATGCGATCAATAACTGCTAGATTCAAGTCTGCGCTGATTGTCGTCGAATAAGACTAAAAGGTAAGACGTGTTGCAGAGATTTTGTCTCAATTCCATTGGCGTAGTCCATCATCCAACCTGTATACAGCATTGTATGTTACAGTTCTACTGGCGCATTAACCCGAAATTATCTTTAGCATGTTAAATTTTGTATTTAACTAAAGATTATCTTAAATTCTAATTAGTCAAGTTTTCTTTAGAACACTTCGGCGACGTTTCAAATTTCCCAGTTGGATTCATATTACACACGTAGCTATTATTCATTCTCTCTTTGACCTCATTTCCGAAATGTGAGTGTTTCTAGTGAATTCAATTTCAGTCAAATAACCTAGTTATAGACATATACCTTTATAGGTCCAAGTAGTTTTGCACTTTTGTCCTTAGTTTTTGTAACACCTTCAATGATGTATTTTAATATCCTTTTGTTCACTTTTCAGGGGTTTTTTGATGTTCCGATTGATAATCTACGCGCATCTCCATTCTTAACAAAATATATTGAAACATACATAACAGATTATCGTAATGCAGTCATTGTTGCACGAAATCCCGGAGTAGTACCACGCGCTACCAGTTATGCAGAACGTTTGAGGTTGCCACTGGTTGTTATTCACGGAGAAGAACGAGATGAAAGTGACAATAATGACGGTCGCAATTCTCCACCTTTGGATCAATCCATTGTAGAAAAAAGGTTTGTAAAGCAAGTATTTGTTTCGTCATGCAAATCAAGAGTAGTTATAACGAAGTCGTCAGGCATTCTGAAAGTCTCTAGAGCTTTTCAAGATATTATGTTCCTTCATTTAAGAAAATACTATGCAGTCTTATGTAGATGTGACGAAACTAAAGTTAAGGGAGATGACTCCGAACCTTTTGTATACTTGTATTACTAGTATATAAATAGCTTCGTATTTCCAGACACGTATAAGCATAAAAGCTCTGCAACTAATCATTTCGTCAAAGTTTTGTCTACTCCAGCTAGAGGTATATAAACAAAGTTAGTGAGTTAAAGGCTCATTTGTTTTAAACAATTTTCAGCTATTAATCAAAACGTTCTGATTAAAATCTTAATGACGATGAAACAATCTGTTATAAAGTAGGCGATTGATAATTTCAACGACTAAATTTTCTGAACATTGGTCAATATGTAGACGCCGATTGATATGATGTGACCAAGTTATAATTGATCATAATCCAAACCTTCGTATGATCTGTAATCAGAAGCAGGACCACAAACCAGAATGATAGGATGTTTCTGTTTTTTTCCACATGGATTCAGTTGTCTTTTGTTTTTTTTTGTTTTAATCATTACAGACTATCCTTACGTCATGTGGATTATTTCAGCTCAGTCCCTGATCTTTGTGTTGAGCAATAGTTTTATACTAAACAGACGTAAATAGTTTGAATTTCCTACAAATAAGCCTTTATTAGTGTTTCGTCGATTACACAGACGAAGTTGCTTATGGTACGAGTTTTAATTACTTAAATGTTACTAGTCAGCATTAACATACAGCTATTAAAAATAGAGATTTAGTGGTTAAACGTCTTGTTATCGTCTAGGCATTGCTGTACTTTCAATCCCCTGATTCATAACTGATTTGCACTGAGTTGTAAAGGATTTATTAATTTTTAGCGGGAGATTTCGCTAAGCTGAAATCTACACCCATCAGTTCTATATAATCAATCTTCACCTGATAAGTATTGCTGATATTCTAAAGTAGGTTATGTACGCGAGTTTGCTGATTGTCTTCAAAGCAGGATTTATCCTTATTTTTTTATGAAATTAATTCAGCGGCCTTTATCGACTAGATTACAATATTTGATTCATATACCTTTGATCCTGACAGCTACCGTACACTATGATTTCCACCTATTACTTACATCTACACTAACATGCTAAATTTGTTTATCGTATTTTTTGGTTCACATAACTTGAGACTGCATAGCTGTTGAAAATAAAATCGCCGAATTATCGCTCATAATTGTGTTGCATCTATGAAACTTACGTTTTGGTTGTGAAGAGCATTTATTCAGTTGTAAATACAAATAACTTTTTGTTTTCACTCATAGAACTACACAAGTTGGCCTTGAACTCTTACCTATGATGATACCTAAAGCTAAGCCACCTTTAACGTTGGTCGGGGATGTAAATTCAAGGATAGCTATTATTATTGACGATATTATAGACGATGTATCGAAATATGTTACTGCAGCTGATCTGCTCCATGAGCGAGGTGCCTATAAGGTGAGTTCTTATTTCAGTTTACTGTTTGCTTTCAAAACAAAATCCGTGAAACTATATGGACTATTATTTGTCCTTGTTAACAACAACTTTATGAGCTAATTTCTTATATTTCTCAATTGCTGGCATGACCTAACTTTGACTTGTTATAAAGCACACTAATTTGTTTGTTTGTTTTATTTTTAATTTAGAGATGTAGTATTACGAACTATGTAGGGATTTTAGTCCAATTTGCCCTTGATGCTTCCTATTAGCAACTTGCCAAGTAAAGTTCCCGTAATTTGCATGATGAATATTTATTTTAATAGTTTGGGCATTTATAACGACCGTAGCTGCTACCTTGTCGGGTTTGCCTATCCTGATGACCCAACCGAGCTATATTGACTGGAACGCATGTTCTTCTAGGTCCTACCATGCCAAGTAGGTCTGTTGGAGAGCGATAAGGCTAAAAGCAGCAACTTAAAGTTTGAATACGAAGTCGTACTGCTGACTGCAATGGAGTATGACAGTAGTAAAGTGTCTTCCTCGGATAACCAGCATCTGCAACAATGCTGTCTTTTCACAAAGAAAGGAGGGAAGGGGTTAGAAAGGTCGACCCTAAAAATGTCACACCTCAGCTTACTCCACGGATTTCCGTCTCCGGCTGCAAGGCCTTTTTAAATAACAGAGCTAACACTTCAAAAACTTCTCATAGCATGGTCGTGCGTGTTCGGCCTCAAGCACTTGCACCTTGGGAGCTGCGATCGCACCCCAAGGTCACTATCATCGACGCTAGCCCAGTTTCCTTCTCAAGTGCCTCAAGAAATAAGGTCCTTCCCTAGTGTTGGCAGCCAGGAAGTGAAAACCGTTCACATGCCTCTAACAGAACACGAGATCATCTTGTTTGAGGTCAAATTCTAATCCCAATTCTTAATAACTCTCTTGTCCTTGCGACTAACTCTTCTTGCATAACTTTACCACCTCACGCCTCTAATGCTAATGGTTTGAGTTCATAAAATGTTATTACTGGTCTCCTTAAACCCCGCACTAAACTATATATCAGAGCTTTTAACGTTCGAACCTTATCTTAAATAGGACAATAAGCCTCCTTAGCTATGACTCTAGAATCCAGCTCCATCGATGTCTGCTGCGTCTCTGAAATGCATGTACAGAATTCAAGTACAGTCATTCGCCTGAATTCACCTTGTCAAAATAAAGAACCGGCCCAATTCACCCTTCGCGTTACCGGAGACCCGACCATCACCACTCGAGACCTTGCTGGTGTAGGTATACTATTAAGCTCAAAAGCTGGACAGGCTCTCCTTAATTGGATTCCAATAGACGGTCGTTTGTGCGCTGTCCCTCCAAACAGGACAGTAATAACTCAGAAAGTTAGGGACATACGCCATCGCCTCTTCGTTGTCTCTACCTACGCTCTCACTGATTGCAGCTCATTTGAAGTAAAAGATGAATTTTACAGAAAGCTTTCAAATCTCCGTCAAAAAGCTAAGCGCACTGATGTGGTAATAGTGGCTGGTGATTTTAGTGCCAAAGTAGATAGATTAGGTGAAATCGAAAGGCACGCAAGTGGATCCTATGGTGTTGCGGCTCATCGAACAGATAGTAACGACTGTCTGTTACAATTATGTTCAGATAACCGTCTATTTCTTACAAGCACCAACTTTAAACAAGGAAAGACATCGATTAACATGGGGACCTCCACAGTCAACTTAATGCTGGACTCAAATAGACCACATTACCATCAGCCATCGTTGGAGAGGCTCGGTAGAAGACTGCCGCCCATTCTGCACCACATGTTTAGACTCAGATCATGCTTTAGCACGAGTGCATATTAGTCTGCGTCTCACTGGATGCAAAAGATCCACGGCAAGGATTCCCCTCAGAGTTCAACTTAATGATGAAAAAGTGAAGAATACATTTCAGGAACAACTAGAAAACCAATTAGTCAATTACGTAGGCTGTACCCATCTTGAGTCAGCTTAAAATGATATCCAAAAAGCTGTTAAAACGTCAGTGATATCTACGAGTAAATTAAACCAAAAAGTTAAGAAAACTCAGTGGATTCAGGCTGCATCTACTGAACTGATAGATGCTCGGCAACACGTCCTGTCTGGTTCTAAATATGATGAAGAGCAAAGGCCACTCAAACACAAGCTGGTTAAAAGCTTCTGCAATGATCGTGATCAGTGGTGGGTGGCGAAAGCTAAAGAGATGGAAAAGGCAATGGCATTAGGTAACAGTAACCAGCTGTTCAGACTTATCAAGGAAACGAATATCAGGAACCCTACAATAGCTGTGTTCCTTGACCTCAAGGCGGCGTTTGACTCTATCGATCGTGAGGTTACGTGGCAATGTCTGTCATTGAAAAGCGTACCAGAGAAGTACATTAACCTTATACAATCTCTACTGGAACACTACATGTCGAGTAAGAGTTTATGGCGGAATGTTGTCAAAAGTGATTACTTCAAGTGGTGTTCGTCAAGGTTGTCCGCTTTCCCTATTTTTATTTAATTTTATCGTCGACATGTTTTTAGAGTTAATATTGTCATCGTCTTACTTCTCCGGGGTTGATCTCCTTCCAGGAGAATATGCAGATGATACAGTTCTATCGGGTGAAGTTGCTGATAAAATTCAGAATCTTCTAACTACCTTAAGAATCAATGTTAGCATGTTTGGGATGCGATTCTCTTAGTCCGAATGTGAAATGCTCTTTCAGGATTGGCTTGCTTCGGCACCGAAATTAGTGATAGAGAGTGAAGTAGTTGTATGTGTTGACCGCTTGACTTATCTTGAGAGTCTCATCAGCCCTGATGGTCTGGTGTCTGATGAAATGTTGGCTCGTATACAGAAGGTTCAATTGGCTTTTGCCATTTTTCGTCACTTGTGATGTAGGCGAGACATCTCTCTACTGACCACAGGACGCGTTTACTGCACGGCAGTTTGATCTGTTTTACTTTATGGATGTGAAACATGGCCATTAAGGATAGAGGATATTCATAGGTTTCTATTATTCGATCATAGCTATCTTCGAAGCATTGCTAGTGTTTGTTGGGTCCATCGCTTAAGCAATATGTGTTTTAGAAATAAAATACTAGATAAATATGGTGAATCTGCTGATGATGTAATAAGTCTTTATCGGCTAAGGTAGTTAGGACATGTGTTACGTATGCCCAACCACTAAATACCTCGACGATCAATGCTGTCTGGTGTAGAAGTATGTTAAAAGATTGGTTACGGTCGGCCAAGCTAAAAAACATGGTACCAGTCCATAAAGTCATTGACACTTGCCGAGCCATGTTGATAGGTGCAGACTACCTGGTTAGGTCCGCGTGATGACCGTCACAAATGGCTAGAGACTATAGGTGATACGGCTCAAAATCGTTAGCAATGGCGCAGGTGCATCCACTCCTTGTCTTCCTCTAAATTCTAAGTTTCTAAATTCGCCATAATTTTATTTTTTCTGAATTATATTCTTCTAAATCTTATTTTCGATTTCTAATCCTTACCATTATTACCAACTCTGTTACTGTCTCCACTACTCTGGGATTTGGTCAGACAATTTAATCTCTATCTGCTAATTGAGGCATGGCAACTTCAACTAATGTACACTTATATCAAGTCCTACGTAGTTACTGACTGACTGATGTATGAAACACCATGCAATATATATTCGACTACATGGTTTATCTAACAAACACGTACGACGTAAATGTTACTTTTCTTAATTTGGCTAAATAATAACATTACTCGTAGCAACCTAGAATACGAAAGATTATAAAATTGAAGGCGTTAATCGTCCAAAGCTGTTAATAAGCGTTTTATTTTGGTGGCTTTAAAATGGATCATAAAGAGATCCTGATGTGTTAGATGATTGGAATTTTGTGTTTTAGTTTCACATGCGCAAGTCTAATCGCAATCTCTTATTGCTATAACATGCAGTCAGATGTGATATCGAGTAGCATAGGGATTCATATTTAATATGGAATTGTAGTAACAATGCTTTTATTGTCCAACCAACAGGTAATGGGTAGTTTGTTGTAGGATAGGTAATTTCCTGCTAACGCAGGAAGCACGCTAAGTTTTTTCGTTGATAATTAACAGATTTCCATCTTTGTCCTGTTGAATTCAATAAATTCAAATCTGAATCTTATTACGAATTGACCTAAATTAGACATCTATTGAAGACTGGGAAGCTCTGGAAAACTCTCTAATATGAGACTCTTCAGTTGTATACACTTATCTTAGTTAAAAATTAAGTTGCTGCTAGAGTAGGACCATACTGTTAGTGCGTTGTGTAATGACATTAAAAGACTAAGTTATTTATGCGTCAAAAATCACTAGTTAAAAGCCTTAAATGCCATGATCACCTTTTTCATTCATTTCTTTATGCTTACTCAAATATTTTTGACAATTTAATTGAACTGGAAAATTTATCTTCTGACAATCTTATTATTATTTTTAGATATTTGTTATTGCAACGCATGGTTTACTCAGTCTAGATGCACCGCGTCTACTGGAAGAAAGTCGTATAGATGAAGTAGTTGTAACGAATACAGTACCGCATGAAGTACAGAAAATGCAATGTCATAAAATTCGTACCGTTGACATTAGTCCATTATTGGCAGAAGCTATTCGACGTATTTATAATGATGAATCAATGTCATATCTTTTTATGAATGTGCCTAAAGACGACTAAATCATAGTTTCATTCATTTAATTGTACTTTTTATCAAGGTAGAGAAATAGCATACTATGTATTCTACATTTAAAGTGTTTATTAACTAGGTGAGAATCCTTGTGCATAATCTAAATTATGAATTAACATTCTAGTTTACTTACCTATAATTGTATACATAGTCAATGCTTCACTTTTACCACTAATTAAATATTTATAAAGTTGGTTAGGTTTCCACTCAACATAGAAGTTGTATATATTTACCATATTTATGGTGAATGCTACTAATATTTTTTTCAACACTAAAATCCTACTGCTTGTATTTTTGTTGAATTTTTTCTGATGATCTTTACTGTTTCCATTCGTTCAATGCTTAACTGGTAATCAATTTTTAATGAATATAATAGACATTCTTTGTATGTTTTTTTATTTATAGCGGCAGCACCATTCCACGAACTAATAAACTTATACTCTTCCTGTTATCAAGGAACGAATCGGTCGTAATATTTATCTATTTGATAGACTATTGATTAGGGATTTTTTTCGGAATAATCTTAAAATTCGCTGACGAGTCAAATTACGGCTACAATAATCAGTCTTGTAATTCCTTACAAAACATGTGTCATAGTTCATTAAAGGAGTTGGATATTTTATCAAATATGTCAGTAAATCTTAGTTCTATGAAGAATAGGAAAATAACGGATGCTTAAATGTTTAACGACGTTTTAACATAGTTGAATGTGTATGGACTCACACTCTACGTGATTTTTAATTATGTGTAGTTTATAATATGCTTTTGTAACCTATGTTCCTTAGTTCAGTTTCGCTCATTGTTCCGCTAATGAATGTATTGTGTTCATATTTCGATTTGCTTAGCTGAATATTGATCATAGCATTTCGATTAACACTAAAAGATTAGACACTACTTAGTAATCATTCAATACAGACCTGTCCTATTCTTTACAATGCGTTTTGTAACACTCGAACTTACTAGTGGATTCCTTATCTGTTCTCCACTGTTTAGAAGATTATTTCCAGAAAACAAGTCTATAAAAAAACTAAAGTATGGAAAGACATTGTTACGTGCCAATAAGAAAATGAATCGTTTAGATGAGTAATCACTCTTTGCAACAAAGTCAATATCTGCTTATGTTTACTAAGCTTATGGGGACCAACAAAAGGTCCTATTCTATGTTCTTTTGGGAACATCTTTACTAAAATCTAGTTTTGCTATTACTTACAATGAAATTACTTTTCGCTTATCCGCCTCTATTAGTTATCTATTCAAATGTATTGTCCACTGTATAAATATTTGTGTAATTGTCATGCAGTGAATTATATTCATATTAACAATCACTAAGTTGGTTCTACACTGAGTGAATATTAACAACAAAAATCCAAAGATTTATAATTGATTGAAGTTAAAATCATAAACTACTGGATTCCAACTCGGTGGTTTAGAGGTTAATCGTTCCCTTCAAGCCCTGAAAGTCTCGTGTTCGGCCTCCAGCAAGCTCATGGATGTGGACTGCTAAAGAGTTTCATACTAGGGCAGACCTAATTAAGGCCAATCCGCGATGTAATCTGGAAAATATAATGTTCGTTAAACAAATTATTGATTCGTCATTCTGCAACATAACCTATAAAGTTCTGAAATTTGAAGTGATTAGTGGAGGGTTTGACTGCTAACATAAAAATTGATATTTAGGTGTATTCCATGGACGAATCTCAAGTGATACAGAACACATTTCTTGGATTCCACAACTAACTTGTAAATTCAAGTTGTGTTGATGCACGTTTTTGAAGCGTTCATAAGGTAACACAAATTGGTCAACTGATTATCACCAGAGAAAGTATGGTTTATCGATTGAGTCATATAGTATATTTTTTGATACAATTGACGAGTTACATTTATTTGATTTCGATATTCAGAAGACAAAATAATTTATTATTGCATGTGATTAGTCAATAGCAGTTTATTTGTTTTATGGCGTAGAAGCAAAGTTGCTGGATTTGTGACTACGTTGGGTTCTGTAGCATTAGTGTTTGCATGTTCTGTTTTTATGAAATAGTAACAGATATAAAATTAACCATTTTTTATGCATTAGCATTAAACTGTCTTTGAAACATTAAACTCTGCCTAATTGCTGCATTTACATATACACTGAACATTATATATGTGTATATTTTTGTAACCTTTTGAACTTTCAAATTGACAATTTCTGGTCTTTCTAAATTAATAAATGCTTCATTTACACTTGGTTCTGACTTCTGGTGTACGCTGACTATTGACTATGCTCCGTCAGTGTGTATCAACCCTATGGCGATAAATATAACTTTTAGCATATATCGTTCAGAGTAATCAGCCATGACACTTGCTTTAAGAGCATAACGTATCCCAAACTAATTAAGAAGGGTGGAATAAAGGGGAAGGGGATTTCATCACCTATGAAAGGGGGAATGCAACACTTAACCGAGATTATCTACCCAAATGTAGACATCCTTTCCCTTGTCTTCTTTACCTAACCTCGATATAATGCATTTTTCTACTTTGTCTCACTTGCCCCCTTTTAGTCTCCCTAATTTCCCCTTTATGGTAAGCTTGGATTCCCACATTACACAATAAAATGGTGAGCCGACTTACATATTACAAATACTGCGGGTATCCTACTGTTCATAATCACATTCGGATTCGAGTGATCCGACTGCAACAACGCTCGTATTTGCAAATCTAATTAGACACTAATATATACATTTTTTAAGACTATCTCAGGGTATGTATTTCATTCTTCAAACTAATCGTATCCGCATAAAGTGGGTCTAATCGTTTATTTCTTTGAAAAAAGAAATTACATTAGTATTGTTTTCCTTTTCCATTATTCATTTTAAATATCTTTTACCATTATTGTCATTATTTACGACTTTATGTGTTACTATGCATTCCAATAATGACATTTCCACTTATTTTGACAACTAACCTATTAGTGATATTAATTTTTGGATCCACCTTTTAAGTCTACTTACCCTGTATTATGGTTTGTACGACTTGAAAATTGCTTCTCTGCAAACAACATAACACTGCAAAAACGAATGATCGGAAGTGCTGGCACTATTCTCCCTGAAGGGATAGCAGATCAGGTGCACTAAGTATCACCCATTAACGATACTCCTCACGATTACTTGAAACAGGCAGCGATTACAATAATATCATTATCAGATTACCAAACTAATCAACACTTGTTTAGCAACGTACAATTGGGTGATAGAACCCCGTCGCAGCTAATAAATTACATATGCACGATGTTGGGCAGACCATATAACGGATTTTAGCTATCGGGGATAGCGCCACCAATATCGATGAGCTTGCGATGATAGCTGACTGCATATGTGGACGCACGTATTGCTAGTCTTTAACAAATATCAACAGACCGCATGTGATGGATAGGTATGACATACTCGAAATAAAAGGTCGAAGCTTTATGCAAGGAGGTCTGCACTTGAGGATGAGGCACAATTCACCGCAACGGTGGAGAAGCGAATCCTCAAGCAGACGTCAGTATTCTCCTGCTGGCGCCGTCGCGAAGTCGGCGACCGGGCTGGATGGTGCACCTTGTCGTCCAGTTATATCACGTAGAGCTAAGGAAACGACCGGGCCGGTGGTCTGTGATGGCTGCTTTCACCGTCGAAGTTTTGCTAAACAGCTGCCTATTCTATGTTACGGATAGAAGTACTGGTGCGTTATTTTTAGTGGATACTTGAGCTGGGGGGTTAGTGTAGTTACCGCCTACAGCCTCTGAAAAGGATAAAAACCCTAACGTTGTGTTGTGTTTGGCTAATATGTCAGACGTTAAAACATGGACAACATCTGGAACTTGAATTCGGTCTGGATACCACTTCTAAGTGGGATTTTATTGTAGCAGAAGTTATAGCTCCAATTATTGGCGTCAATTTCTTACAGCATTACAATCTGCTAGTTGATACGGAACTAAAGAAGTTACTCAGTGTCGATCGTAACGTTTTCATCAAAAGAATAGTAATCGATTTTCCGTCTTTATCCCCATTTGTGGCATTGAAGACGCCAATCTACCTGTGTTTTGCCCTACTAAAATAATTCCCTGAGTTGTTAAGCTCTGTAAATAAAAACGGTAAGTAGATAAAACATGACATTATGCACCACATCAACACAAACGGACCATCTGTTTACTTCCAACCACATGGACTGGATCCAAAACGTTAAGCTATTGCTACAGCCGAATTCGATAATCTGCTCGATTCGGGCATCATCCTTCTTTATAGTAGTACTTGGGTATCCTCTCTACACATGGTTCCGGAAGAAACGGGGAGAAAAGACCATGTGGGGATTACGGCGCATTCAACAAGAAAACCTTTCCAGATAGATACTCAGTTCCTCACATGCAGGACTTTCTCAACGGTATGTTTGGAACTTCGATTTTTCGTAGATCTACCTCGTCCTTGCGTATTACCACATTACGGTTACTCCGGCTGATGTCGTGAAGGCAACAATTACGACACTATTAGGTTTATATGAGTTTCTTCACATACCTTTTGGGCTTACCAATGTTGCTCAAACCTTCCAGGGAATCATAGTTACAGTTATCTGCAGTTTACCTTTAATGTATGCCCACGTGGACGACTTGCTGATAGCCAGGGTAGCACCAGAAGAACATAAGAAGTGTCTTCAACGACTTTTCTAGAAACTAGAGGAATGTGACGTACTGATAATCCAGGATAAATGAGAATTCAGCAAGCAATCATTTGCACGCTTGGGTCATGAGAATCTTTATGGAATTACGCCCACCTATAAAGCCATGGAATTTATTAAAAGCTATTCTTCGCCTGACACATACACAAAGCTCCATCGATTCCTCGGCTTAATAAACTTTTATGGGAAACTTCTACCGTACTGTGCTCTCATAACCCAGTTTTTGTCAAATCTTTTAAAAGGATGTTCCCGATCTTTAATCATGACTGAGTCGACAATTAAAGCTTCTTGCCGAGACAACAATCCACCCCTAGTTTTAATGACCGTCGCCTCGAACAAAGCAATTGGAACAGTACTCCCACAATACGCTAACGAAGAGTGGCAACCCCTATCGTTCTTCTCTAAAACGCTGGATGATATACAAGCACGTTATAGCATATTCAGTGGCAAGTTGCTAACTATATCTTGATATTAAATATTTCAGGAATATGTTAGAATGTGCTGTCTTTGGTGCTTTTGCGAACCATTAATGAAAGCATTCACGATGAGCCACAACAAGTATACACCAGAGTAAATTAAACACACTGCAGCATCAGTATTTGCATGTTCTGTTTTTCTGAAATAGTATCAAACATAAAACTAACTATTTTCTGTGCATATGCATTAAACTGTTGTTGAAACATTAAGCTCCGCTTATTGATGCATTGCGACCGCAAATATCATTATTAGAACGCATAGTAACACATAGAGTTGTGAATGATAGAAATTGTGACCAAAACATTTAAAATGATCAATGGAAAAGGAAAACTATACTAGTTTCTTTTTTCAGAGAAATAAACGGATTAGATTCATTTTATGAAGATTCGATAAGTTTAAGGAATGAAATACATATCTTGAAATAATGTTAAAGTATGTATATAATAGTGTGTAATTAGATTTCCAAATATGAATTCTGTTACAGTTAAATCACTCTATATATTCGAATCACAATAGAAAACAGTAGGGTATGAGTTATCCGGATTCTATTTTGCATATGACTTATCCCTTTTATCACAAGCTGTGACGTCATTTTTTTCTTTTACGTGTATTTCTTTAATGGCTCTTCGTTTTTGAACTTCATTTTTTGCTGTAGTTACTCGGTTAACCATTTCATTCCAGGTTTGATCGGCAATATCATCGGTAGTATTGTGCCAACGTATCCTTACCTGACATTCCATGTTTCTACGTGATGCGCAGTAAGATAATTCCCCACACCAGCATTAAACGTATCTGGATCAAGTAATTTAAAATGTACTTTAAGTCTAATGTAGCCTGATGATTCTGTGTCAATTATTGGACGGGTCAAATTTTGTGGATATTGCAGTATTATAACAAGATAAAAAAAAATTGATGATATATGACGCGCAATAACAAATACTAGAAAAAGCAGCTGACAATCAATAAATGAATGCACTAACAGCTGCAAATAATGTGTTCCGGCTCTAGGATAGATATTTAGATTCAATATAGTCCTGGACTGTTAATCACGTGAAATGTTATAATACGTCAAGTTTGTTTACGGAACCCTTATTAATCTGTTTTAATAGAAAATGCTACGTAGAGCATGCCCATTATTACTCATGAGGAATTGAAGTGTGGATGACTAATTATTCTAGCAAGCTTGTATGTATTACGTGTAAATTATGATATTTAACGTCAGTTGGTGAATGAAAGATAACTGAATAATTCTGCAGATAATGATTATGTGATTAAATGAATAGAGTAGAATTATATTTGGATTTTGCAATGCAGACGATATGACAGCAAGTTTTCAACCGTGGTATCATGTTCTTCGTCTCAGTTCACCACTTTGTAGAATCAAAGTTGTTGGATTCGTGACTACGTTAGGTTCTATCAATTATATATATATTATCCATAAATGAATCATCGATTAAAACGACTTAGGCACACACCAATAACAGGATACGGGTATGGCCAAGAAGACACTAAAGTAGATGCAACAGATATGTTTCTTAACCAAGAGAATCCAACAATACAAATCACATAGTGCGCTGGAAGTTCGGCAGTACAATAGAAATTTAGTGCACATATCAAACAAGAAACACACAATACAAAGGTTTTTATGATAAAAGGCAACGGAAGCCTTTATAGTGGATAACAAAAACAAAACTTTAACGACACATCAACTAAATCAGCCTCTACACTAGTTTTCTATCTGCTGAAAACTAATTCCATTTAGATACGAACTACACTCCTTGGACACCACATCGGCTTTATAAATCATTCATATAAATCGACCATAAATCAATATATATATATATATATATATATATATATATATATATATATATGATCTAGTAAATTCAAGCGCGTTTTTCGTTTTTGTCACATAAACTCAGAAACCTTTATGGTATACGAAATATTATTATTCTTTCTGATCAATATATATCGTGATATTTTATGTCTGGTTAAGTAACTTGCCAAATATAATTTGGTTGCATATCTTTAATGTCAGTAGTAATTAGTATAGAGCCTGACACAAAGATACACTTATAATAATCTTAGACATAGAACTTGGTACATATATGCAACGGACCAAGTTTCTACAAAGTATTAATGCAACAAGATGAATGCAAACGTAGTAACATCAGTGGTAGTAAAGAAAAGAATGGACATGGTGGGTATAACCCAACACATAAGAATTAATTCATGGAAAGAATGGTTTAAAATATTTTTAGTTTGAGAGAAGACGAAGGGTGAATGTACTCTCTCCAGTGTGACCAGTTTTGATCTAGGTCACCCAGAGTCTCCAACTATTGGTTCCAGCAATATCATTGACCCCATCTATCAGCGTACCTTAGATCAACAATCAGTGACTTAATAGACTGATGCCACGTTTTGATTTGTCTGCTCCTAACCTTCTATCCTACCACTAAGTCAGTCAGTGATATACGTCAAGGTAGCCGGTGATTCGGCATGGGTACAACATATTCCGACAGCCTTAAGCAATAGAAATTTACAAACGCATCAACTGATTTACTCTCTCCGTCTAACCTCATCATTACTTATTTTACTGTCTCAACAAACTCGAGTAGTGTTTTGAAGACACCTGTGATCCAACACCATTAACCTGCGAATGTCATCTTTTCTTAATGGTTACATTTCGTGTCCACACAGTAAAATACTGAACTGATGCGCTATATGCTCGCCATTTGATTAGCAAAAAGAAATCTCTTCTACTAAAAGGGTGAAACCAGTTGACACTAGCCAGACGAACCTTTTGAATCCGTGCTAGAATTTTGTCAAGCACCAACTCGTCTAATGTCGTCATAATTTCAGGAAAAGTGAAGTGGCCAACTCGCTCAGCTAATTCATTCTTTATATTTAGTTCAGGCGTTGACGCAGACCAGTCATGAAGCATCAATCTGTATATAGGTAGGGTGTAATTCATCATGATCATGCTTATATTATTATCCAATGCTAATAAAAGACTGTATTTTAACACCATCTTTACTATGTTATAATTATATTCTATGCTAATAAGTCAAACTACTGGTAGGAGGTCAATTCCTGAAAATTTAGACGAACGGCAGTCAGTTCATGAAGTCACTGATTACTGGTTTGAGCCTTATTATTGTTATGACGCATAGAAAATTGTTTGGCTTGTCGAAACGCCTACTGGGTGTGTCTAGTCGATAAATGTGCGTCTGCCCTATGCTCACTCGGCCCCACACCAGAGATTGAAGAGCCAATCAGACAGAACCAGAATCAGAACCTATTATATTTTCAAACATTCCTTTATATATATATACAAAACCAGACCACACAGAAAACCAATCAGGAATCTAACATTAATACAGAACAAATGAGATAGTGGTAGGGAATAGAGACAACTTGTACACAACCAGTTAAACTGTAGTTCATAGTAAGAAACAATATACTAAGAGTAAATATATTAAACGGGAAGATGGGGTAAGAGAAATGAAGAATGATAGAAATGAAATGTTTACATTACCCACAGCTAAAATAATTGAAATGGTATTCGAAAACATAGTTCCGAAAGTTCATTGCTTTTCTTTAGTCGTACAACATAACAGTTATTAGATACAAACTATTTAGTTGTGGTCCACGCGAATGCAGCAACCTATGACAGTGGGTGACATGGCTCAGAATTGGTCACAGTGAAGCAGGTACATTTAATCTATGCTTTTCCTGACATTGTCAGCTAAAATTGCTTTGCACCTTTTAGTGAATAAATTCTTAATCCCTGTACTACATTCTAAATGGCTACACTTTTCTTAATGGCATTCAAGTTAATACTACTATTAATTTGATGTTCCTTTTGCCATACTGCTGAAGTGTGGGATATTGAACAGATGCAATTATGCGTTAGGTTCCATATTGTGTATACATACACCCAGATGATAAAAATGTTGTTTCTAGTAGTTTGTCTACGATGAAACTGAACAAAAACATAAATAGCAGACAGCCTTGACAGACACCATTCAATGTTTTACGTCCAGATGATAGTTCGTTTGCAAATTCTCACTTACTCAGTAGTGTCCACAAAATGTATCTATTTCCGAGGTACACCTTCCAATGGCAGATACCGCAAATGAACCTCTATCTAAAAAGTAAAATGCTTTTATGCAGTCATGAAAGCACTATTGTTGGACGCCGAGAAGTACTTGAATATTTCACAGCCAAACGAAAGGTGAATATTTGGTTGATGCAACCGTTAGTCGTATTTATCTCACAAACAACAACAACGTTGTCTGTGCCTACGAATATAATTCAAACTAACATTTTAGTTTGACTATTACTAACTTTCTTTCAGACTACTCCGACTCCAGCTGACAATGCATGTGGAAGTAAGAGGTTGTAGGTCATGCGCACAACAAACTTACAACCATCTCAGCTTCATAAACCTATATCTATGAAACAAGGTTATTTATTGAATTTCTCGTGATGTATCGACCACGGGACTGTTTCCCAATGTAAGTTATTATTATGAATACTTTTTTAGAAATAATATAATCTATGTTTATTCATCTCTCTTAAGTGTTTTTACTATAATTGGAACACTATTTTTTCTAGCCGACCACATATAAACTACAGTCATACTTGCAAACTATCAAGGTAATTTGCTCAGATTGCATATACAGAAACAGTGATTGGTCAGTTTTTGTCTATTGATCCACATTTCCAAATTCAGTTAATTCACAATGTAGAATAATGACATTAGGTATGACTGTTTAACTTTTGAAATGGTTAATTTCCCATGTGTCGACCTTCTGAAATTTTAAACAGTTTTTCGGAAGCTAATCACTAACAAGCACACGGCCTTTGTTAGACTAAGTTTTGTACTGACAATGGATCACTATGAAGTTAGTTTAATTTTAGGAAACCGTAACTAACCATGAACAACCAGTCTTCTGCTTCTCCACAGGCTGTGGTTCTTAATGTGTGATGTGTATAAATGATGATATATTCACTTCCAATGAAAAACATATTACAATGTACTGACATTTAGACCGTCTAGTTTAATCTGAAATCAGTACTTCAATTTCTTACTTGGCTTTGTTTATTTAGTGATATGCGATGTTTATCACTAAAATGCTAGGTTTGAACTCCCGAATCACATAAGTCTTTGGGTTACACAAGTGTTTGATTCATGCTTCATTTGGGCTCACTTATTTTACGGAATAATTGATTTTGAACGATAATTCTTCTGTGAGAATATGATCAGAATTAAATACATTTTTCTGTCACAAAGTGTTAATAGTTTCGTATTATTTTTAGGCAAACTACTGTATATGTCAAATCACTGCAAATATGATTGTACAGCTTCAATAAATTATGTTCATAGAAGGGGAATTCTGTACAAAATTGTCTTGATATATGGAAATTTATGGTGTTGCCAGTTATTTTAATTCAATCGTGAAATCTCTAATTGAGGAAATATATTTAAGTTTCCACTGACGTGCACTTTTCCCTGCTTACAAATTAAGCACCAGCATACATTAATTTAAATCCGATATTCAAATCCAACACACTAGTACTAATATATGTTTCACTGCACTAAGGGTTAATTGTAGATATTACGAGTGGAATTTAATTATCCATGAGGAATAAAGATCACTTACTTCTTACTTATGCCCGTTACTCCTCTCTGAGGAGTATAGGCCGCTCACCAGGATTCCCCATTCAACTCTCTCCTGAGCAACCCTTTCCAATTGTTTCCAGTTTCTGTTCATCCTTTTAATGTCTGCTTCCAATTCTCGACGCAGCGTGTTCTTTGGCCTTCCTCTTTTCCATTTCCCAACAGGATTCTATGTTAATGCTTGTCTCGTGATGCAGTCTGATGGTCTAAGTAATGTATATCCTATCCATTTCCAACGTATTTTCCTAATTTCCTCTTCGGATGGAAGTTGGTTTGTCCTCTCACATAGTAAGCTGTTGCTGATGGTTTCCGGCCAACGGACATTCAGTATCTTTCGTAGGCAATTGTTTATAAATACTTGTATCCGTCTAATGATGTTTGCAGTAATTCTCCAAGTTTCAGCTCCATACAGCAGGACTGTCTTCATGTTCGAATTGAAGAGTCTGACTTTGAGGTTAGTCGATATTTGTTTTGAGTCCCATATGTTTTTCAACTGTAGGAATGTTGTCGTGGCTTTGCCAATCCTTGTCTTTACATCTGCATCGGACCCTCCTTGTTCATCGATGATGCTCCCCAGATATGTGAAAGTATTCACTTCTTCTAGAGTTTCTCCATCAAGTTGAATTGGGTTGGTGCTCCCTGTGTTGTATTTAAGAATCTTGCTCTTTCCCTTATGTATGTTCAAGCCTACTGATGCTGAAGTTGCTGCTACACTGGTTGTCTTTGTTTACATCTGTTGTTGTGTGTGCTAGGAGAGCTAGATCATCCGCAAGGTCCAAATCATCGAGTTGCATCCTACTTGTCCATTGAATTCCATGCATCCCCTCAGATGTGGAAGTCTCCATGATCCAGTCAACCAATAGGAGGAAGAGAAAAGGAAAGAGCAGGCAACCTTGTCTGACTCTGAGCCTCACTGAGAATGCATCTATCAGTTGTCCTCCATGCACAATTTTGCACTGTGTTCCGTCGTAGGAGTTCTGGATGATGTTGACAAGTTTCTCTGGTACGCCGTAGTGTCGAAGAAGTTTCCATAGAGTTCTCCTATCTACACTATTAAACGCCTTCTCATAATCAATGAAGTTGATGTATGGTGGCGAGTTCCATTCAATTGATTGTTCAACGATGATCTTTTTACATTCCATGTACCCATAAAAATATTTGCTCTGGTTGTTAGAAGGGGGGGGCATCGGAGGATTGATACTAATCTCTGAGTAATCACTGACTGATTATTTTATTTATCAAATTTGATTTACTAATAAAATATTGAATTGAGAAAGTTTATGGAGACTGGCATTTTTAGTTGATTGAATACGTCACAGATTGATGTTGGCAAGGTACCACTAAAAACCAGGGAGCACAGGACAGCTTTTTGTCCTAGTCTGGGACTCCTCAGCAGTGCGCACTCTATATTCCGCCCCATGGGTTTCAGATTGGTAAACACTTAACCGTCTGCACCACTGGGTCGGTATTCAGTGGTAGAATTCCCAATTCACAGATTGATGGTTTTTAATGGTACAAAGCCAACATCAATCTGTGACTTATTGAATAAACTAATAAAATATTATAAAAATACATTTTACTCGTTACGTAGTCAGTAGTCACTAGAATTTATGAAAACAATTTATCTAAATGAAGTGAAGCTTATAACTTTCCTGAAAAAAAGTTCTTTATACCTAATTTTCATGTATGGGAACCTTAAATTTTTAATTAATCTGGAGTAATTTTAACGATCAATCATAGATGATTAATAATTTCTAACGAAACAAATATTAAACTTTATGCTGAAAAAATATTGTAAATTTTGTAATCATGAAAACATTGGTGCATTTTAATTAATCAAAATTATTCGCACGAGAGTTTCAAAACTAGAAAAATTTTATGGTATGTAATTAAAAGAGGCAGTATGAAACTGGAGGGAAATTTAATGGAGATAAATGCTATTTCGTATATATGCGGTATACCATTTACAATCACCTAGCAAATATTGGGGTGAACAAATGTAGGAATGACATCAATTTGTGGAGTCATCGACAACTCGTCTAAATAGACTACTTAGTTCAAATATTCATGGTGGTTGCAATCAACGGTTGGCGATATTAATTGACGTAGCTTCCAATTAGTTACGATATCACTTATGCACTTACTCTGTATATTACTGAATACCCAAATTTAATGTATTCCAGTATACATGTTTTTTTACTGAGTCTTCGCAATATATAGTTTTTCATATTATCGGTGCTGTCAAGTTGTGTGGAATTATTCTCTATTCTTGTAGTTGATTTCAGCACGTCGTACTAATTTTGTGGTATGACAAAGTGAGATAATATACCTTTGTGCCAGGTTCTATAATAATCATGATTGACTTACTGCCTGGTGATAATTTAGGAAAATGCTAACTAACCCTTGCTCTGAGATAATGTTTAAGGAAATGAGGAGCGCTATAAAATTTACCGAGAAAAATTACAACATAAAAATAAGCTTCTGTTACTTGAAGCATGTCTTATTCAATATAATGTAAAGACATTATTTTAGATGAAGGGAGCCTGCATGTAATGTGCGTTTGAGTCTCACAAGAACATCAATTCCTGAAAGACTGCAGGTACGCTTTACTTACATGTGCCAACTTATTTCAGGTTGGGTTTCCTGCCATAACCTCCAGTTATCTAACACCAAATCATGATGTATATGAATTCGATCAACCCAAAGGAATATATCAACTTGCCATTAGTTACTACTAAGCGATCAGTCAACGAACACATAATAATAATGATCGCCATAATAATTTCAAAGATGAATCTGTATAGCTTTAAGCAAATTTAAATTATCGCCTAAATTGATAATCCATTGAGTAGACAATAAAAATTATCGTAACTTACTACTTAGATATTTACATTTATACTACATTTAATGAGATATTTATGTACGCTATTCATCAACACTGAAAATTTATTAACTGAACTTTCGGTCGTAGAGTCTAAAATAAAATCACTATATAATGATACTAGCTGTGAACATTATTTCACATCCGGTAGATATACTTCACATAACTATCCTAATAGAATTATATTCACTTCTATTTGTCTCTAATAGATGTATATTACCTTGACATTTTCACTGGCAAAAAAGAAATTTTGTTTCCAACTTGAAACTATTGAATAATAAGTTAAAACACTAAAATAAATGAAGATTAAGTATTATTATTATGATGAGATAAAAAAAAACTAACGAAAAATAGTGTATATTATTGTTTAACTATAATAAATTTTAGGTAGATTTTTTTAGAATAGACAAATGAAAATTGTATAAAATATTTTGTTGTTATTATTCTTTGTTGTCCATTGGTACTTTGTATGTGTACATTCAACTGTATCGATAGTCTATAAGATAGTTTATTACATTTAAAAAATAATTAGGGAGGTTTTGTAGAGATAGTTAACTGTCAATTTCGATATCACGAACTGATATGAATTAGACAAACATTGATCCCCTGGGAACACTAGACAGCTGTTTCGTCCTAGTATGGGACTCCTCAGGAGTGCTCATCGACGACCCCATCGGGGATCGAACCCAAGGCCCCCTGACTCGGCGGCGAACGCTTTACCATTAGACCACTGAGTCGTCTCCTAATGGTTGATACTTCCCATACCCCCCCTAATTGTAAGTAATATCAGCTCACTAGCGACTAGCTCCTTGAAGTAATTCCTGGAGTTCTAGTGTGATGACGTGACCGGTGGAGTTAAATCGTGTCGGGTGTGAGGCAGTAACTCACCGATGGCATGGAGGAGGTCGCGCAACATATTGCGAGTTGACTGAATCGGATACATCAAACGTTAGATGCCGACTCAGTGGTCCAATGGTAAAGCGTTCGCCACGGAACTAGAGGGTCCTGGGTTCGATCCCTGGTGGGGTCATGGATGCGCACTGCTGAGGAATCCGATACTAGGACGAAACAGCTGTCCAGTGATTCCAGGTGATCAATGGTTGTCTGATTTACATCAGTTCGTGATATCAAAATTGACATTTAAAAAATAAATGAAATTAAACTAAAAGAAGTAAAATGAACAAAAAAGAAGACTAAGTTAAAATACAGTCACTAATGGCATATATTCAAACCAATTTACTTAAATGTTAAAATCATTCCAATTGTGTTTTAGTTATTAGATAAACTTTGTTAATTATTATACAAATCTATAAAACAACTAAGTTGATAGCTTTCATTCTGTTGGTTATTTTTGAAATTCACTGATTACATAATTTAAGAAGAAACTAAATTAGGTATTTGAATAATTTATAAGACAGGTTTAGTGTATACACCACGTTGAAGAGAATTTTCACTGATTAAATAAAAAGCAGTTTAAAACTATTTTATTGAATCTATCAAAAATATTTAAAAGTTAATAAGTTTATTTACAATTATACAAATAAATATACGAAGTATACATTGTATTTGAAATAATTTCACCTATTGAAATTTAGAAATTTCAACTTTTCACCTGGGAGATCCGGTCAATGCTTCTGTATTGCAAAATAATCGACATTATAAATAAGGTCAATTAATTTATTCACTTGTGTGTATTGTAAAAAAATATGAGATCAAATCTAAAGTGATGATGTATGTGTGGGCAAATGTGATCAAATTGTAACATGTATGTGCAGGTTATTATGTCTGACTACTTTTAATTGTTGTTGAGTCAAATAAATATTTGAACTTTAAGTTATCTATAGGTAGTGATAGTTAAAAAAAATTAAACGTATAACTAGAAAATACTTATAAGTTGAATATACCGAAGATTACGATGATTGACATTAGTTAAATATTGCATAACATTGTTAAATAAAATAATTGAAGATAAATTTTAGTATAACAATTGACTTATTAATATTTGTTGTCGTGGTTGTTGCTGGCGTAATTGATAATATTAATGAAGAAGGTATTAACGATTGCTAATCAACAGCTGTTATGGGGCAATCAACGGTATTCCATCTCTTCTACCTGGCCTATTAGAGTCCACCCATAAATGTAATCATTCAGTTCTCAATTGTTCTTTTATGCGGCAGAAATTCTGAAGTCAATTTGTATCCTATTTCTAATAAGTAAATATTGAATTTAGACTGTAGTTTAGTAAACTGATGGTCATTTTTAGTTCGTACAAAATAAGCTAATCTGAAACTTTAAAAACAGATAATTAATATAGATTTATAAACGTTGGATTAGATAATCTGCCAGTTGTACTACTATATAAGAGCAGTATAGTGGAAAAATGAGGTATTGAATTTATTCCACATAATACGTTCTTGTTTCTATTTATGATTAATACTAACAGTTTGTAACTTTAAAGACTTAGTTTTTACCATACTTCTGAAATACCTGGAGGAACTAATTACTTATTCATCAGATCCAACAGTAAAAGTTATTCATGTCAGCAGTTAGAAAGGTAATTAACAATGCATATTACATTCAGTTACCAATTAGTAAGTTGTGTCATACGATATCAAACTCATGTTTATCACATTTACTATGTGGTTACTAGGTTTACTGATTTAACAGTTCAATATATTACAGTTAGTAATATATTGCTTGAGGAATTCGTTGGCAGGTTTAGTTAGAGCTTATTTAAAAATGGACAATACCATACTATTGCTTGATCAACTATTTAACTGTTAACCGAATTACTGTATTCTTTCAACAAATTAACAACACAATCTTTCATCAAAACTTTATTAAAAGGTATATATATATATATTGGCATCACTATTATTCCTAAGTAGATATTCTGTAAAATGTTTAATGGATAGATTTTCGTTGGCTGATTAAGTGCAAAGCAACTGAAAAGTGTATTTTCGGAGAAAAGTAACACAAAATATCGTAAATGAATGTTTATGCTAACAATACTTAAATGAATTTGATAAAGTTTTGTGGACAAACAGGTAGAAAGAAATATGCAAACGTTTCTGTATGCACGTAAATATCATGCATTTCTCAAGTTCCGTGTTATCACTGATTAAAACAGGCAGTCAGTAACGTTAAAACGTTAGTATGTTGTTAGTAAAGGGACGTTATGAATTTTGTCTGAGGTTATTTTTAGCATTATCACTGTTCACTAAGTTTGTTATGTTCAACGTTTTTCGTCAACTTTCTGTTTATTCATTGGATAATTACTGTAGGTTAGAGTATAATTTCCAGCTGAGGTTTATTTTTAAACTGTAAAGTATACTATATTCGTATCCTTTATCCAGCATGTAGACCTACACTATATTGAGATGTTTAAAAAAAGTAGTTTAAAATAACTTAAAACACTTGAAAGGAATTTGTTAACTACCGGAAGTGTTTGGCACCAAACATTCACTAATGATTGAAAATGTAGATAACGTAACACTAACTTTTCATCTGTAAAATACGAGTTTAAATCACCTGGAAAATCCTCTGTGCAACATAATAAAATGCAAAAATACCAAAATCTTGTCAATAACTGTAGAAATTTTACCAAATATTATCAACTGATTGCAATGACCTCAGTTTAGTGAATGAACGCATTCCTATAAACTATTCTATAACTTATAAAAATCTTTCAACATAGTTTCGTTTTGAGTTAAATAAGTCTAGTCGATGACGTGCTGAGTTATATTTCAATTGTAACCACGTGTGACAACTCGAATTGATGTGTATATGCCAAATTCTATGTTATTTATGACCGACTGACTGATTAACTGGCTGTGATCAAATGACAACTATTTCAATGTTTTCCTTTATACAACAGATAGTCTATACGTATAGAATCCTATTAAACAAGAACACAAAGATACATTAATCTCATTTGATTTTCTTAATAGTGAGCTAACATTTTCAATTTTAATTAGTCAACGACTTTTTATATTCGATTTTAATGTTGATATTGACAACTTTTCATGTTATTTTAAAAGTTTCTTCTCGTATTTTTCAATGAAGGAAATTGTATGTCAGAAAAAATCAGATATTTTTTGTTAAATGAAAAGACAATTTTTTCCCTTCACTTTTCACTGTCTACATATTTTTTTTTTATATTTTAGACAAAATACTCATCTCTATGACAACTATATAAATCATGTGTTCCAGAAGAGAGAAAATAGGAAGATGAAGAAAAACATAGTAAATTGAATTCGTTTAGTTTGTCCCTACTGTTTCCTACAAATCTATTAGATTGACTACAGTACAACTGAATTTGTTTTTCTATGTATTGCATGATATAATTAGTTTTCTTTTTTGATCATTTATTTTTTACGCTTTCATTTATTCAATCAATTAGTTGATTTAGTTATTCACTTCTATAAGACGGTGTTTGTTATTGACAGACAATATGATATACTTTTGTCAAGTCATTGTTCAATAACGAAATTTTTATTTTTGATAAATTTCAATAAATTGTGAATATCTGTTTTTTTTTTCTATATCAGTAGGATGAATGAACATAAAGCCACAATAAAATAAAAGCATAAAACCAATAACAATTTATTTCTGAAAATGATTAATACAATCATAAAATTAATGAAACTTGATTTACAATTAGGGGTAGGGTTGTGGAGATAGTTAACTATCATTTTAATATTACGAATTGATTTGGATCAGACAACTATTGATCACCTGGAAACACTGGACAGCTGTTTTGTCCAATAGTGAAGCGTTCGCCGCGAAGCCAGAGGGTCCTGGGTTCGATTCCCAATGGGGTCGTGGATGCGCACTGCTGAGGAATCCCATACTAGGACGAAACAGCCGTCCAGTGCTTCCAGGTGATCAATGGTTGTCTGATTCACATCAATTTGTCATATCGAAATTGATAGTTAACTATTTCCACAAACCCCCCTAATTTTAAGTAATATCAGCTCACTAGTGACTAGCTCCTAGAGGAAATTCCTGAAACTTGATTTATTCATTCCATTGGCAATAAATAGTTTATTTGTACCAATGTAGAGTAAGCTCTATAAGACTTAATTGATTAAGGTTTTCCAAAATGTTTTCCATGTTCGCTGAATTTGTTGTATTTAATATTTTCTGTTGTGTTTAGTGTGTGAAGCCAACATAGTATAGAATGCATTAATCTTTAATGATTCGTAAATGGTGAGAAAAATGTGTATCTACGGTCCAGTTATCTGAACTTGTTAGTTTAATCGAAAAGATTTCGTTGTCATATTGAAAGTGTTCTTTTACCTTTACTATAAGTTGGCGTAAACTTTTATTACATTTCATACTCTTATATTCACCATTTTGTGTTTTTCATTCGTCATTCATAACACTGACATGCTGACAAAAATCAACTAGCGATGACAACAGAAGAATTAAATAAAATCTATGATGAAATTTATACTTTAATTTGCAGTAATTACTAAGTAAATGAGTAAACAATCACAGAAAGTGTTGAGTAGAATGTTGCTTATTGTTCCAACCCTTTAATTTGTTAGATTGTTAAATAACCTGCAAAATCAAAATTCAATTCTCATTGACATCTTAAACGAATTTAAACCATCCATAGCTTGTACTAAATATTCTGTAGATGAGTAGTTCATTTGGTCAGTTCATGATATCAAATTCAAGTACTTTTCAACCTATTAGTATAAAGGACGAATTAAGAAAAATGAATTAACTACGTGAACAACGTTTCTAAGTAATTATTCTATATATGTTAATTGCATGTTAAATAAGTATTTTGTTTTCTTTGTTTTCATATCCTCCTCGTCCTAAGCTCTTATTTAACTTAACTAACCGTCTTCACGTCATTTCTGTTAATGAGCTATAACTAATAATTTATGTGCCAGTTAAGCCGACTATCTGTAATTATTGCTTACATTTGTAATGATGCCATAACACCAATTAGTTTACTGTGTAATATGAGTTCGTACGTATTTATTTAAACGCTTGATTGAAACAGATATTCATTTACATGAACTGGTTGGGCTAACTTTACGTTTTATTCCTCCCTCTGGCTATCGGCTAGATAAGTCCAGGTAAACTTACAGAGAGTGTATCATTCGTTTACCTTTAAAGGCGATTTGTCTGTAAACTAATGGCGATTTCATTATTTTGTATTTATCTATTTCAGGGAAATATCAATTTTATTAGTAATGCATATTCTTTAAGCAAAATTCATAAACTAAAGGTAAAATCCCAAAATTTGATAATTTAGTATGCTGTTACGATGGTTACTTTCACAGATTACCATTAACTGAACAAACATAAAGTAAAAAGATGCTTAAAGAAACCATTTAACTTTTTAATTAATGAATCATAGCTGGAAACAGAGTCCCACACTTTCATTATCTCTTATTTAGGACTAACAAACTTAGTGTGTTCTCATCTAAATATGTGTTCACAGTGAAACTAGAATAAATTAGCTTTAAATTCAAACACCTAACTCACTATTCACTGAGCTGATTAGTTTAGATAGTTTATAACTTGTTCGACGGCTATAGTATTTATGTTACATTATTATTAGTAACGCTTTAAATTATCCTGTTGATGATATTCAGAACTGAGTCGTTGTGAACAGTGACAGTTAGATATAGGTATATCTAGCTGATTAATTGTGAGCAGAACGTAATACATGTCTCCAATTCTATTACTAGACGTAATCTACATCTAAAAAAGCATGACATAAATAATTTTTTAAGACAATCTGCTAAGGATTAACATGTAGTAACAGGGACTAATCAGAATCCGTTTAGCAATATCGGTGTTAGGTAGATGAAAACTTCTCCAAATAATTTTAAACAGGCTGAATCCAGTAGCCTAGTCAACAATAAACGTTAGAAATTCGAGTCTTAGTATAAACATTAACAGTGAAATACAGACATATACGGATAACGACTCTTCATTTTAAGCTGATTGAAGAAGGCTGCGTAGCACCAAACAGGACTTTAGTCCAAGTTTTGAGCTACTCACCTATGCACCGCCATCATATTACACATGAGACAGAGCTCAGATAGTACCTGTCAAATTAATAGTCATAAAATGATTATTATCTGACTTCGATATGGATATTTTCAAGTTCTCGAAAAGCAGCCACAAACAGAGAAATCAAACCCATCATCAGTTGAGTTAGATGTTCATGCTATATTGCGAATCGAGAGAATTTAGAAATTCAGACCATTATTTTTTGACTCAGAGCTTTATATGGTATATTTTTAAGGGGTTAAACATGAACACCATTTATTCAGTTATCCGTAACTGTTAACAATTACTTCAGAATTTATACAGGATTTTGTATGTATGTTCACCTGTCGTGTTTTCAAAAAGCAACTATCAAACTGATCCTTTTCTATGTATAATTATTATATTTATATTGAAACATTGTTTGACCTTTAAGTATGAATATATATATATATATATATATATATATATATGCTGAACAGTTTTATATTTCTGTAACTGTTCGACGTTAGCATTGACATTACACATTTTGTTCATTCTGACTTTTAATATACAATGATTATGTTCAACGTTTTCTTGATAGTAGTCAATTGAACACAGAAGTATCTGGTTACTGGAATATATTAATCGAACATGCGACCTAGTCCATTAATCTATGAATCAGGGCCCCATCCACGCTGACGAATCTAAGAACGAAAATGGTTCTTTTTTAATACTAACAAAGTACTTTCAGTGCATTTACCTACTGTTTCTGCAAGCTATACTCGATAGAAATCTCATAATGGATGATTGGCTATGACATTTTCAGAATGAACATTTCGACTAGGTTTATTTTTGTATTTATTTCATAAAATAATTTAGTTTACATTCACTCACATGATGCTATGTACTTTTTACAAAAAGTAATGTGTGAAATATTGTAAAGACTTAAAATATAAATAATATTTTTCTGCATAATAAGGGAACCTATAAGTTAGAAAGATCACATGATGAATACAAATATTTTAGACTAATGTCTATACTTACTGAAAATTTCAAAGTTCTAAATGATAACAAATAATCTGTCTATAAAATCAAGGTTTATCTATGAGGTTGCTAACTGTTAGTCTGAGGGCTATTGATAGAGCCAGACCACTTGGTGTCCGTGAGAATGTCGTAACCAGCGGTTCTAGACTGTAGGTGATACGGTCCAAAATCAATCGCAGTCACAAGGGTGCATTTATTATTTGTCATCTCTTAAATTGTGGGCCTGAAATTATTTTATACAGTTCTTTCAATAAAAAAATTCTCTCTTCCTGTATCATATCCTGGATATTCACGTTTTTTCTCACTATCACTGATGCAACTTCTACTTACTTTGATAATAGTCGTGATAATTTGGAGCGATGTTCATATATTTAGAGTTCTGCGCTGTATATGACTAACTTCTCCGAAGTAATCAACCTTAAGTTAATCGAATGCTCTAGACAGATTCATGAATAATAAAATTAGTGAAGAAGAAAATGCTAATTATGGTGCATCAGTAAAGTAATTCTGTTATGTGGTTAATTGTATTCACTTCTGAATTTTGCATTTAGTAATAATCAGTTAATCGTAATAAAGGCCCCCTATCAACAAACTAAATCAATTAAATGAAATTCTGATAATGTTTTCTAGTTTGGCAATGTGGCAGTGAATTTATAATCACATTCTGATAACCTGCATAATAGGTTTTAGTTAAGGGAAAGCAGGATGGTTTTTCACTAAAATTTGAAAAATGTTCTATTTACTTGAATGACAAACGATTATTCTGAAGGACTATTTCATGGTTGAGAACCATTTGTTCTTTACAATACAGATATTTTTACAATAGTGGTCGTAGAATGGTAATTGTCAACGTTATCAGATTTATTTGACTGTATAGAGTATTACAAAAGTTGATAATAATATTAGATGAAAAACGTTTCATAAACATATTAATCAGAAGAACCTACTGGTGACAAGGTAACCTTTCCTGTGAGATTTTACAAGCATACTTACTATCGTTTTTATAAACTGTGTAGTTTATTGTGGATGGTTGTGGAGATTGTTAAATTTTATAGTTTTACTTCGTAAACTTATCTTAGATAAACAATCGTTGAAAATCAGAAAGCAGTGGTCCTGGCACGATACTCCATAGTATTGTGCTTATCACAAAGCCCTAAACTCTTGGGTTTGATTTTTGGTTGAGTCGTGTGTGCACAGGGCTAAAGATAAGCATCCCAGGAAGAGTAAGTTGTTCAATGCTTTTTATTTCCCATTAGTTACTAAACTAAGGTTAGTTTGCCATCAACAGATAAAAAAATGAATGGATTATTGTGATAAATCAAAATGTCTCGACTATATATCTGAGTTTTATCGATTAAAACGTTAGCCACAGTTACCAACAGACTATTTCTAATGATTCTATCCTAAATTTCGTGTTTCATTAAACATATAGTTTTATTCATAACCACAGAACTCTTACAACAAAATATTTACAACAATTTGATGGCAAGTTATGTTCATTGCAAAAGCAGTTAGTTGATCTTCTAATCTAACAATATTTCGATCTTAGTTAATTTATCCAAGCTGCTGCGATCAATTTGAACTGTGTGACTGAGGACCACCTCCCAACGTCAGTCTTTCAGTTTTATTTGTTTCTACAAGATTCATCATAAAAGTCATGGATTAACGTGATACTTTTATCTCCTGTATACGACGTTTTACCTGAGTTGATTCCATCCCAGTCAGAATTGGACTCATGAAACGGGTATACCGTGTAATTTAATCAAAAGAATTCTATCAAGGTTATCAAACAGACAGATACAGCATTGTTTACTATTCAAAGACCAATTAATGTCGATATCTCAGTTTAACAGGTTAATTATATTTCAAATATTTCATTAGTAAAGCGAAACCGAATGATTCCGACTGGAAACCTTCAGAGAGTATCAGTTACGCTTTGTGGACAAATATCGACAGGAATGAAGCTTAATTCAAGTAGGGTTTCCAGCCAACCACCTTCAAGTATCTAGCATCAGTTCAGTCGTTAATGAGTTATAACTTCATAAGCTAATTTTCTATCACTATCTACAATGTATGGTTAAATTGAATACTTTTGATACCTCTATTATTAGCTACTAGTTATCATAACAACTGAAATTTGATTGTAGCCGTTATATCTTGAAAAACTGAGCAGTCGCAATACATGAAAAACAGTGACCTGGATAGTACTAGTCAGTACATGCACACGTCTGCCTCGTGACTTCTAGTCCCAAAGCCGGAATGAAGGACTACAGATAGCTAAGCCAACCACCAAACAGTTTGAATCTATTGCACTCACCCCCTTATATGCATACAAAACTTGATCGTACAGTGTACCAATAAGATGGATAACATTTACACAAAACGAGAACTATAATTACTAGGGGCTGGCAGGTACACATTCATAATTAATTGATTGTAGTTCTTGAATGACAAAAGATATGAAAACAGTTTATGAGTCTAATAGAAAGTTACGGCGAGGAAAACATGACAGTAATAGAAATAAAATAATCAATGTACATATACTGAAAATAAATGCTACAGTCTTTTGAAATTCCAGAAAGTTAGTTGCCCTTTGTGAAACACCAGATATAACAATAGCAAATAGGACGAAGATTGAAATCTTAGAAATAATGCAGAAAATAATTGATCAGTATGCATTATTTGTTCATATATAATATCATCAGTTTTTCAATGATGCTTACCTTTAAACTAATTCAATATTTGATGTATTCAATATAAAATAAAATCAATTCTTGGGATTGTCTATTTCATTACTATAATTTCATTTCATTAGAATAAACAATAATTTAACGTATGACTCTTGAATGATTAATTAATTGTATGTGTATATTTGTTTACCAACAAGAAAACAAAAATAATTTAATACCAATAGTAGTTAACTGAAGATATTACGTTAATGTAAATAAAAATGGTGGAGCCAATTGGGGTGGGGATGATGAGAGGAAATTGTTTACATTATTATTATATACAAAAATCAGTAATAATAATAATAACAATAATAACAATACTTCAAACGATATCATATGTAAACATTTTCAGTATAAAAACTAATTAAATATATAATTTTGATATGAAATCAAAATATTTTTTTTTTATTAAAGTGAACAACAATATTGATGCCGAATAATGATTAATTTAAAGAAGGACTAAATTTCAGAGAGAAAAAAATCAAAGAGAAAATAATTAGTAGCTTGGTAAAAATAGCTACAATGTTTATGAAATAAATTTTTGAAAGTAAGAAAAATATCGCTCCCTATTGGATATCTATTGTAATTAATCGATTCTTTTATTATGACGGTGAATTGTGGAGGAGATTTGTAACTGAGTTAGATATTTTATAACTCAGCCTGTAGCTCTTTTAGGGTTACTGCTGGTCCCAAACCCGGGTAAAGAAGAAGGGTTGGGCATAGGGATAGCATACCCATCCCGTAAAACACAAGCTTGCTAAAAAGACACTAAGCAAATATTGTATACGGAATATGAAAGTACCATATGGAATAAAGAGGATATCATTTTATGTTTACATATTCATGAAAACCCATGCTGCCACTAATATAAATGAATAAGTTTGAATACGAAGCTAATTTGATTTACAATATGTCAAAATTTCCTATTGACAAGATTTTAAGAATGCCAGAAAACTTATAAAAGCATTACACTCAGATCAATAGGCACCCAGTAGATACTCATGTAATCAATCTATTAACATGTATGAAAGAAGTCAATTGATTACGTGGTCAGAGGTTAACTAAACACAACGGAGAATGAGACTAAAGAGATGAAATAAAATTACTATGCCTACAAAAACAACTAATTGGAAATAGCATATTTGGACGAATGCATCAATACTCGTGGAATAATAAGAATGCTCACTTCTACTTTAACTAAATACTGACAATGTCATCAAGAACAATAACGAAAGTGATACACATAAACTATCTAGTTTAGAGCTCTGGAAGATAGGATGGGCGTATGAATAGTGAACACTATTAAATTTTTATTAATACTATTCGCTTTACTCAGCACTACATGTTTGATTATATTAAATAACTTTCAGATCAGAAATACCTATTCATATGATCATAGCCCATTCGGTTTTGCCCCATTAAGAATAAATATAGAAGTTTTCATTAATGTGAATCTCCGATTTGTTGTAATCTAGAAACATTTGAGGCCGATCTTGATTACACAATATTTGTTCCATTAAGTAGTATATTCAACACAATAATTTCATTGTAAAAACTTATCACTTCGCTGGAAACAAGAAGAGGAAAAAATCAAACAGAAGATTTCTTCTTAAACTCACAGAAATCAGTTTATGAGTGACTGATAGGCAGTCAGTCAGTAGCTAACTTAAGGAGTTTTAAGGCCAAATTTGAGCAGTCTACAAAGTAGAAAATAGTACAAGGCCAGTAGGAGCCTAAGTTTAGGAAGATCGTCTGTAGACTAGAAGTCGATTCAGATGATTAGGTCTAACAGTTATGTCTGTGTGATGAAGGCTCATAAATACATATGGTGAACATTTAAAATTAGTCAGTTAGAGGCAATCTGAAATGTGAGAATGGATGTTGATATTTTGACAGAGAACCATTCATTAGTTTTAATTTTAGTGACAGAACTATTATAATCTAGAGGTGCACATATTTAGTACTAAATGTATCCAAATTATAGAACCAGATAAAAATTAGTTTATGCAGAATATCCCATTAGTAATATTTTGTCATCTCGGTATAGAAAAGTGCATACGTATACAACAGATGTATTTCTCTTTGTTTTCATAAACTATAAACTCCATAAATACTAACAACCACAGAATTGACGTGTATGATTGCTTTCTGAAAACTGTAGGATACATCGATAAGATCATTATGATCATATTTTGTATTTTTTACAAGCTGGGCCTAACTCAAAAACCAACATTAAAGTTCTAACGTTTCATCAGTTACACTTAATTTGTATCACGCAGTGAACTTACTAAAACACCCAATAAAAATTACGAAGCATTAAGCATCACTTTAACTATAAACTGTGTCTCGTCATCACGATTACCGACAGTCAATATTGATCCCCTATAACTGGATGAAACAGATACCAGTGTTTCATGGTACTCTAGGTAGTTCCAACTCAAGATTTAAACAACGAATCTATCAATCTTTACAATATCTGTTAATTACTATGATAAATTGAACTATGCAAGTAAAAAATCATACTATAGCCTATATTTTAAGACTACAGGACAATAATTGGTTATAAGGAGTCCTAAAACTTTACATGATAGATGTTTCAGCCAAAAATGCATAAACTACATTTGGCTATATCTATGGTGAAATGACAAATTTTAGTGTTGTTAGTAAACAATTACGTAATGATGCCTATAAGTATACCAAAACAAATAACGTAGATTAGACAATTGCGAAATGTCGTTATTCTGGCCATTAGAAATTAAAACCACGCTTCATCTTCTTAAGTAAACTGTATCTTTGAATTTGTAACAGTTTAAAACAATATTCTGTGAAAGGAATATTAAATATTTTCATACATAAATATCGAAATTTGTTGATCTACTTAACAGATGATCGACATCCAGTTGTATACAGTTGTTTTCATATGTATGTTTTATATATCAAAATTTTCATCAAGATAGAATTTTGTGCTCAACGGTGAGATCTAGAGAACTGGTGTTTACCACTAAAAGCACTCAATTCAACTATCAATCAAATTACAGTAAGTTATATGAGTGCAAAAGAATAGATTGCAGGCTTCAGTCAAATTTTATTGTCAGTTATACTAATATAGTTCTGGAAATATCTTGTTTTAAAGATTTAGTATGTGCATAAAGATTATTTGGATTAACATAAAACTGGATTATAAGTGATTATGCTCCTCAGAAGAAATCGTTGACTGAAGTTAAGGTTGTTTATCATGTAAATGATGAAATGGCAAATATAGAGAGAGCCACATATCTATGTATTCATGATAAAACTAGGATTCTGAATAATCATTTTTATATGACATAATATTAACTATGTAGTTTCTTATATAACTGATAGTTCCAGTAATTTATTTGCGTGTAAATTCATTGGCTAACCTTTTATGTTAGGATTATGCACTAGTACAATTTCACAATCAATTTTGGCAAATTGTTTGTCAATTTTTGCATACCAGAACACTGCTGACATATATACAGTCAAGTTAAAGAAAATACTGACGACGTGAAAAGTATTTTTTTGCCCTTTATCTTTATTTGTTTGAAAAATGGAGTTTGAGATGGTTTAATGGAGTTTGGTAATGAATTTCGTTGTTTGTATTCATCGTAAAGTCATTTCGGTTGGGTACCGCTGAAAATGAAGGGCTACTGATATTGAGTAGTCGTCTCACCATATTATAAATTGATAAAAGCGGGAATTCTATCGCTGGATACCAGTCTATTGGTGCAGGAGGTTAATCGTCTGTCCTGGCACCTGAAAGCCCTAAGTTTGGTTCACCTGCAGATCGATAGTGGTCACCAGTGAGGAGTTCCTCACTAGGACAAAACAACCGTTCAGTACACCCTACGTTTAACTGATATTCAATTAATACTACTCTGTAACGAATTTAATTCATCAAATGCACACGGTTGCATAAATGTCGTTTACGACAAAAGCTCACTGACTTTTCGATTTTAAGCAGTTAACCCAAACAAACACGGTACCCACAGTAATGACAATCTAAGGTTTAACGTTAACTCTAATGATTAGTAAGCTGTCAGGGATGGGGCTACTGAAAGTTCTGGGCTAGCAGATTATAAAAAATATTCTATTGTTTACAATATATTGTGAATCTAATTACTGGTTTGTTTAACATGGAGTTAGATAGGATAGTGGGATGCAGCACCGATAAGTAAAATACATGGAAATATTTATGAAATACTTTTACTTGCCTTCTTCACCTTTGATGAAATCGGATGAAACTACTTAATGTTTATTAGAAATACATTCGTATACATTCCAATACATGACATGTGTGACTGGAAAGTTTGGTTGCTGACCGATTCATGCGTAATTTGGGATTAATGATTAATACTAGATTTTATAAGGAAACATATTCTTGGAACATAAATAACATCCATGTTAACATTCCAAACAAAATCTACTCACATAGTTCTGACTAGCCCACTAAATGAAGCACCATCTTTTTTACTGAATTTTCTCTATATTGACAAATATGACGGTTATTTACGTGATATTGACTACATATATAAGCAGTTTACTTTTCTTAAAAAATAAATCACTAAGAAAACATGTTCGTAAAATCAACTTTATACAATTTAGTTAAATCGAGGTGGTTTTGTAGTGATAGTCATTATGTTTAGTTGACCATATTCGACACAGATTAGTGTATATTGGGTACCACTGAAAACTTGGGAGCACTAATCAGCTGACTCTTCATAGTGTGAAACTCCTCAGAAGTGCGCGCATCAGATTACACCAGCCGTGGCTGATGAGCGTGAGACATATCAAAAGTGAAACAGTTATTACCACCGACATTAGCTGATCGCCACACATTATCAAAGATCAAGGATCGGACTGCTGCCTAGTGGGCCAACAGTAAAGCGTTTGCCTTGAGATCTAAAGGTCATAGGTTCGAGATTTTTGTTGCCTCACGTATCCGCACTCCTATGGAGTCTCATGTAAGAACATATCAGCTGTCCGGCGGTTCCTGGTTGTCTAACCCAGGTCAGTTCTTGATATCAAATTTAAAATAGAAGTTCACAGACAATTATTTAAAATTCCACAGAAGCGACACCTGGCAGTAAAAAGTTATCAAAACTAATTAAACATTAAACAACTATCGGATATAATTAGTGGCCGTAACAGCTATTAAGGTATAAGAGAAGAAATGTAAAAGGCAATTACTAATTTCACAAATAATAAATAAATAAAGTGTACGTGGTGATGATAACTTGCGAAAAATGTAATAAAATAAATAATAGAAATATGAAGATGGAGGGGGATAATAATACCACGGTGAATTATGGAATTGTACTTGTTTCTATTAAATGCTGGGATTAAGATGTAATTTGCTGAATTGCAAAGTCCTCATTTGTACATTGGCGTAGTGGCATGAACTCTCTGAATCATCTCTTCTAACCTTACACATACCAGTTCGATAGGAAGGACACTTTTTATATACAATGCTGTTTATATTTAAACGAAATGTGATTTTATATAATTGTTTTTACTGAGACAATTCACGACATAGTCTAACTTGGTTATAATCGAAGTTCTTAATTCAGTTACAAATAAAGTGACTTTTTGCAAACTTAGTAACAATTTATGTTTTCCAGTGAAAATGAATACTCACATGATACAGAACAAGATAAATCCCTCTTCAAATAGACACTTAAGACAATGGGTATTTGAATGAACAGTCATTTTAAAGTAATTCAGCCTTAATTACTCTACAATGACCACTGTATGATAATAATAAAACTTATAATTAAGTCAGTCATAGTTTGGTCAGTACAGTTTTGTGTATTCATAAATATGAAAACCGGATTTGTAATTCTAGTGTTAAAACAAGAAATGAATGAAAATTACTATCTTTTTAAGTATCCTTTACTCTCAGTTACAGTTTTGTTTAGAATGCATTTATTGTATCAATATATTTCTCGTATTGCTTATGAATAATTTAGAAGTGATCAACTCAGAGTTGCTTTGTATGAATTAAACTTGTAATTCATAAAAGTATTCTTTCAGTCGTCTGTAAAATTGGAATGACATACTGCAGACATACTTTCACAACAACAATAAACTGATAAATTTTACATGACAATAATTCAACTGGATAACTCTTGTTGACAAGTGAACTCAGACATCTATTTAAGCACTAAAAATGTTACGTTATTTAAAAGAAAACCGTGATTAAGTTATCTAAGTAGGTAAACTGATTTATTTGGCACGTTTAGACTAACCAAATTATAGGATTAGCATAATAAGCAAAACATTAATCTAGCAATTATGATAAAGTTATATTCACATATACACATTTATGCAAATCTATTATGAACAGTTTTTTATAATCTATTTTCCATCCCGTAATCGAGATGCTAATTAAATAATGAAAACGTTACGAACCCAGTCGCTGTAGATAGATTACAAATTTTGAAAAAGATAACACCTAAGTTAATTATATTTATATAAACATGCCACCAGGTAACAGATTGTAAAATATGTCTTATATACTAATTATATAAAGTTTAAAAACAAAATATAATCATTTAGTTATTTTGATGTTAATTTTCTCTCAGTGATAGTTACTAACTTTACAAAAACATCTCTACAATCATATAAACAAATCATAAAATCTACACCTGAATCATTCAATTCACAATTATAAATCCTAAAAAATATGGAGTATTCATAAAATTTCACTAGAGTGTTTATTACATATTTCAATGTTGACAGTCTAAATTACCCATGAATTTTAATGACAGATCATCTTTGTATTAGAATTGATAAGAATTGTACGAATGAATGTATTTTATAAACTTATCGATTATTAATTAGAATAAGCTTGTATCTTCCCGTTGATTTGTAATGGACTGAAACTTGTCAGCCTCTGTTGCTATAGATGCATCCTGAGCGGATTGCCTCGGTACAGCGATTATTCACAAGTAATGTTTAAGTTGGATTCTGACTGGCCAGAGGGGTCCAGGACTCGCGTTCCGTCTTACTTGTTCTCATTAGCCTAGTGGTGAACGTGGTGGCGTTTGGCACGAAACGGACTGAGTTCGAATCATAGTATGAACATCAACGATGCGATACAGGTACATCTAGACGATGAATTCTAAATAAGACCAAACGCGCTTCCTACATTCCACTTACCAGTCACTATCCAACTTAAACATTATCGATTATTAGTTGATTGATAGTGCTGGGTTTGTTTTCAGTGTTTTTAGCTGCTTGGTATGATAAAATTTCAGTAGCGACATTTAAAAACAGACGAAACTTTAATCTCTCGAGTTTTTAGCTATCTTATTGATCCATTGAATTTGTGATTGTTTGTGCATTATAAAATAAAGCAGTTAGATGAGGGACATAAACTAACATAATAACATTCATTTTACTTATCTGTCAGATGATTGCTGACAAAAAAACCTTTCCTGTTTATGGGTATAATTCAATTAAATTACGTGAGCAACATTTGATTAGTAGTAATTGATGATTTAGTAGAAAAGAGTTATATCTGAAAATAGTTTGTTAATCAAAGTATGTAGGTTTTATTTATAACAGCAGACGTTAGTTAACCAAGCTTATGACTAGTTAAATGACTATTTAAGGATTAAGAGAAGTCTTTCAATATTTGAGAATGAAATTGATTTAGTTTTTTCAGTCAGTGTAGGATTTCTTCGAAGCAACAAAACTGGAGTTAAAACTTCATATATTCAGCTAAATTACAATCAGTTGACTTATTTCCTTAGAAAAATAATGTTACATTAAAAAAGATCATTGATGCAAACACATTCTATCCGATTTCAATTCAGTCCTTAGGAAAGTCATGGGTGGTAATTAATCAGGAAATATTAGTTCACTGTCTCTTGCTTTTTACTGGTATTGTGCCTTACAACACTTCATGACAGATATCGCCTACAGAAATAAGGCTTTATTTGTTTGATTTACAATTATTGTTATTAAATTAGCGAACAATCGATGTTACCGTTATGTATTCGCTTCAATGACAAAAGTATCTATGTCGGTTGTCGCAATCATGATTATAGTAAATTGAATGAATCAACATAATGATAAGCGCTATTCTATTGTAAGTTTAAGCGATGCATTTATACATTTTTCATGGCATAATTATTCTAGTAAATGTTTTTGATTTTTATGATACTGATAACAATAATAATGATATTCATTATTATAACTACATTAGAAATAATGATAATAACAAGAGCACATAAGTAATTAACTTATTTTTCATGGTGTTCATATAGTAGTTCGATGATGAGCTCCCACAATTACATTTATCTAATAACATAATCATTTTATAGAAATTTTAATTTGACAAACTAATATGTGTATCTATGCGATTTATCACAGTTTTATACATAACATGACTAAAAAAGCTGATAATTGAATTACTGTTGGGTACTTCGCTTAGATGGTCATAATTATTCAGTAAATAGTCCAAGATCTAGGATGATTATCATCCAACGTTATGACATTTAAAATTTGAAGCAATCGACGAAACAAACTTGTATCTTGCAATTCGACTACAACGCCTGACTTCCCATATCCATAATAAAGTTTACTCAAACCTGTAAAATATAAAAATTCTAATATGAGAGTTCTTCACTGTTTTATTAAGTTTGTCTCCTGTGATTATTTATCAAGTAGACACTAAAAATTTCGAGAAGTGAAAGTTCAGAATCAATAATCATCATCATCATTAACAATTATGTACTTGTTAATGGCTAACTGTTGACATTAATTGTAAAGCTCCGTTGATAAAACGAGATCAGAGGAGTATGGTCAAGCTCTTCATATGACTGTTACCCTCCGTTGGCATTAAATAAAGTCATTCAACATTTCGTGAATTTAATAAAGTCAGATATTAAAACTACTTAATATTAACCCACTGGCTAAAGCGTTCATCGTTAATCTTGAAGGGTTTCCGTCCTATCCATGGTATGGACGTGAGTAATACTGAAGAGTCCCATGCGAGGACTTAGGAAAAATAATAAACAAATATAGCTAAAATTCAACATGACATTGGTAGGCTTCGAAACAGCAATAAATTAATTATCACCAGAAATTATCTTTTCACCATGTCATTTACCTTAATCATAAGTCACTGGAAGTTGTTTAACACCTGGATGTTATTCAGTCTAACTTAATATCACATTAGAAACATGATAATGCACATAAAGTACTTGAAATTCAACTTGTTTTTCTGACGGATCGGTCTCAGAGATACTTAATTTTAAATTTACTGGAGTTACAGAATCACAGCTAACCGGACGATGAATTCTATCCATAATTACGTTACTGTCAATGTGTATAAAAAACGATTGTATAAATGGCTGAAGAGGAATGGTCGTATATTGTTATGGTTACGTTACGGCACTTCCTACTTAAAACACACAAACTACTCACAAGTATTATATTGTTACAGTTTCATAGACCGACAAGAAATAAAGTCACTTAGATTTATTAACAGTGAATTCTTTAATACTACTAAATTTTTCTCGACACTGTTCACTTAATATTCTGATTAGTTGACAGGTTTTACATTGAATGATCTAGTTAACATCATCAGTATCTGTTTATTAATTTGTAAATGTGTGTTTCTCAGTCTGAAGTCTATTGTTTATAAACATGCATATACCGAAAATATCATACTATTATAGTCACGTATTTTAAAAGTAAACAAACGAAAATGTTTGGTATAAGTTCAATTATGTTTTCAAACTTCGGATAGATATGCTCATTTATGATGAATATATCGTTGTGGATCTCATATTATATGCTTAACTTTATCTTTTCTGAGATACAGACGTTAGGTAGTTCCTTATCTGCTTCATAAATAAATTCATTAAAACACCATTATACTAAATATGGTATTAGATTTTTGTAAAATACAATGGTATGTGAAATAATCGAAGAGATTTATGGTGTTGTATTCAGTCACCTGGATAATTTAAGTGTGAACCTTAGTCGTTCTAAACAACGTAATTAATTCATGTAATCATATTTGCATTGGGCTATGCTATGCTCAAGAATATAGTTTGATATTTTTCTAATTGAAAAACAAATGCTTTCGCAAGTATAACATAGTATTTTATTCATTCATATATCTTGAGGAATTAAGTATGATGCTTCAGGGAATTCCTACCTCAGAACTCTTTCATTAGTAATAATAGCTACAATTAAAATATAACATTATATGTCTCACACTTAAAAATTAAGACATATTTTGACCGTTTCTTATTCCCTGTGAATTTTTTAACTCATCCCTAAATAATAAATTAAAGGGTAAAAATTTGAAAAAAGTTTGACTTGCATGGTTAAGAGCAAAAGCATAGGTTTCATAGTTTAAATTTAACTCCAATCATTTAGTAGCTTTGTAAAAGTATAACACTTATTTATTTAAACGTATAAAATTTGGTACAACTGTGCACCAATAATATGTACTACATAAGTCCATAGTAATATTGTGAAAAAATAGAGATAGAGCCTAATCAAGGGAAAGAAGTAAAATAACAAGAAAAGTAAAAGGCATAAAACACTTACAAAAACGTTTCATCCCTATTAATTTTTTACACTTTTACAGTGGTTCTAACAAGAAGCTACATTGGGTTGGTTACTGGTTCCTATTCCTCGGTGAAGCTGATAAGATCACAAGCCACTTATTTGCACCATCACTAAAACACCAACTAGGAAGACAAGATGGACAGACAGAACCCGGTCCTATGCGCCTTTTTGATTCTCTGGCACTATGTCATAAGCTGACCACGTCTCTGCCTTTTTCAACTAGTCTCAGTGTCGGCAAATAATGCACAATTTGGCAGCAGCTGGAGTTAAATTATTAATACTTAAATAAACAACCAAAGCAGGTGTTTCAGGATAGTGACATAGACTTAGTTGTTATCACTGCACTCAAACATATCGTGCCGATCCTTGCCAGCGTTTACATGATGTTCTCACTGGATATCAGAATTTCCTCCGAGTCAGCGATAATAAAACACACAGAGGCACCGAACATCTTCATCTTGAGGAGAACAAGTTTCTCAAGCAGACAGACGAACCGCTCTCATTTACTGTTGTAAAACCGACCTTGTATAGTTAGATTCATGTCCCAAAACGGTCTAACATGCAACCGTGTTGGGTTAATGTCAGTATATTATTGATGTCAATAATTGTTTACTTCATAACAAATCAATCAAATCTGAATTAAAAGACCATTAGATTACAGGTTAACAACTGAATTGTACTATGTTCAACATAAGATTAAAAGCCTTAAGATTTAACCCTACATGAACGTCTAGGTGTGTACCATAGAAGAATTATTGTTTTATTCAATGCATTTATTTAATACCTCAGTTTACATAGTTCATTTTCATAATCAAAGAAAATATATCCACTTACAACTGTATCAATTAATGTAAGTAATCTTAGTTAACTACTGATGATTAGATACATGATTCGTTTTTTCTCGATTAGAAATAACTCTCTTAACAACTAACTAATAAAAATTATATAAAACATTTTACAGTTGATCAAATGAGTGAAAAAATAGAGAGAAAATGTAAAATTTTCCCTTATTCAGTTCTTACCATCTTAATTTTATGTATTGCTTATCATTAAACTATAAAAGTTTACATTTAAATTAGTTATAAAATAAAACAAATTATCTTGAGGCTACTTTATGTTCTACTAGTTTTCAATAGATAATGATAATATAATACCCCCCTCCCCACCCCACACTTTTCACAAATGTAAATTGTTCTTTTACACACATTCATCATCGATATTATCATTAATATCTAACAATAATGTAAATAAACAGTTAATGAGATAATGGTTAGCATTTTTATGACTTCTACAAGATAACATTGGTCATACTCATAATCTTTTTTATCGTCGCGTTACATTAAAAACTAAGTTTCATTGTTTGTGATCGTCACAGACTTATGTTATTTGAGTACCGCTAAATATCAGGAAACACTGTAAGGCTGTTCCTTCTTAGTATGAGACTTCTCAACAGTGTGCGTACTTAATCCCACTAGGAAATTCCACTCAGGGCGATTGTGGCTGACCTTAGAAGCCTAACCATCTACACCATTGGTACGGCATTTTATAGCAGAATTTTTACACATATCAATTTTCGATATAGTGTAATGAGCAGTGTCACTGGCTCACTTCTGTCATGTCTGAGGTCAATCACTCGTCACTAGTGTGTTCAGTTTTGAGGATAAAACATTTTTCTCTGTGGTCTTTGATAGTACTCAAAGTAGATCAATACAGTCTACTAAACTTAATACCTATATCCGCAAAGTTACTTTAATTTAATCATAAATTGGAAAGGTATAACGTATGTGTAATAAAGCGATATATTCGAGTCCAGTTCTTATTAGTGTTTGTCAAAATATGTATTTATATCTTTGATTAAAGTAACTTGTTCCAATCATGGTAACAACCAAACATAACACTAATACATTACATTGCTCTGTAACTGTTCTCTTAAAGTATTTGAGGCATTTAACGATTTACGACTAATGTTGCATTCCATAGGTTTTATAAATGATGATCAAACTTCCAGTGCGTACAAAAGTTTAGATTTTGATTGAAACAAATCATAAAACAGTCGTCTATTTGAAATTTCAGTGACAAAATAAATAATAAAAACTATCACTTTGATCTGCTATTAAGCTAACATTTTAAGATGACGCGGTGATAACACTACTATGGAAACTCTGATAACCCACTAACAGATCAAAATAAGTACATACTTGAGGATTTTATGTAAGGTTTATGAGATTAACAAATGAGAAAATAGACAGAACGATGTACTGCATCATATCACAACCAATCACAGAATTCTGAAATAATGTTTGTTGAAGCCCCAAAAGCTTTAACTAACGATACTGTTCAGTAATCTAGACCTCTTGTTATGTAGGATACCTCAATTAATTTTTCCAACTATTGCAATTGTAGAGGTGATCAGACTAATTCACTGAATAAAATAATGTGATATCTTCTGTCAAACAGTTCTTGCAAACTCACACTACAGTTAGCATACATTCTTTCCAATCACCAAGACGTATGCAGTATTCATCGGCTTGCACTTCAGATTACACTTTCCGAATAATAATCCATAGATAAATTATCTTTCATTTTACTTTTAAGGTACCATGTTTATAAAGACTAGTGTAAATATATATATATATATATATATATATATATATATAATGCTTATAAGTGATGACAAAGTGAGTAAACAAATCAGATTTTAAACTTTTCATAAATATGGCGATATAAGTATCACGATTGTCCCAACTTCGAATTTCGTTCATCGTTTTAACAGGTTTCAAGGCATCTGCTTTATGTCTTATGACAATAACGCGTCAGAGAAATTACACTGCTGCAACTATTTTCTTTTTACAATATGCAGAGATATATGAAAGCATTCAAGCAGTTTTAGGTTACCTAGAATGTCGGCAGTGTAATTGTACATATATGCAAATTGAAGCACGCTTAGAAGTAGCATAAGTGGTGCATTTACCAATATTTGTTCGCATTAATAAATAAATTGCATCACGATAGGATTCTAAGTTAGGCCATAGTCAGCGTAGTGCACAACTTTTTTTGGTTTATCACCACCCTACTTAAGTTCATAAAGTTTTTAAGTGAGTTACTAACTCGTTATTCACTGCTTGTAAATTACAGAGTGATTTTAGAGTAGTAGTCAAAAATTATCTTGCATTATTTTCATGTAGCCTTATTTTTAAGAATTTATTTGACCTATTAGCCACCAATGAAATACAGTTAGTTAATCATGCATCTATTACTCCGTTTTATATTGGTGTGAACTAGTTCTGTACCGATGATATTTTCCTATGTATATAATTACAAGCGCAAATTGTACATTAAATAAAACCCAAATTAATTGACTAAATTCGCCAAAGATCGTTGTTGACAAGGTGTCATTAAAAATTAGAGCAGCACTTGAGATTTGCTTCGTCTTGGCGTGGGACTCTTCAGCAATACACACTTTAGATTACGTTTTGGGGGCTTCAGTTTGACGAACGTCTAATCCTCTACACCACTGGGCGGGACAACTACCAATAGTAGAATTTCCACTTTTATCAATTTTGGATGTAATGCGATGACCATTCATTGTCACTGGAGGTAACTATCTCATTCCTGACAAGTCTGAAATCCACCAGTAACGACTTGTCACTGCTGATAAGTCACATAATAGGATGAAACAGCCACTCAATCCTCTCTGGTTCACAATGGTACTCTGTAAACGTCAATTTGTGCCGAATTCAGTCGACTAAACTTAATACTAATCTCCACAAACCATCTCAACTCCAAACCCGAATTAGTTTCATTTGTTTGGTTTCGTTACTAAGTAATATCATGTTGCTGTGTTAGTGTATCCTATGATTGCCATAGTATAACAAATAGGAATTGTTTATATATATATATATATGTGATGTAGTTCGACGATTTAGAAGGAGTTATAACTAGTATTAAGACAGTTTTGTCATACTACTAATTGTTTGTAATCATATTGCATGGTGCAGAAGTTATTTGTAATCTAATCACGTATGCTTAATATATACTAGATTTTTTCGTCGTATTAATTTCATCTACAGTTACTAGATAAATACGTTTTACTAACTGTATACCCTTAAATCGAACAGGTTGTTGTAAACAGAAGTTTCATGTCTCTGATTTTTTGACTTTTCATTCTAAATCCTACACTTTTACCAAAATTCGCATCCGGTTTATTTAACGGTCTACTGTATGACGTAATAAAATTGGATTACTTAAAGAATAAATTAAATGTGGGACTACAGATCTAATAACAATGAGATAATCAATTTTGATATCACGAAATTGGCCTGAATTAGACAACCAGTGACCACTTGGAATCATTGGACAGCTGTTTCGTCCAAATATGGGACTCTTCAGCAGTGCGAGATAATCATTAAAGATTAACTTAATCTATACGTTTTAGTAATTTAGACAAGACCCGCTCAAAAACTACACAGAAAAATTACGCTTGAGTTTGTGAAATGCAAATTTATAGTAGCATTTATGAAGCCATAAATTTCAATATGAAATGTGAGACAAGTTTATTTCAATTAATACTAAACAAATTCCTTAAGAAAAATTGTCTAACCGGACATACTGATTATTACTTAGCCATATATTTCATTGTTTCAGTGTAATGGCCCTTTGTGAAAGTGCAAGTTACTGACGATGTAGTTTGAAATATTATCATCACAGCTACTACCCAGTAATTTAATCACTTTCCTTTTTTCCAACCTGAATCTATATACATCATCAAAGCGTTGTGACTTCGTCAAAGAATAAGTCCTTATTAATAAAGTAGATGATGCCATTCTCCCATGAGGAATTTATTTCACCGTTTCCTGAATACTTTGGTATTGGAAGAGTACATGCATACACAAAGTCCACTGTCTGTTTGTGCGTACCATACTATGTATAACTTACGAAAAAGCAGGCATATACTTCATACATCTAATAACTAGATCTTCACATTAGGCGATCGTTAAACCAATATTGAGAGCATTTCTTCTCTGGAAAAATTGATACTCTGAAGCGTACTACAGTGTGTTTTATTTTGTCACAATCTGTGTACCAAGTCAGATTTCTTAGTTATCGTTGGTTAACTTGATTGTCGTTAGTTGACAGGATAATATATTATTTAGTAATCTACTTCTCACAGCAGTAACCTTGAGAACACGAGTGAATAAAAAGTACCTAAGTAACGAGGACTAGTGGATAGTCTAAAGGTAATGAAGGTGAAGGGGGTGTAGGGGGGAGTGACTAATACGATAGGCCCTATAATTTAAATTTGTCAGTAAAATTTGAGTTATACTCAACTTATTTCTGAGTGTCTAGTCAAGTAAATGTAGAATGTACCTATGTGATCTGTATAAAATGATAACTGTGGAGATGAAATGCCCACAAATCAATATTAAATGAAAACAGTATGATTCGTCATCACGCTTAGGCAAACTGTTTTTACTATTTAATACAGTTTCTAAACTTGGAAAATCTATTGTGAGAACAAAAGAAAGTGAAGAAATTATCATTAACCTTATTCTACCGAACATTCAGTATCCGAAAGTAATGAATTCAATGAATACATCTCATTTTAGTACTAGGTAAGTCAAAAGATCATTTATTTGATTTGTAAGTGGATGTTTGATTTTAATGAATGATGAGATGAAATCAGCAGAAAAATAACATCTGAAAACATACCGTATATAGTCTTGTTGTTGAATGTATTCTTTTTGTAGCTTTGGCAATATTGACCATATGAATTCAGGAATGAAGTTAATGAATATTCAAGCTACTAATATTGTTTGCTGTGTACATTGAATTCCTAATAATTGTATTCACTGTGAGTGTACTTCTATAAAAAAAGTTTTATTTTGCGTGTATATTATAAAGCATGTTTTGAAGAATGACTAGACTTCAGAAACTATATTTCTGAAAGTTTTCTACACATTTTGATTTCGTCTTAATTAACTTTTTGTTAAATATTTCTAGTTGACTGAATTCGTCACAGAATTCTGTTGGTAGGATGCTATTGGAAACCAGGGAGCACTGTGCTCCCATAACTAAAACTTAGTGTCGATTTTCACAAACCACTTTAATTCATTTGTAATTAATTACATCCACCTATATTACTACGCCTAATTTATGAATGTTCTGAAGTCATAGTACTAGCAGATTTATATAAAATGAAACAGTATGGAAGAACAGTGGTTACCCATTTTTTATGCACTTTTTCATCTTAAAATAATCCTGAATTCAAGTAATAAGTATGTAGAGATCTAAGATATTGTCAGATGATGGATAGTTGTTATTGATGTCGTGTTATGCGATTACATTTTCTAGTTAATCATCCAAAATTAGGAGTATTCTAGGAATATTAATTAACTTTCCAAACATCAAACTCCAATGTCTTGTTTTCATTTAACAAACAGTCTGATTTCATTTGTACAAAGAAATGTGGATGACAGGTTTAGTATTCTAAGAAAAATATTAACCTGAATACCATCTTGAACAATTTTACAGTTTTCACCGATCAATTAGTTTTGTACTAAAATCAGAAGTCAGTTCGAGATTTTATTTCTTTGATGCATTATTGTAAAGAGATTCAGATTGTTCAATACAAAGATTTATCTTCAGAAAACCAACATAGAATGAGTGATATATGAGAACTCGACCGTTATGTAGCAATGACACTGTTGACGAGAAGTTATTTGAACTCCGACAAACGTTTTTCAAAAACGCCTTTTCCATAAGGTTTATTTGTAGAAACATCAGACCATAAATGCAGCAGAAGTTACCTACTGAATAAATAAACTCATTTTCAGGAATATTGAGTTTAAAGATGATACGGTAAAAGATTTTCAAAATTTATCAAGCAAACATTTTGTACTGCACGGCTCCTCAGTATTTTCTCTTGATGATTCATGGTTCGGGAATGCCCTGAAGATAAACTTCAGCTTTAAGTCACATCTACTTGTAACTACAAGTACAGTTGTTCTTGTAGAGCTTATTATTTTATTATTATTATTATACTTTTAAAACACATTTTAGTGCATTACCTTGGGTAGCACCTAAAACTAAGCTCAAGTTGACCGCCAGTTCAGTTCAAAGAATTTCATCAACTTAGGTTACATTATCTGCCTTTTCGGAACTGCCCTTTTGCACCACTTACATTTTTAAAATACTGAACTCAAAGAAAGAACAAAAATATCGTATGCAGTGACAAAGTTTAACAAACCTGTAGTTCAAGCAAAAACAGTAAGTGGAGTCTTTAACTATACTCTCGCTCTAACACATTTTTTGTTGTTTTAAAGTTTTTGCCCTCTATAATTCCTCACACTTCCTGATCAGCTCTAATCAACCTCTTCCAACTCTCTAAAAATGCAGGAAAGAGGCTAGGAAATATTTATTTTCAGTTATATATATATATATATATATATATATATATATATATAATTGGCAATAGAGATAGCACCATTTTCGAACAAGCTGTAGTGCACTAGACAGTGCTATCAGTTTAAAGGCATTTATACATATAATGAAGAATAATTAAAAGGTAATTAAAGCATGAAAGTGAACAAAGTAAATATAATGTCCTAGAATATAGGAATAGTAGATGAATGGTTTGTCACATGGTAGATTACATAACATTCATTGAAAGACGTAATGATGTTACAACATGAACTTATAATTACCGCAACTTTTAACACGCGCCTCTTCTTTAAGTCGGTCAAGTAGACGATTATCTTTTGTATTTTCGCCGTATTAGTCACTTTAATTTTAGAACATTACTTCATCACTAAGACGATTGCATAACGTTCTTATGGTTCTTTTGGTACTTGAAATTTCTAAACACAATATCTTTTCTTTCAATAGACTGATATCTTGTGAAAGTCACTATAAAGTCTATTGCATATCTGTAGTAAACGATACAGTCGAGAAAAAAGTCTCTTCGCCGTCTCTTCGCCGTCATTTGTTTCTATATGATATGATGGGCTTCTTCCATTACGTTAATATAATTTTTTATATGGATTCGTATCCTCTAGGTATAAATGTTAAGAACTCCTACTGGTCAATCAATGTTCCAATATGTAAATTCTGAGCTTTAATGTACCCTTAATGTAGCATTTAACAGCTCGTTTACAAATGTGTACTAGAATGCGGGTGTGTGTAGTAGGTGTACCGAATTGGACGTAACGGGTATCCTAGATCCCTTTTAACAATCACCATCTAACTTATATTAAATTAAATGTATTTTAGTAGTAAATTGTCATTAACGACAATGAATGTTGATCTAACTTTATCTGAAATTGACTGCATCCAAGAAAGTATGGTTATTAAATCGTTGTCAAACTGCTTTGTTTTTACACTGCGATACTCAAGTTTTATGACCTATGGGTTAATAAGTGATTACTTCTATTATGGTTCATATTAGGATGAAACATTTATTAACTACTTCTTAGTTATCAGTAATTTTTCATCTGGTATAGGTTTGTGTTAGAAATTCTTTTCAACTTTTAGTCATTAACATAGCAGTCTTATGTGAATGTGTTTCACGTAGTCAGCAGGTAAATCGGTAAACTTCACTAATAATTTTCAATCAAAAGTCTTTGAATTTCCTATTTACTGCTTTTTTTCTTCCCATTAAAACAATCTGTTGTTGTAATCAGCGGATATTACTGAGGCGATTTTGTTACTAATGTAAACTAGTTGTCTTGTATAGAAATTCTCTTTCTATGGCCAAAATTATTTATTCCTGCAAGACTTAAACAAACCGTCTTTGACAGTAAAACCAATATCTTTAGCTGTTTGATTTAGTCATTGGTAAGTACTAATAATAGGTCACATAAACCATTGAAGAGGAATGAGTATCTCATAGTGGTTAGAGTATTTTTCCTGGATATCTTGTCTTTTTTAGCTTGAATAGTTTATATGTGAAATATACTTGGTCAAAGAGAGAATGCACAGAACTGTAATTTTTAAGTTGCCTGTATAGGGATGTCAGACACTACTGATAATAAATCAATATTAACTCTGTATTACGAGCTAACTGATATTGAAATAAGATCATTCGGTTATAAAGCACTATCTATATGAACATCTAAACAAACATCGCGGTTTAGATTTGTTTTATTGTTCATTACGAGTAGTCACATCGGCCATTTCGTATTCTTTTACTTTGTAATTGAATTAAAATAACACCTATTTTTTAGGTCGACCATAAAATCTTACTTCACGAAGCTGACTAATCAGTTTTCAAATAGTACATTTTGTCCGACACTGTAATTATTCTATTCCCATAAAATTTAGGACATCGAAGTTTTCGAAAAAGGATACTATTGGTAACGGTTTCCGTTATTTTTTTGTTGATAGATAGGACTGAATTTGATTATTCATAGCCGGCATAATAGCTCAGTGGATGATCACTTGATGTAAAAGCCACAGGATTCAAATAATGATATCAGCATCAACATCAAGCGTTTGCTACATTTAGCGGACAAGTCCTTACTAGGGGGAAATGTGAGTCTTGTATTCAGTTGATAAATAAACTCCATTTATTTTAAATAATCCAAAATATTAGAGAATATATGACTATTATAATAAAACTGAATAATGAAGGAATAGTTCATCAGCATAATTCCAACATTCACTTAGAAATCACTGGTAGAATCTGTAATGGGAGATCATTTCTCTTACTGTTTAATAAGTAGCTTATAACAAACACCCTGATTAAAAATGGTACTTTCAATCGCAATTCGATCCAAAGAATCAAAGAGTAATAAATGAGTCCCATGATAGACATTGCTCTAAATTAAACTTATTTATTAACTAATCTAGTTAAATAGCAAACATTTTGTAGTTAGCAACAATGAAATCGATTGCGATAATTGGTGATACTTATGGTGTTACTAATAATATTATAAATTATATAGGTAAATACATTACATGATACATAAATTTTCTATTTAGAACTACGTGATATATTTCATCCCCACATTACATCACCGTAATTTATTCAGCTAAATTGAGTGTATCAGATCCAGTGAATAGGAAGAATGTATATTCGTATATAACTTCTAATTTTTATGTTCAGTCTAGTTTTCTAGTTGCATTTTTCACTTTATTAGATTACTGCTAGTAGATCAGATATTAAATGAAATATTGTCACAAAGTCTTCAGGAAAAAATAGGTATAAGGTTTGTTTATCATTTTCAGTGAGGTTTATCTCAAATTCTGATTTCACGTGAATGGATTTGACAGAATATTTCAACTTAGTAATTCCGTTGAAATAAATTTTACTGTTCTACTATTACCTAGCGAAGAAATGGGAAAAAATCTATCCAGGTTGTAAAGTTTGAAAAAAATGACACATATTACTATTACGATAGGACAATTAGTTAGGCACATAATTAACTGACTGCTGTCTGAAATGTAAACCGTTTTACCAAGCGGTTTTAATGTAACGTCCTGTGTACAACACTTTATTGTCCCGGATTCAACTAATAACAGGGTTGTAGCTACAAACTTGCAATGAGTCTCAGATTATAAACTTATCTCTGGATACCACTCAACTAATAAGTTCAGTATTTGATACATTCAGATTGTGCCTAACAGTAGAAACCAGGACGTATATTTGGTTATCCCTTCCAAGGCTAACACTCTATACTTTAAAGTAGCTACTAATTTATTTAGCGGTTACGTACATACTAGTAAGTGTTGTTTATATTTAGAATTATTCTTCGGTGCCACATTCTTATCTTCAGCTGATCGCATCAGCATAAATCTTTGTCACTAACATAAATATATCTTTGATAAGACAAAACATACGTCCAGGCTTTTATTTCTATTCTTAATCAAAACATAAAAACTGAGGAATTGTATTCTAAGACAACGCGATATTAATGTTACCTAGTTATTGAAGGAATAGCAACCGATTATTAAGCACTTTCAGATATCTGACAAAAATTCTATGCCTAATAAAGTAGTAGACGTTATGTAGTCAGGTGTAGTCATTAGGAAGCTGAAATTCTTAATTCCTTGCATTCATTAAACATTAAGCACTATATAAGCATCATGATACTTAATCAATCTTTGGTTGGTGATCATCATCTCAGTCCTGCACCCTCCCCCCGTAGAAGCACTGGGTAGAAGTAGTAAGTATAGACGTAGTATTAGTCAGTACAAAAACTTAAATCATTAGCTTCTTGTTAGCAACCTCTAGTCACTTAACATCAACAAATACTTCGGAGATTGTTGAGCAATTATACTAGTGGACATAGTTCAATTAGATTAAAACGATTCTCTCAGTGTCAAAGACAACACACACATAACTTTGGTTACAACACATTAATCAGAGTAAATTAATGGCAGCTAGATTTCAAAAACTACAATAAATAATGATTTAAACTCGGAGAAATATTTAATCAATTTATTGTTTAATAACAGTATGAGGAAATATTGGCTAAATAATCGATAGTATTTTTAATGGAGCTACTAATAATGCTAGAGGCCAAAATAATGTATCACCATGGTAAACTAAGTGATGAGGCTTCGATTACCAAGGGGAGTATAAATTTCATCTAGAGTGGAAGTATCTCCTGCTGCCGAGCGTCAACTAGTACAAAATATGGGTTCACGATTATCTGTCAAGTTCTTCTAGCTACCAAATACAGATAGTTTTTCATGAAAATACTGACGTAATCAGTAAATTGGAATAGATGTCATCAACTTATATAATAATTACATATATAGAGTTAGCATGATGACTCCAAAATCTGATGCAGTTACGCAGTTAAACTGTCCTGACCCTCGGAGACTGATCAATGAATATCGAGTAAGTTTTTTATAACTCGTCAAGGAGCGTAATCTCTAACGCATACAATTCAACCGACTTCGTACATGTAGTAGCCTTGTTTATGTTTCTATTTATTATCCGATTAAACTGTAAGCCTGCCTTTTATACATTTACCTAATAAAATAGTAAGAGGACCAAGTCACTTTAGTTACAGTAAGCCATAGCTAGCAAAACACTGGATAATTTTATATCAGCTTAAGATTAAGCAAGGAAGTCTTACTGCTTTAATCGAACAGTGTGAAGTTTTAATATCAGTCAACATTAATCTAAAACTTATACATAAATTTGTAAAATGTTACTTGCAAATAGTCCCTGTGAGATAGAATTATTGTGAGTTTATTCAGTTTAGGATAGAGGAGAAAAATAACTGAAAAGTCACACATAAACAAGTATCAACTTTCAGAAGTTATCAAATCGTCACTTGTTTACTAGGAGATATCCATTCGTAATGAACAATTACTTTCAATCATAAATTTTGTACTTTTAGATTTTAGCGATTAACTTGGCAAAAAAATAACATTTTTTTTCATTGATTAATCTGTTAAGTTTTGTTTTTCTTTAAAATACAGATGTAAATTTTCAAACAATTTATGAAATTTAAAATACTACTTATTTCATAGATAATAAAAATTACTAAAATATTCGTTTAAACATCAAAGTAAAAATTAAACACCTGATTTAAATCTGTAAAATTATTTTTACTTTAAATGTAAAATGTAAATTTAAGCTATAAAATATTAACATCCATTTAGATATACATAAGTCAACATGAAATTTTTCATTCACGTATATCCATGAGTTATTGGAATGAATAAAACACGTGACACAACCTATTCATCACATTATTTCATGTATCTATGATAAGCCTTGTCTTTCTTTTGTGCATGATTTTCTGCCTACAAAGTGATTATTGTAGGTTATATGCATTTTTCAGTCATGTTACATAGCATATGAAATATTTTGAGTAAAAATGGTTTTAGATAAAAGGTATTGAATTATGTATAGAGGAGAAGGCACAATTTCAGACTTTTATTTTATTTCATTTTAAATATCTTTAAAAAAACAATTTAAGACATTCATTGAGACATAGAAAGCTGATTTTAGTCTACTTTGAAATAATTTGATTTCAATGAGTGTTGAAGTTATCTGCAACGTTTTCAATGTATACTGTAACTTAACATTTTCGATCAATTTTCTGCCCATTTAGTGAGAGTGCATACTAGTATAATTTTTAATAAAGTTTTCATTTCAGGCGTCTAGAGTTGCTTACCATTATGTGTTATGAATACATCACTACTATGCTGCCTGATATTCCGGTTAAATACATAGATAGTTTATGGTGTGCTTAAAATCAAATCTTTGACGAAAATCACACTCTTAAACCCGTCACATACCCAATAAATGGATTGAAGAATGCCGGAAGTGATGTATGCAATGCATTCATTGAATATCATGAATTCTAAAAATAAATTAAAACCTCTAATAAGTTCAACATACCTGGTTGTATATAAGTGTAGCTTATATGTATACATATATCATATAAAGAAAATAATGTTATGATACATCTTACCACGGTTTGAACATGCTCCAGGAACTACTAAAATCCAGAAAACACTTGTCACCTTAGTTGTCGTCAGTGTGGACATTTACAATACTTCCCTTCACTCTAAGAAATTTAGTTTCGCTCCTTCAATGTTCTAAGTGGTCGGCGAATAGAAAGTGCTTTCGCCAAAATTATTTTGGGACATTTCGTTAGCTTTCATAAACCAATGAAAACTAGAAATTAATATATGCAATTTTGGTGAGAATCGAAAAGTCCGAGGCACAGTTGATTTGAGTCACAAAAGTTCACTTCTGTGTAGTCTGTGACCACGATAGTCTACTTATTATTCAACAACACTGAGTAATTTAGCCTTTAATATATCCTGAAACATACACATTACCACTTTAGCAAATCAATTAAATCTTTGTATGAATCTGCATATTAAAATTATGTCCAGCATTTTAAAATACTACTTAAAGTATTTCTTAAAGTTACACGTTTACAAATGTATTTACTTCTAAATCAGCCACTTTGTTGCAACCAACCAATATTTCTATATATATATCGCTCATCTGTATAATCAGTTAAACTGAAGCTTTTTAGAACTTTTTTTTTCATTTCTACATTTCCCCATATATGGGATTTTGAGTAAAACAAAAGCTGGGCTGCACTGATACGATGAAAGAAGACTTAGACATCTTGTGTGATGCGCTTATAGAAAATAGATATCCCAGATAAGTTATTATCAAGTGTGGCACCACAAAAGTTGGAGTAGGAACGGTCCAAACAGCGTGTAAGAAATTTCTATTCATGTGCCAAAAATTCAGAGGTAACATTGTCGGTGAAATATTAATTCAGGGATTATGCAGAACACTTCAGAGAATGTTTAATACAGAAAGGCGACTGATAGTGACACTGATAACAAAAGACTAATTACCTACGATGGTCACATCCTTTTGTATCCATCCAATTGCTCCCGTGGAGTAATTTACATAAGCTAGGAACTTGCAATTTTGTAAAAGTAAACTTCTACGGTAATCGCCCATTTAACTGAAAAGAGTCACGCTGCTAGCACTAGTCATCAGTTATAATGGATTTTCATGTTAGTAACTGTTTGCTAAAGTAGGTCAGACTCAAATCTCTTCAAACAGCGGAATCAATAGGTATTCGGATTAAGAAAAATTAGAGCCTTGGATGGAAAATAAATATGTTCGACTACCTCGTTTATCATTGCTGACATCAGGCTAAGGAGGTCAGCAATCATTCTAATGACTAGATGACCTAATTTATAAAGTGTGCATATCGGTTTACCCCCACTTATATCTTCCTAACTTTTTCGAGTTTTGTTGCTATTACTAATCATATCCTTATATTATTATCATTCATTTCATAACCACATGAACAACTTTAATGAACACACTTGATTTTATTATTTAGTATCATTTTATACGTTTTCTTCGTTATCTTTCTATGTTCTAATTTGTATTCACATTGTTTTTATTCTATTGATCACCATGATGATTGCAGCTGACGAATAAACTAGCTGTAACTAATAATATAAGCTAGTCAATTTGACAATAATGGTCTTAAATTCATAAACTATGATCTGATGGGTTATTTCTGTCATAAACTTAATTAATTGATCAATTTGGATTTGTATATGTATGACCTGATTAGAATTCATCTTAAAGGATATTCTTCATTAATAATCAATGTGTTTTAAAACCAGGTTATCGATGGAGGGTATGAGTAGACAGTGAAATTGCTTAGGTGGAACAGAAACAATATAGCTGTCACAAACAAGCAAGTCAAGACAGTTCAAGTTATTCACGCCACTATCTTTGGTGTTTATCATCAGAAATAAGTGGAAACATCAAAGCACACTGGTAGACAATATTGCTAGATATTTTATATTTAGGTTTGAAAATTGTAATAAACTAACCCTAACAACAGTATTACTATTTTAAAATTCGCTTTTGCGATTAATACAAATAGTGGATATCTTTTAGAGTGATGTATATTTATTCGGGTTCGATCAATGTACCTTGTATTATGTCTAGATATATTTTAACGTATAGTTTAATACAGAAAGGCGACTGATAGTGACACTGATAACAAAAGACTAATTACCTACGATGGTCACATCCTTTTGTATCCATCCAATTGCTCCCGTGGAGTAATTTACATAAGCTAGGAACTTGCAATTTTGTAAAAGTAAACTTCTACGGTAATCGCCCATTTAACTGAAAAGAGTCACGCTGCTAGCACTAGTCATCAGTTATAATGGATTTTCATGTTAGTAACTGTTTGCTAAAGTAGGTCAGACTCAAATCTCTTCAAACAGCGGAATCAATAGGTATTCGGATTAAGAAAAATTAGAGCCTTGGATGGAAAATAAATATGTTCGACTACCTCGTTTATCATTGCTGACATCAGGCTAAGGAGGTCAGCAATCATTCTAATGACTAGATGACCTAATTTATAAAGTGTGCATATCGGTTTACCCCCACTTATATCTTCCTAACTTTTTCGAGTTTTGTTGCTATTACTAATCATATCCTTATATTATTATCATTCATTTCATAACCACATGAACAACTTTAATGAACACACTTGATTTTATTATTTAGTATCATTTTATACGTTTTCTTCGTTATCTTTCTATGTTCTAATTTGTATTCACATTGTTTTTATTCTATTGATCACCATGATGATTGCAGCTGACGAATAAACTAGCTGTAACTAATAATATAAGCTAGTCAATTTGACAATAATGGTCTTAAATTCATAAACTATGATCTGATGGGTTATTTCTGTCATAAACTTAATTAATTGATCAATTTGGATTTGTATATGTATGACCTGATTAGAATTCATCTTAAAGGATATTCTTCATTAATAATCAATGTGTTTTAAAACCAGGTTATCGATGGAGGGTATGAGTAGACAGTGAAATTGCTTAGGTGGAACAGAAACAATATAGCTGTCACAAACAAGCAAGTCAAGACAGTTCAAGTTATTCACGCCACTATCTTTGGTGTTTATCATCAGAAATAAGTGGAAACATCAAAGCACACTGGTAGACAATATTGCTAGATATTTTATATTTAGGTTTGAAAATTGTAATAAACTAACCCTAACAACAGTATTACTATTTTAAAATTCGCTTTTGCGATTAATACAAATAGTGGATATCTTTTAGAGTGATGTATATTTATTCGGGTTCGATCAATGTACCTTGTATTATGTCTAGATATATTTTAACGTATAGTTAATACTAAACGTTTCATCTTGTCCAAAATGACCTCGGGAGAATTTAAGACTGAATATATTTAGTGCAGTATAGTGCTAAGTCAGAATGGTAAAGCATGGCCTACTAATTAATAATATTTTGAAGCAGAGATATCTGGAACGATCGAATTGTAGTTTGATAACAAATGAGTATCATTCGCTAACCATAAAAAATAAACAGCTGTTTCATGTTACCGGAAAAGGGGTACTGTATTTTATATATGGGAATTAAAGTAGACTAGTTTTGTATCAGACTCATATCAAACTAAACCATCAACAATAAGACGAACATTAATGAAAATTTTACCATAAGTTTGACCTAAGCACATAATCAGATTTTTATTAATTTAGATACTGATCATTATTTGAATATGAAAACTTTTAGGAATGGTGATGGGTGTAGTATCAAGGAGTATTTTAGTCAGATCGAATTTTTATTGGATGCAATAAAACTAGTCTTGTTAAGATTTTCTGAATGTAACAATGATACAAACTATCTAGATAAAGACTTTTATGTATTTTTAGGCATGTAAGAAATAAAGAACGATTCGCTAAAACCCAAAGTTGGACTATATGGTTTGTTTTAACTCCAACGCTATTTACAGGATGATCAGCAAATAATTTTTAATAAAGCAGTTACTTCAAGTCTCCATTTCTGAAAATACATTTAGTAATCATTATGCAAAATAAACTGTGGGTATTTTTTAGACTACAAGCTGACGAACTGACCATGTCTATAAAATCATTCAAAATCAAAACACATTGTTATTTTCAATTCATAGCCTACTGTAAATTGCCTACCTAGATGTGAATATGAAGTAATGCAATGTTAAGTACAGGATTTATAATTAAATATGTAGTCTCAATAGACTCTCAACAGTTTTGCTGAGACGCCACGTTCCATAAAATTGGCATAGGCTGCAATCATAATACTAGATGATAATCAGACTAAATCTAGAATTAAATGAAATGAGAACTAATCGACCAGAAGATTATGAATGAGTAACAGTATCATAGCATACTTTAATCAGATTCAAGTATTTTTAAATTTGATCTAGAGTATGACACTGATTTATATTACATAAAGCCCACTACTACTGTGAAACAATTGTTAAGTATTTGTTGACCTCTGCTGACTCTTCAGTTAATTTTGGTTTATTAGGAATACCAACTTCTAGTTACTTTCATCGGGCTAAGCTAAAATTATCGTGTTTTGCTTCATATAACGTAAGAACTGATGATGCTCACCACAGGAATAACAGAAGATTGGCAATTAAAACACTCACCTCATATTATGCAATATGATCAAAAACACCTAATTGGGCTATGAATCTTTTCTCTCATTTCTAAATTGGTTTGTAAACCAAACGTTATTTAGTACCACTAAGTACACAGATTGATGTGATACTAGTCAATATTTGGCAGCATTTTCTTTTACATTTAAACACTGCCTCTCAGAATAATTCTGAATAAAAGATTGTTTAAACTACCTTCATTAGTTAGGAAACGAATGGTAAATGTCAAGTACAGTATAGTTGAATTAATTTATTCTACAACATGAACCTAATCATCAATATAAGAATAAGGATTATAATCGTATTAGAAAACAGTAGTAGACAGTTATGAAATAGACTTAGTCTTTACGTTTGAAACGCTTGCATTTTATTTATGACATTGATGATCGTATAAATTTCACAGAAATAATCTGCTACTCTTTAATGTTCAATGGTTTAAGTTGAGTAAAATTATTACACATTCGATGTGTGCATTGACAGTGATCAATAATAAAGTGTCTGCATATTGAGGAAAATATATCTTACATATGTGGCTATTTCTAACATAAAATATTCATGGAATCTCATTTAAGAACAGTATTGTAAAATTTCAACTGCTTCCTGGCCTCCAAATTACATCTAATTATGGTCAATCCGTGATGTAAAACATCATAACCATTTTGACCTAAGGTCCTCATGTATTATATTTTAACCGTGTTAAATTAACTAAAATTGAGACAATAATAAAACTATGTAACAACTGTTGACAACAGTCAGTAAATAATGAAATGCTGAGTAATTGAATCATATTCATTTTAAAGATTTGAATAAAAGCATTTTATTTGTAATCTTCAGGTTCGCTTAAATCTAAACAGACTAGAAGAAACAGCTGTGACAATTTTATTGAACGGGAAAAAAATTAAAACTCTTAATTCCTTTCTCTCCGTCCTAAATTTAAGTTTATTATTGTATGCATATATACAGTCCTAAAAACCATATCATTAATAGTATATTTCGTTTTCGATCGGTGTAGATATGATCTAATTAAACACTTTTTATTTAATTCACTATCTGTGATTTTGAATTTTATATAACAGGGTTCAAACAACCACTGAGAAATAAGAAATACTAGACAACCGTTTCTTATAGGTGCGGCAATTTTTAAGTCCCATTCAGAACTCACTGAGAACCCACTTATAATTCCACGTGTCACAGTCAGCGCTTAACTCTTAGTCTATAATGATGATATTAAATAGTTTTTATTGCTAACCTTAGTCAATTTGTTCTATATTGAATGACCTGATTCCTGTCGACCATTAATGTACATAATTAATAAGAAAAATTTAATGAACAACTTGAAACACTACTTTCCTCTTTCCGGAAAATAGGTGGCTGAGATGTTTAATTGTGACCGTGATAGTAAAGGCGTTGGTAATCCGAATAGGATATCGATACTCATGAAATTTGTAGCAGCAGTTACCTTATAAAATTAGTCTAAATATTTTTGATGTAATTTGTAGTACTTGCAGAACAGATATTATATCCTTCCAGTCATATGACCAATGCACTGAGTTTTATGTGATGTACATGATATATATATATATATATATATATATATATATATATATATATATATATATATATAGATGCATATATATATATAAGCATGTGCTACCTGACAACAGAATGAACTTTATTGTATAACTATAGGAGCGATTAGAAATACAAATATTTTTTATTTTGTTTTACTATTGTTAGTTGCTATAAAATACTTCGCTGCTGTTTTACAAACAGTATGCCTCGAGACATTTTTGTATGATGCAGTTTTCAAACGTGACTGATGTCAATGAATTTTGGTTACCATTAGACATTGATTTGTCCTACTTTTAAACTCTCTACAGGCGTGTATACACTATGAAACTTAGATTACATCACATTACAATGCAACTGATGGAAGTTAAATATGTGGGCTACCGGATTTTATATCAGTGACGTAAAGATGATTAGATTTCTGCAACAACTGAATATTTTTAGCTAGCTGTTGAGTGTATTCTTAAATGTGTTTTTGAGGAATTTAGATCTATGACAAAACAGCTTACTGGAGTATGTATGTGTACTTTATTACTTGTTACCTACGTGGTTGTACCACAGGATTACTCTTTATTATTCACATTTGAGTACGCCAAAACTATAATCGTCATAATAAGTAATACATAAATAACCGTAAGCTTTCAAAAGCGAATAAGTTCTGTTCAGTAAAACTGTAAGTAGATTTTAGGACGAACTTGTATCTTCCCGTTGATTTGTTGTGGACTGAAGCTTGTAAGTCTCTGTTGCTATATATGCATCCTGAGCGAATTTCCTCTATATAGCGATAGTAAACAAGCAATATCTGAAGTTAGGTTGTGACTGATAAGCGGAATGCAGGGCGTCGGTTTCGTCTTATTTGGGACTCATCGGGTAATTGCGCCTGCATCCCAATGTTAAAGTTCACACTGGGATTCGAACTCAATCCGTTTCGGACCAAACGCCACAGCGTTCACCAAGACGATGAGTCCCAGATGGGACGAAATGTGCATTCTGGATTCCGCTTGCCAGTCACAATCCAACCTAAATGATTTGAGCAGATTTATTATAACAGAACCACTTTCTTGCAATTTCAGGGTTGCTACAATCATCATGGGTTGCGTTACACTGGGAACTGATTTTTCAGTTACCTGTTCTGTCAGTTTGTTAACAGGATATTTGCCTCAAAATACGATATTAAGTAAAGATGAATCGAGATTTAAGTCGGGAGAAAGAGTTCACGATAAGGGTTTCCATAAAAGCTATCCGCTCCTACAGAGGCTTGGCAGTGACGAGAAATGTGCACAACAAACTAGTTTAGGTTCTTTTTAGGCCTATAGATTATTAACAAGGATAGATCTATTTTATCTAATCTGTTATTATTCTAATGTTTGGGCTGCTTAGAAATTAAGCTATTTAAAATTTTTGGAACCTATTTTGTGAAAGTCCATTTCCTTTTTAGTCAGCGACTGGTTTTTGTACGAAGTGACCAAGATTCAGCTGAGCAGGAACGCGTCTTAATTTAAGACGAAGTGATTCTAAAGCCAGCTTATAATAGTAATGAATTTCATTTTATTTAACGACGAGTTTCAACTTTCGTGCAAAATTAATAATCTGAATAGCCACTTCATCTTTCCAGTCACCATATTCACTATAATGTCTAGTATTACATAACTATCAACTTAAAAAGTAGACAATTTATTCATTAGGTAACACCTGTGTTGCCATGGTGAAGGGGTACTAAATGAATGACATAACTTTTTGTCTAGTTGTATTACACTACAAAAAATACTACCACACTAAATGCATGTAAAACTTACCTTTTTCACTATCGTTAGTAAAACATTTTGATGATTACTTAAAGGTAAGTTTTGTTTCACCAAAATTATAGTATGAACTGAATCGTATCAAACTAAACAACACTAGGTATTAACAATCAGTATAAAATTTTGATGTAATTATCTGAGTATAATCGTTTTTGAACAAATAACTTTTTTAGTTGACGGAATTCGTTACAGACTTGTATTGATAGGGTACCACTGAAAACAAGGAAGCTATTCAGACTTGTCGAGAATGAGACAGTTGCTATCGATGACAGTGGACGATCGCCACGCTGTCACAAATCGATGGTAGTGGAAATCCTACCATTAGATGCTGGTCCATTTTCACAGAGGGTTAGGCGTTCGTCAATCTGAAGCCCCTGGAGCGGGATCTAGGATGCGCATTGCTGGAGAGTCCCACTAAAACAAAACAGCTGTCCAGTGCTCCCTGGTTTTTAATGGTACGCTACTAGCATCAATCTCTGACGGAATCAGTCAACAAAAATTAATACCGATCTCTACAACCACTTCTTTTCGTAATTTTCAGTGTAACTGCAAATATAGATTTTTGTCTACAAAATGCCATCTGTTTAAACAAAACTCTACAGACAATCTCTTACATATCAGTATATATAAACATTTCAAATAAATATCGAGTCATATGCAACGTTTCCTAAACTTACACCCCCCAGATTTCAGTTTTGTTTACTAGGTTGTTGTCGCTTGTTTTGTCGTAGGCTTACCATTATTCTTGTCGTTCTTCATTACAGATTCTCCCACATGGGCCGATCTCCACATTTTCACCCCAGGTCAAAATGTGCTTTTAGGTCGGGCTTAAACCTACTTACTAAACATTCTAGATAACGGAATACACATATGAGAAAGAGACGGAAATGGCACTAAACGGAAAAACGAAGGAAGCCTCACCATCATCCTAGACAAGACTTGAATATCTCGTATACTGTAGATCACTCGAATCTATTTAGTCGATTATTAAAATAGTTACTCTACTTTGCATCAGTGTTCTAGTTGCACATTTACTGAATTTTATGTATTGTAACTGGTGATGTGGTAGAAAACTGCACATTCTTCAATGAAATATCCTGGTAAGTAATACTTATATAGACGTTAGATTTGTATCTGTGGACGGAAGCTTATTAGCCATCAACCTATAAGAAAGCTTGAGTTGAGAATATTGGTAATAAAGATCTTTCGCTTTCAAGTTTATTCGGTTTACTTTCAGTACAAATAGTTATTTTATTTTGGTAAATATTTATTTGTAGTACAGACATAATTTCACAATGACAAACTGTATAAATACCTAATAGCTTTAAATACATTCGAAGACAGCACAAGTGCCAATGTTTTATTCAGCACATCTGCGAAACTGACGATAAGAACTGGACAATTGTTGCATCCTAATACTGGATTGCTTAAGAGTGTTCCTCTCCAGAGAATGAGAGTCTTGCGGTGTGCGCATAATCTAATAGTGAGTCATTTATCTTCGTAAGTCAACCTCAATCAACAATAGGTAGATTTCATTCAAAATCTGTGTGACAAATTGTTAATGTCACACTAAGTGATAAACTTGATCGTCTAGTTATTGTATAATGACTTAATAGGAGTATGTATTGCATTAAGCAACCGTTTAAACACAAAAATAGTATTAGAATTATTAGTTGGTACAATTGATTTATTGATTCAGTGACCTTAATTATGTCACTAAGCAAATTAAATGTCATCACTTAAAGTCTATTTCAATTAACTTGTTGCACTAAATTTGATAAGTTAGATTGTACTCATATAATCAGCTATTGTTATAAGAGGACCTTACAATCAAAAGATTTGTTGTTATGTAATTTGTGTTTTTAATTATTTCAACTCAAACCAATTATTTGTTGCTATAGTGCAATGATTGAGTCAACATAGTTACACAACTCATGTGAGTTGCGTAAATCATTATTTGTCTTTAATTTGATATTTGTATCTAAGTTAAGTTTTCATATACAAAACTAATGTTTTACATAAGTAGTACAATGGAAATTCGCTTTTACGAGTGAAAAAAATCTAACTAGAGTTATTATCTTCTGTTTACAAAATATATGAATAAAATATTCGTATTATCAAATGTGATTATAAGCAGGTCTTCTTTTTATTTGTCAGTCAAGCTCAGTTGCAGGAATCAGATTTCATTTTGATTATGATTCATCAGTAAAACATCTTAGCAAACTTGTGCAAAATGATATCACCTAATAGATTTTAATACATGTCATTTAATGGTACAACCACTTTCAATGATAATCAGCTATTCAGGTTATGAAAAGCCAAACTTAAGACTGGATTATACATAACAATTTGTTAACTAATGATAGCTATTGACAATGAAGTGGAAATCTAAATGTTGGTCACAGTTTTTCAATTAGTGGATGCAATATACCCACTAATTTAAGCCATATGAAATCGTACAGTCCTTTCGTTAGATATTATCTACTAAAAATTAATTTATATGAAATCATCTACATTCGGTTTGCAGAGAGATATCAAACAATCAATTGATTACAATCTGGCGCCCAAATAGTACGGCATTACTAGCAGTTCTGTAGATAAACAAATGATGACTAATTCTTTAAGAATTGAAATTAATGGAAAATAAAAGTTCAACTACTCATATGGAAACTGGAGAAAACAATTATATGAGTGTAAATATAGATAGATATATGTAAATTAAATGTGGTTGTCGATGTTGTTGTTCTTAGTTGAATGAAATCATTCTGTATAGATAAATTTAAACTACGCGGTGGGTCATAATTTTATGAAATTCGACCATAATAGTATCTATCGTAAAGGAAATTAATTCTTCCTAATATTATTTAACTATGTAGATTCATTCTTGTCTGAATAAATTAACTAAAATTTTCTACAACAACAACAACAGTGAATAAATTCCAGTCATAAACTCAGAAATATTGCTTGTTAAAATTACTAAATAGTGAAAGGATATAAACAAGTCATTAACAACACGTAAAACTTTAACAAAATCAAAACACATATATTTCAGTCTACATGAAATGTACAACGATTATTACACAACACGTAATACATCTGTAGATTATCTGATTCAAACTAATACGATGTATTGTGAAAGAAAGTATGTTATTGAAACTGTTTGAATATTGACATTAGAAGGTACTTTACAATGGTTTAACGTTTGTTTAAATCATGTTCCAAATTTTATGATAGCCGTAATACAAACATAGTGTTTTATTGTTTAATAGATTAAATTGTGTATACATAACTACCACTGTTTGCCATATTCATAAATTCATTTACAAGCATACTAATTGATTGATTCAAGACGGTTGAAGATAGTTGACTAAAAAGCCGTGATAGAATTAGGCTTCATGTCATCAAGAACTACGTGCAATAGTGAGGAAATTGATGCTCCTTACTGAACTCGAAGCAGTGTCAAAATATCTATTTACTATCTACCTCATAGGTAGGTTAACCATTTTACAAGTATAATGAGATTATTTTGTCATGTAGCTACTAGTGAACCACTGAATTACAACTTGATTTATTATCCTGAATACGTGATCTGAGAACTATATGCTTGATATAGCTAGTATGATCTTGATCCTAAACTTTAATCATTTCACAATATATGGAAACAAAGTTTTCTTATGCCTTTTTGGTCTATAATATTTTAGTTTAAAAAAGTTCACAAATAAAACTACCTAGCAATAGTATTTTTATCGATGTGTATTTGATACTGGTGATTCCCGTAGACATAAAAGATACAAAATAAAGGTTGCTAAAAAATAATATAACACCATCATATAGTGTAAAATGATAGGAAGTAGAATAAGAGCTTAAATTTCAGACAGCTTTAACAAAAAATGGCATTTCTAATAATCGCATAATATAGCTGTATATATGGTAACTTTAGAACAGAACATTCAAAATACGCTATTCATATGGATGTGAAGAAAAAAGTAAAATTATTAACAAATGAGAAAAATGATATCGAAAACTACACAAAGGCCTGATGAAGATACAAACGGTGAAATCGATTACGCAATACGGTAATTTAAAACATTAAATGTCTTCATTTCGTTAGCCGGATTTCATAATAAGCATCGTTTTTTACATAAAGATTAGGTTTCTTCCAGGATGCTTTGGCCTCTTACTAATGGAGCTCTAGTTTTAACTAAAGCTTGTTTTAAGAACATTATTTTGTAAAGATCTCATTTTCTTAAATCCCGGTATTACATGTTACATTTGTTGCTTCACCATTAACATATTTCTGTCCCGAGTGACTTGTCTAGACATTACTTTATAGTTATAAGTTATAGATAAGTTCGAATTAAACTAGTGGTAGTGTCCATTATTAAATGTTCATTTTTCTTGGACCTCGTCATATAGGTGAACTTGCATTCAAGTGTTAAAATTCACAGTTGGCCTCGGACCTGATTCTTTTTGGTTCAAACGCCTAACAAGCTATCCACCAACTCACTGAATTCGATCCTATCTTCTTTGGTCTGTATATCTATCGCTATACATTGGACAATAAAAGCTCATGTCAATAACGGTTCTTTCAAAATTATTGTTGGTATCCCAATATAAATCATAAATAAAATCTTCAAGTAAGATATCATCTAATCTATGCTTAGTTTCTTACTGAAACCCGTTTATCAGTCACTGGACATTTTGGTAGCTGTTCATCGAAACCAGATGGGTATTTTGTTTTTTATTAAGCAGCTATATACAACTACTATTTTTTATGAAATAATCATGGCATGCTTTAGTGTTTCTTACTCGTCCAAATAGATATACGCTATGAAATCACTACTTGAAATATCTTGTAAAGTTAGGAATTGCGAAATGCTATAACTATGAAGAATTCATTTGCATATTTTGTAGTATTTCAAAGAGGATGCTCTAGGAAATAAATAATACAGCCCATTGTAATCTATTCAACAATACTTGAGAGGGCGTAATATAAGGTACTAAGAACATTTACTAGCTTATCACGAGTGATTTCATGTAACAAACGTTAGACGATTACTTTGAAATTGTGGATTGTGCTTTTACGAGAATTCACTTGAGCAAGAATATAGATGCTTGTTACTTAGTACATTAGAATAGCTTGGGAACATGCCGTATTACCAAAGTCTTAGTTGTGTACCTAATGTGGCAAGTGAAATAACATCCTTTATAATTAATCTAGATTTCTGTATTCCAGACAAAAATGGTCCCTATTCTCTTGTTATTCGGTATCGTAAGATTCTGTTCTTCTCACATGCATTTGTTGGATAACATCAACGTTTCATTTGAGACTATAAGTTAACCTTGTGAATTTAACTTATTTTGTGATGTTTTGTTTAATCTCTTAGTAATCACTGATTCATATTTTCATTGAAATTATCTATGTAACATCGTTTTTCTTTTCATAAATTTCATAGAATATATCTGTTACTCTCCCTTTCAATTTGATTTTACAAGAAATATGGATTTATTGATAAGCATAGTGATAACAACTTCAACATAAGGCATTGATTTCTTCACAAATCTGAGATGAACAAGAACAATAAATTATTAAAGTTAATTTATGTGCATTCAGTATATACGGGGAAAACTAAACTGCCATTTATTTACTTCAAGTGAATTTACACTGCACATTTAGTTAAATGATGGAAATTGGTGATTAGGTGTAAGCTTGGCAGAATTGGCGTATTTATATGTATTCAGTCAGCAGCTAAAGGAACCGTTCTTGGGACCAAAGGTAAACAGTTTACAAGGTAAAAATAGGGGACAAAACAACTATGAAGAAAACTCTAGTAAGATCATCTAGAATCACTTACGTGCAAAATCTAAATTGGCGCTCGAGTGCGTTGTGCAAGTCTCACATAGAAACAATTGAAACTATAAAGACTATGAATAACGTTATTTACAAATTGGATCGTTAAAAGAATCATCAAGAAGATGTCAGTGTCAGTGGCATTAGAATTATTGAAAGCTGAAAAGTATATCACATTAAGCTGTAGAAGATTTATATTAGTCTAAACAAAGCGATCAGTAATAATCACAGTTTTTATTTAATGGTACTGTGTAGAAAATGAAATGGCTAACAACTGATTAAATTACATATAGGAGAGGAATAATAAAATACAAATTTTTATAGCAATGATAATGTTACAGCAGCTTCCTTGTGAAAGAATGAGTTTTGTTTAAGTTTTCTGGCAGAAAAACGTTAGTGTTGTGATTATTTCACCATTACATGGGTTATGAACTAAAAGTTAAATAGGATTTAGAGCGTTTGAGTTGCATTTTTTCAAGGTGCTTTAAAATGAATATGTTTCTACCTTTCCTTGATTAGACACGTTCACGGTAAATTGAAATGCCGTTGGAGGTAACAAAAATTAGAAAATCACCCTGTTATTTATGAACGGATATCTTCCTTGGATAAAGCTCAATTCATGTTGTTAAACGAGATATATTTGGAACCTATGCAAAAGGTCTGTTAGCTATTGACTAATTGGGAATAATGGAGCTACAAAATTATGCAAAATGCTCAATTCCTTAGATTACTTTACTGCATATAGATAAACCAGCCTAAAAGTAATATATCTTACTTAGAGCTATTAGAGTTACAAGATCTTACATACAACTAACCTGAATAATAACTCTTACCACTTCAATTATTCCATTTTAGTACAATGTTATAAATGATTAATCTTAAAAGAAGCCAAATTTAGATATTTTATCACAATAATATCACTAACTGATGAATAAGTTACAGGAAACATCTTTGATCATAAGCAAGTGAATACACTAATTTAACCACATTTTTATCAGTTTCTAATATAGTGGTGTTTAAACAAAACTGTACAATATACGAATTGTGGCTAGCACTAAATTCCATAATATACCTCCCACCTTATTTGAGACTTAGCTATCAACATGCTCGTTCACTAAGTTGGAGATAGCCTGGAATCAATAAACCAGCTGATAACACGCTGTTGTACGGGGCAAAAGCCACTGGTTTGCATCACAGTGTAAAAATGAACACTGGAATGAAGGTACGTCAAGCTAGTGAGTCTTAAATAAACTTAACGTACTTCCTGGTTTTCGCTCCTTATCATGATACATATATTATAAAAAGTTTTAGATAGAGAGACTATATCAAAGCAAGGAGAATGTACATATGCCAACAAAATAGTACAATCTCTTATTGTGTAAAATGTGTATAATGTATAAAAGATACTTATGAAACCTAGTAACGTAATATAAGCTACTACTAGTTATTCCAGTTATTTTTACAACTAATTCTTATTTGTCCAAAGTAACATTTTCAGAAAAATGTTTGTATATTTATCATATGAATGTAAGTGAAATATAAAAATGTATATTTTCCATATTCAACAGTACACTGAATAGTAACAATAATAATATAGAATTATCATAGAGATAAGGTAAATGTCATTCCATTAATTTATCAGTATTACGTTCAACGAAATTATTTGTAGTTATTTTTAAAACCTGGACAGAAAAATATACTTCATGTGATACTTTACTTTAAATACGTTAGGAGTTAATGCAGATTGAAAATATATCCGAGCAAATATAGTACATTCTAATTTTATGAGTCCAGTGAACAACTGGGTAGTACTTGCATACATTTAGATGAACATAACTGTAAAAGTGAAATTTCCTCTTTAACAATCATGGTTTGTGAAGATAGTTTTGTATACAAATTTATATCATCACCCGAACCATTGAAAATTATAAAGTACTGAATTAACGCTTAGTCTTTTCTCTAATACTTCATCGATACCATCCTAAATATAAGGTTAAAGTAATAACATCTACATTTACAAATTCAACCAATTTAGAAGATAATTCGATCTTGATTAGGTGTCGTTAGTGAGTGCATGTTGTACTCATGAAATAATCAAATCCATTGGCTACATTTTTCCTTAAAAACTTTTAAAAGTCTATCTTGAAAGCAGTTTTAAGTAAGTAATTGAAAAAAACTACAATTAAAAATTTGTTAACAATGCACAATTAGGAGTTTTTATAACATTTACTTTGATTACCTTGTGTTTGATTATAGATGCAGTCTTCATTTCAGTCAGCTCTTTGATAATTACAATTAGGTGGGTTTGTGGGAATAGTTAACTGTCAATTTCGAAATCTCGAACTAATCTGAATCAGACAACCATTGATCACCTGGAAGTACTGGACAGCTGTTTCGTCCTAGTTCGGGACTCCTTAGCAGTGCGCATCCACGACCCCATCGAGGATCGAACCCAGGACCCTCTGGCTCCGCGGCTAACGTTATGTTCAATATCTTATATTTGTCTGCATTAAGTAATTATTATTGCATATTTTGCAAAATTGTATAGAAATTCTCTTTTTATAAACATGTTACTGGTGGATATTTAATTAATTTTGTGCATAATGTTATGAAATAATCATCTACCTTGATTATTTATTCATCCATGTTTAATATCAGTCATTCTTCTATAACTAATTTAAATCAACGAACACGATAAATGCATGCATTCTGCAGCTATCACACCTCATCTATCTAAACATTATGGCTCTAGAAGGCAAGTATATAAACTATAATGACGGTACTGCTTAGGTTTTGAAATAATTGGATTCGAAGTTGGTTATAAGTGTTTTGTGAAAACTTGTAAGTATATAGGGTTAGCAGATATTATTAAGTAATTAAAGCTAGTTCTAATAAAGAATAACGTCTTAAAATAATCAGAAGTTTGGGATGATTGTAGACCAGAGACATGAGCAGACCACTGAGTTCCAGCTTGCTAAGGTTTGGAAACTAAGATGACACCTCGACACCAGCTAACGAACATATGACCAGGGGTACAATAACCTGTAGATCTAAGCTCTTTATCTGTGCTTCAGCCGAGCTAACTAGGGAAATAGGTTCAACGTCTGCAAAAATATGTTTACGTTAACAGGCAGTCTGTAAAGGCGAATAACAAGTATTCGACTCATGCGTATATATACAAAAAATAGAATGCTTTGGAAGTGTCACAAATAGTGTAATAAAATAAACGGCGGACCGATGAGATTAAACGTCCTACCAGGTGGGAAACATGAAGTGAATGTGAAATAGGCACATTTTAGGGCCAAAATCAAATTTCTACAAATATGTCACAAAAATAATAGGTTTACCAAATAAATTTCGAGGATCTAGCATCCCCAGCACAGGCCACATATACTAGCTATCTAGTAGTTCCCAGTTCTTAATAATCTTCCAGCTGGTCTCAGTTTATTATGTTAACCTACTATAAATTTAATTTAATATCAGCAGTAAATCGATATAGGATAACTTATAAACTATGCTGAGTCATTTGTTGTTTTGATTTCATCTGAAGAAATAATTTGTTGACAGTTTTTTCAACATCATTGAATTAATCAAAGATTACTGTCAACACTCATAGAGTTTTCCAGCTAATTAATCTGCATGATTTATTGAAATAATTTTTCTAGTAGATTTCGAATATACTACTTATCTACTGAATTTATTTTGCATGTGTGAATAATAATTAACAGTATGGAGTTTGTATTTTCGAAATAGATATATAATTTAAATTTTATAATTATATGCATTTCACTTTTTAAATGTAGACAATTAATGGTTTTAATTAAATGAGCGTTTATATTCCCCTGGAGCTCAGTAGATGGTACGATGATATAAAATACGAACTGGATGAGTATTCGATGTGATGTAAGCATCATTACCTGAATGTAGGTGAATTCAGCTGATTAACCTAGTATAATATGAAACGCAAACCGTGGAGTACACATGAAGGTGAATTAGTCAGTTTCAAGGCAATTTGATCAGGATGCACGTATTATAAAATAGACACACTTTTACAACTGGTAAGTATATATATATATATATATATATATATATGTATATATATATATACTTACCAGTTGTAAAAGTGTGATGGCCTGGTTTTAGTAAAGTGGGTCGGTATCCAAGTTCATTTAGTAACTATCTTATTTAAACTCATATTATACTTATAGACAGTAATATGACGAATATTGTTAACGATAACAGAAAGCTCCGCTACGTTTCTAAAGTTGGTTATAAATACTGGCTAGTATGAGTAATAGAATTAATAAAGTACTGAAGTGATAATCCCTATATGTACATCTGGGAATTCGCTTTTCCATGATAACCAATCAGTAAACTTTAATATTTACCACCCAATAGTGATTGTTAACTTAAAAGCTACTTTATTTTCGTAGTTTCAAATTACGGAATGAATTCACTTAGGTAACCATCAGAAACCAAAAAGCTCTGGGTGTTTATTCCGTTTAAATTTGATACTTATCAGGGGCAGCCATTATGATCCTACTCCTGATGGGATTTATGATCATCGGTTCTCGAAGAAAGCATTGAACTTTTAAACGACTAAGCTGTCATCTAATGGTTTCATTTCTTAGTTCATTCAGTGCTCCATATTCTGTGACCATCATTCATTTCCACAGAGGCTCATAATGCATGGTATATAATACCGTTGAAGCAACGAGGTTAAAAACATTTTGCTCACGTATAGGGTGGGCTTTTTGCATATTTATGATCAAAACAACGTAACAGCCTGTGTGATTGACAAGATAGGTATCAGATAAAATGACTTTTAATGCCTAACAAAGTGGTAGTGACTTCTTGAAATTCACATAGAAACAGCATTTGTTTTAATTAATTGCTATTAAGTTGCACTGTTTATATCAGCTAATGTGGCTGTTGATCACTGCAAAGTAATTTTACTAAGCTCAGTTAAATAGCCAGTCAATAAAATCTTTAAATTTAGAGTCAAGTATATTTGTCTAGTATGTTAAAATGTCTATCTACCTTCCTTTACCTTTTCAGGAAATTGGTTAACAGACAGTTAGAATGGTGCCAAAGTATCTAAACGTTTAGGTCTACTGAAATAGTCAAATATGCTCAGAGAGCTAAACTACTGCCTGATCACGGAAATATACAAATTTGAACAATCGAATTAACGTCTCAGTACAGGATCCTTTCTGTTTACCTGACGGTCAGCACTCATTATGTTTGTGGAACACTTAATATTTGGACGTAACTAGTTCTAATGCGTCGGACAGATTTCTACCAAACTTTAGTCAGTAAATAATCATTATTTTTCTTCTATGGTATCTTGGGGATGTTGATCATTTTTGTCTACTCGTTTCTCTGAAATAAAATTTTTTGGTAACCTGTATATTAATCCTTGATTATTTATTTGTCATCTGGTAACTCACTTCCACTATCTTGGCCCTACTTATGTTATACGAGCAACAATACACTTCCTGGGAAAAAAAACTATTTTCTTCAGGGGTTCTGTTTTTGTCCTTTTTATTGAAAGTATAGAAATCTCCTTCATGCATGAATTTTTAGTTCAACTGTTTTAGTCACACAATTCAATTATTTCGTTCTAATAGCAAAAGGTTTAGTCTATATTACCAACATTTCTTCATACCTTTATATGGTTTTAATAGGTATGTAATTTATTTTGGCTCATTTTACATTAGCTTGTACATATAATTATATTTGTGATCATTGTACATTTTCAATTTTGGTGTGGATTCAAGGTTTGATTAAGCACATTTTTCACCTACTTCAAACTTTGTAGGTCCCAGTGAATTTAACAGATTGTATTTTCCCGATGACTTATAATATCTCGTATTAGAGCATACCTTGTCTTTTGATTTACACCTATGGTGTTCGAGTAACCATAAATTAGTCAGAGTTGTGTAAGGAAATCGCACATGGAAGCCGATATATGACGAATTCGTTTTGGTATTACATACGTGTTATTTAGGTGATTAATAAAACATTCGCCTACATGAATTATAAATGTTGCTGAAGACTGTTATCATTCAATTTAATAAAATATTGCGACACATAATAATTTAGTGAGGGGGGGTCACGACTTTGAGGTGTATCTTGTTTTAAATCAGTCTACAGTTTCTGCCTCGAAATGCTCCACTTGAGCTTATCTATAAGTTTTTTAATACTTCCATCATTTACAATAGGGTTGGTATTGTAACCTTTAATACAAATTACAAATGTTGAATAGAACAAAATTCGTATTATTATCGGATTTGATTATTAAAATATCATTAAATTATGTCATTATGAAAATAACGGTATTTTAGTGATTAGCTAAAACGTTAAGTTGATTATAGTCAACTAACTTTCATCTCATCAATTGAAAATCAGGATATGCAATCATTGTGTAAAGGTGCAATCACATAAATTTACCTTATTAGGTGTACCAACAAAAAAATGGTTATTAGTATTGTAAAGAACAGTAACTGTTTATATATTAGCATATATTTACATAGTACTAATGTATTATAACCTTATGAATTGATTTGAATTCAAACGGAATAACATTAATGAAAATACGTTATACAGTATTATTTTTTTACAAAATTATCAATGAAGTTCTATCTCTAGTTAGAGACAAACAAGAATGTAGTTACTGCGTAGGCTGCAAGTTCTTTTTATCAAATATCAACATGAGTCACGAGATTGTATTTGTCCTATATTACATAAGGAAACTACTTAAATCCTACAAATATTTCAATATCTATTAGAACGCAAATATCATTTATGATACGTAACAGGTCAAATATTTAATAGTAAAGACATTATGTAATATGTGTCTTAAAATACATGATATATCAATAAATTCCTCTCACAAGGTTAAACAAAACAGGAACTGAGAGATTTACGTATTAGAATTAATTAACCATACTTCGTAGCTTCCCCTTTTCTGCGAACGGTCAAAAGTTAGAAATAACAGCATAGTAATACATACTATAGCCACTGAATTTGAGATGAAAATGATGTTGAATGACCGATTCTGAGGACCAAAAATAAACAATCATATGACATAGTAGTTAAGATCAGAGTATTCATATTTTTAGAATGAGCCATATAAATAGAAGAAGGGATGATACGACGAAGCAAAGTGATATAACTTTAAAAAATAGAGTCATTAACGAACTTCGGTAGAATAATATAAAGGGGTTATATAATAAGCAAAGTAAGGCTGGCCATACTTTCTGTGCACAAAATTATTTTAAAAGCACTTTATGACAATATCATCTCAAAAGCATAGTAAAAGTGATATATTCTGATTGCCAATTATTTTAAACGACTTTATGAAAGCCGATACATGTCTCTTTTCGGTCAACTATCCAGTAATTGTACTTTTAAATTCTTCACTTCCCTTGATACATAAGTTTTCCAATGTGTGTCAACTGTTCTTGCATTTGACCTGTTTAACGAAGCTCGATGTCTCTATGAGACCGAGTTTTATTTATGGTAGCATGAAAATTAAGATGGGCCATAAATGCGGATTAATTTTATTCCTATGAATTAGTATACAAGAGCCAGTGACATTTAACTTTGACGTGACGAATGTAACATTAAGAGTCAAAATAAAACACTTTAGCTAAACAGACGCAACGACAATTAAGCTATCCATCTACTAATGTAATTAAGGGATTTTTCTTAAAGACAGAGTTAACCAGGTGATTATGTACAACCTGACTTACAGTGATGAATGAATTTTTACAGATATCTACTTAATACCAATGTTTCAGTCATCTGCTCCGTATCCACTTCAGTCCTATCTCCTATAGAGATTTATCAGATTCCTTTTACAAAAAACTTTACCAGACCTCGTTTGTGTCGCAACAAACAATGCTTCAGAAATTTTAATATTAATCAGTCCACGATAGTTTCGTATAAGTTTATTTTTATTGAGCCGTCACTCACTTAACTAAGAAGAATACCTGAGAGTATCATTTGATGACATTTATTGATCACTTTCAGTGACAAATATTGATGTCCATCGAGCCGTAGCGTGGTCACTAGTTTAGTTCATTCAACATTACTGGCACTAAGTAGAGACGGGACGTCGTTTTTGAGGGGCAGTCTGCAAGGAACCGTGGACCTGAGTTTCGCGGTATTCGGCATTCGTTCAGGCTCACCCGAAAGCTTTAGTGAAACTCATACTCCTCCTCGGATTCGATCTCAGATTACCCAGTTTTACAGTCTGTAACCGTTCACACCGAGCTATTTGGGTCACCACTGGTCCTCTGTAAGAATGAGATGTATGCGATGGTTGGTCATTGTTGAATGACCAATTTCTATATTCTTCATCAGATTCTATCGATCAAGATTGACTACTGTTCGCTTTTCATTTGATCAACCTTCATTAGTTTTACATTTTACATTAAAGTGTCTTTTCAAGCATATGCACTATCAGATTGCTCGAAATGTATACCTCAAATACATCTTTACATATTTAGATAGACTCCGTTTTCTCATCACACTATCGAAAAAGGAAACGAATAATTGACCAAAATCATTTGTTGAATTTTTGCTTAAATTAGTATTCACAATAGTATTCACACAGTCATGTTTTATTTGACCTTGTGTCAATAAATTCACTAATCATCCACACCATTATTGTGATAAATTTTTCTTCTAGACTGCGGAAAAGCAGCTACACGCCAACCAATCAAATTATTCGATTGACGATTGTAAACAGTTATTTGATTGGTTGATTTTTGGTAATCAATACATCATTATGATTCGATGATTTTAAACTTCTATTGACTATACTTACGACTTCACATAATCAGTATGATTTATGTTTACATTCAAATTTTGATGAATTTATTGAATTTTGCAGATATTCCTTAGAAATTTCAATAGCTGTTGTATATAAATTAAAACACATTATGAGAATATTAACTATGCAATTTTGTTAAATTTACCATGGATGTGGATTTATCTGAACTTGATGACTGGCTAGGGACATTAGAGGAATTACAACTGGTAAGTTAGCGTATTAACATTATGGATTGAATATAATGTATGCTTTTAACTATCTTCTGTTGTGCAGTGTGGTTTTAAATCGTTTAGAAAGAGGTTTATTTTTATTTCATTAATGAAAAATTAAATTGTTTTTATAAACATTTGTCTGGAATTGGTTACTATGTATATAGGAGATTTGTCAAATTATACCTGGTAAATTGTGCCAACTGAAAATTAAGTAATTTTAAAGTTGTCCCTGGTAGACTTTCTTGATCTAGTGCAGTGGAATAATTATTATTAAATTCCAGTTAGATAAATATTTATCGAAAGAATTATAAGCTAAACGAACGATGAATCAATTTCTAATCTCGGTTCCATGTAATGTAAAAAATTGTGACATTTGATACGAAATGTGAGTGTTTATCTGTATCTCCTTAATCAAATTATTCCAAGTGTTTTCCTAAGTATTGCGTTTTCACATATAGCCACACATTAGTTGAATATCTTAGAAGCAGTACAACAAGCCTGTGTCAATTCAGCCATATTTCAGACAGTAGTTCTACATTTTTTTTGTAAGTTGGCTAGTTATTAATGCAAGCTTTCTATTTCCGTTTCTTCTGGTGGTGATACATTGATTAATTAAAACTGTGATGTTTATGGATATCGTTGAACTAAACCATATATTAATCTCTAGCTAAAGTTCCCATGAAAGTGAATGATTTTAGAATTGCATGAGATTCAGACGTGTATTTTCTGTGCCGTAAAAATGTATACCAACATTTAGTTAATGCAACCAATAATCTGAAAGATACAACATGATGTTAGGTGGTTGAAGATAGTAGGTAGGTAAACTTGCTTGATCTATGTATCGTTTTAACTGTTACTCCTCAACAAAAAAGACTTATAATCTTGAGAAAACTGACACTACCAGTAGAATTCGAACTCTTATCACTCATTTTCAAAGGTAACGTTAACCGTTTACTTTTACAGAAGTAACTTCCGAACACGCCATTAATATTCGTACAACTTTCTTTTAAACAGGAACAAGATCATTTCTTACTATTAAAAGTCATTTATTTTGCAGTGACTTACTACTATTTTTACTTAATGGGTGAAATTCTAAAAATTTCATGTTGAATCATGGATGCACACTATTGAGTTATTTCATTCGTGAACAAAATAACAGTCTAATGATTCCTGGTTTTAAATAGTTACCCAACTAATGTAAAACTGCATTTATATTAAGAAAGGACGAGAGAAGGGAAGAAATTTCTTTTCAATTAGTTTTTCATTTAAGCTCTACACTAATTTGCATATATATATATATATATATATATATATATATATATAAATTTGCAGTAGTTTTAAAATCGCTACCAAATAATTGGTGTGTTAAATAATAATTTTAAAAGTTCAAAAGTATTTATAAAATAATTACGACTAATTAACAAAACAATTAAGACATGAAGGTGAATACAGTATTTATAGTTTTGGAAGCATGCAAATGATAAGTGAATGAATTGGTATAATTTTGATTACATAGTTTCTAGTGTGAAGAAGCTGGTAAAGTAATTACAAGAAATCTGCTGATAAACAAATTTGAAAGAAAATGCTTCACTCCTCTCGTCCTTTCTTAGTTCCTAAATGGGAATTGTTTCATTATATTTATATTAATTGACTTTTGATAACTATTTAAACTGATCATTCAACATCACGCCAAATATAACCAAGGTATACTATACATAGATGTGCCGTCTAATACTTAGCTCTTTATCAGTAAACATTTAATACTGAGACGGGTTTCATTTCTTTTAGTGAGTACAATATTCTCTAACCAGTTAGTCTAAATAAAGTATTGCATATTTTCAAAATTTCCCTTGTTTTACATAATTAGCTTTTAGTGTCGTCAGTAAATTACTATCTAATCTCTATCTTACTGCAACACTCATGATAGAAATATCATAGATGAATACAGAATACTTGTTTAATTTCTCTGATCTTCCACGACTGTCCAGTAATTGTCACTTCGTGATGTAAATTGCTTTTTAACCTTCCTTGAAAAATCACATTCTTAGTCGCTACTTTCTTATTGTATGGCAGTGGATGAAAATAAAATTTGGAAAGGATAAGTGTAACCAATTTAATTACGAAAAATACTACTCAATTACGTTTTATTTTTAACTTCAGCGATTTTATACTAATTATTCAGGTAGCTAATTAACTATCTATAATATGAATGTTATAATTGAACGGTTTGCAAAGATAAATCAACGTCGAATACTTTAATATCTAGTAGCATAGGAAATATTTTTAAAAAGTGCTCATAAATTTTCCCATTCACCTTAAACAATCTTATCACGTTGTAACATATATACACGTGGGCTTGCGATTTTGCATAGTACTAATTACCATGACTTATTTTTGCTAAAATGAAATTATTACAAACGTTTTATGGAACTTATGAATATTTTTTCTTAAACAAAACTTCATCTACATGAGTTTAGATAGCCGTGTTTCAGATCATTACTCCTAAAGCTGGGTTCCAATCTACGTAAATATAACGGAATTGCAATTTATATTTGCAATTATGTAAGTGTTAATAAGCGATACTTACTACATCATAAAGGGATTAGCCATATCATATTGGGTTTCCACTTTAGAATTTACGCCACATAACACTTTAATTTGGTTGATGAAACTGGTGAATTAAGATTTATCAATCCCCCGAGCACTTAGATATATAATCTATAATTAGTTAATGATAAGTAACTTAATAATTAAAATACTTAACTTTCAACAAGTACGTCGTAAGTTTGAACTCTATTTCACCTGATTTCATTCCAGCGACTAGGTCCTATTGTTATCCTTCACAATATCTAGGTGGAATTCAGTGCTCATTGCCTAAATCTATACTTTGAATATGAATGAATCAAGAGTAAATGATATTGCTTTTATATCATAAAGTGGATTAGCAATCGATTCAAAACTCCAGAAATGATAATTTATCACTTCTGATAGCTGTATGTTTTGTAACTCAAAAATACTGTTTGACATTATTATGACTAACTACTTATATTCACTTGCATATAGTTCCTTGTTATTCTATCTGGTTTTTGTGAAATTTCATCCTAGACTGTGAAACTTGAACAGTTACTGACAGCATAACAAAGTATTTTATCAAACATTTTTCAGCTATCTTACATTTGATATCTTCGTTACTTTTTAATTTGAAGCAATGCTACGTTCAAAACAGGTTTGATTAAGATAATGAAGATGAACTTATATTAATCTAAGGGGCAAATCTGTAGACAAATTTCAGGGAGCATCGTATTTGTGATTAAAAAATATAGTGCACTTCATCTAGTTCATTGGTTAGTTTTTAGGCACTTATGTGCAAAGTATATAATAACGTATAGGATATAATTTGAGATACAGTATTTGTACGATGGTAACTTCTTCACAGTAGTTGAGTAGGTGTATTCAAAATGACTAATCTGAGATAACTGATTGTAGCAGAGGCAATTAATTGGAATCCTTCTTAAAACTAGGAGCATTGCTTAAGAAAATACATTTTTTTTACTTTGTTTGGCCATTTCAAAGAAATTGGATTGTTTATGGCTAGATAATCTCCTATACAAATAAACTGACTAAGTTATTTACCAACGGGAACCTGTGTGCGGTTAAGTATTCTTCTGTCACTTTTTTTTTTTATATATTTAGCGATATAATGAATACTTATGAGAAGCTTGCCAATCAGGTCATAGCTGTGAAAATACTCTGATGCAGTCATCATTATGTAGATCGACGAAAGATCTTTCTTTTTTTACACTTCAGAGACTGTAAGCGAATCATACCACTGTATGGTCACATGCTTCATTTATACTTCAAGAGCTTTATGAACACGTTTTTTGAGTGACCAATATTTTCACAATTGACCGAAATATTAATAAGTTGACGATATGCGTTCTAATTCTCTTCATCATGTAATTTACAGTTTTTATACTCCACTTTTTGGAAAAATTCTTGACAAATATGTTTACTACTATCAGTATTGTATAAAGTATATCGGTCACAAATGTAGAGTAAACAGTAATGTCTTAGAGATAAATGAGTAAAGAAAACTGTGAGTCACTTCATATTTACGCAAGAATGTTGTTTTGTGAAATGTCAGTAAACATTCAGTGTGTAACAATTTCCGTTTTATCAATATTCATTCCATTTCAACAACATATACTTATGTATTGATTATTCTACATACGGTACATATTGATACTGATGCATTAATTTTTTTTAAATATTTCAACTATAAGTAAACAGTGGTGGTTTTTCTTCATTTGAGAGTAGTTGTTATCATAGACGTAAATTACTTAAAGAACTGCTGGAAATTAAAAACCAACTTTACTCGAGATTCATTTTTATCTGTTTTGTTACCAAGGTGTAACTCGCAAATTCATAGGAGCTGAAAGTTAGCCTGTGACCGACTAATAACATTTGTGCCATGTCATTAGTTGAGTGAATTTGAGGCTACAACTGAATTTCATCTTGTCGTTTTAAGTATCTATACATTGTAGGTCCTATGTATTTATTGAATTTTACCGAGCACTAGATCTAGAGAAGGTTTTATATTGTTCCTTCATTTAATGTAAGTTCATAGTGCAAATCTGTGAATTTGTCCCTTGATGACGTAATTTCAAACAACCAGTGATTCGGCAAACCTAGAAAATTAAACTGTCGTCAACGTTTACTGTTATTCTGTCGAAATACAACTCTTATACTCGGTTTGCATTTTAAACAGTATAAAATTGTTAAACAATCAGAATGATTGGAAGGGAAAATATATCTTTCATTTAAGTTAGAGATTCTAATATATTTCTTTTGGCTAATAATTAGGCTGTTATTTTTATATAACCGAACACTGCAGTTATTCGGATATGCTAAACAAGTAATTTTAATGTCTAGTACTAAATGTATAGTATAAACTCCTACAAATAATCATCCATCAAGTCATCTACAACACCTTCCAGGTACATATTCCTTATAATCAGTCCGTTACACTTAACTATTTACTGCTCAAAAAACGTGTTTGAAACATTTTTTTAGGTGCAATTTTGTTACCACTGTAACAGCTATATTGTCAATCGTGAATTAAAAGTATTTACATGGTAGTCCTTAATAACTACAGACTATTCGAATTAAAGAAATTAGTTCATTGTTTGATATACAGTTCATTAAGTTATAAGATGAGCATTTCAGTCCTCTAGTGAATGGTTATAAGTTCCCAAAATCATTTTTCGCATATCCCCAAAAAACAAACTGTTACATACATTGCTATTCATTACGCTGAATAAACTTACCTTGACGAAACAAACTATACTGTGAAAATTGCCAATTGGAAAAACAACATTTCGTCTGCCTAAAACAGAGTATGTCATAAAATACTACATACATTACTTCCGATCATCAATTTGCACATTCTCCGCGTTCTCTGCAGTGTGTCGTATATCAGCTTGCTTCTCTTGGTTTTCCACGATTTTCCTCTGTATTTTAATTATGCTTTGCTTCTTGCCACCTCGCAACTCGCTTCGTATGCTGTTTACTGATTCTTCCCAATTTCCATAGACGCTCTGCTACCTACTACTTATTGATGACCTTATAAGTAGTATCCACCACAATATCACTGTTTTAAAGGTTGGAAAATGCCAGATTACCATGCGAAGCACTTAAACAGAGAAAATCGCAACAAATTCAGTAAATGACAAAAGAATATTCTGGCAAATCAACATTTTCCTGCAGTAATGTATACAAAGCAGTGAAACAACTAGTTTCTGATACTGTGATCGTCTGATAGTAATGTGAATAAAGAATAAAACTGGAATAATTCGAAATTTGTAATTAATCTACAAACTGGCTAATTTCACTAATTTAAAACACTTCCGTTAATTTAATATGGTATTTTATCTACCAAACTAATTTTAAAATAGTTTCCGTCTTAAACGTACATTTCATAGAAAGCTATTAAATACCGGAAGCTACGCGATAGATATTTCTTTGCAATGGCTCAATATTCCTTTAGCCTTATGATTGTGCTGATAATTATTTAGAAAACTATTTAATTTGAAGAGTAGTGACTTTTTAAATTATTAACATTTTAAATATTACTTATTATGATGAAACAGTACCAACATTTTTATTCTATATACGTTGAACCTGTGTATTTTGAAAGCCATTTGGTATACATTTAATGCCCAAATAATAGTGCAAGGAACACATCTATGCATATCTATACATATCTATGCACTCTGTTCTATACGTTTATGGACAAATATTTAGGCTCCGCTCATTGTCGGAACTGATTTCTTTTGCTAATTTTGACTGAGTTATTTTAGTCATGGATATATATATATATATATATATATATATATATATATATATATATATATTGTTTGTAGCCTAGTTCATAGCGCGAATTTGTACAATAATCCTACATTTGTAATATCCAGTGAAAAACGCCAAATAAATATTAGTGAATCCTAGTGCTGATTAAATTTAGGTTGACTTTGCGATGATAAATGGTAGCTTACTGTCTATAAATAGTGGGCGAACATTGAAGTACTACTAACCACTTTAAGCTTACATTGCATCTATTTCTCTCTTGATTTGTCGTGCAAAGCGATTGAAGCAGTAACATAACGGTTAAAGCTTCTGACTTTCGTCAACTACAATAAATTCAAACCCTGTCCTACTTAATGCGGTTTGCACAATCGGATAGTACAATAAATCTTCACATGAACTGTGGCCTGAAGCCAAGTATATGGATTTGTGCCTGGTAACTGTGACGAAATTGTCATGCAAAAATTTTGTTGTGTATCGTTGCGTATATTAGTGCACATTTGTGAGTTTATAATACGGCTGTCATGTGAACAAGTTAAACGTTTATCAAATTTGAACTAATTAATACATTTTCATACAATATCAATAAGTACAGTAAACGAGCAGTAATGCACAACTCATCTGATATTATGCTGTCATCTCTAACATCATATATTTATTTTCTAAGAGGGTAAGATGATCGCTTGATTAATTAAGCGATTGCTGTCAAACCTAAATATATGACCTTATTACAAAAATTATTTATTCAGTGGAGGAATCTGTTAGTGATTTAAACTAGGTTATCTATAGATCAATATAATGCAATATAACACTTTCCATTGATCGATAGGTACCATTTACTAGTGCTTGTATACAAACTCAAATATTTGTCATTGGCTTTGGGAGCACAATATTTATTAGTAACACTAAGATTTAGCAAAAAATTGCTCTCTATAGAGCTTTCAAATATACCATGCTGCTAAAATGCTCATTTTAAGTGATCATATATTGATTTAAACGTTTTGCGGCACTTATCTTGATGTATGAGTGTCATGCGTTACGGATCGACCTAGGCTAGGGTACAGTGGAAACCAGGGGAATCTGGAAACCCTTTTCTATGTGGGACTGAGCAACTGAGGAGTCTCATATTGAAACCGAACAGCTTTCTAGTACTCTCTTGTGTTCGTTAGTGCTTTAAATTGACGTCAGTACTAGACTAACTATTTTTGAGTGAAAATTTTGATAATTTTGATTTTGACTTATGAAGTAGCTCACACCTCTTTGCTAGGGCCAAACGTTGGAATTTTTAAATTTCACTAGCTGAAATTATTTTAAATATAATTTATACTTATAATGTATTCTTTAATTGCATTGGTTATAAGCATGAGATTTTACAAAATGAACTCGATCTACAGCTCAGTGAATAAGTATGCTGTTGGTTGTTGTGCACTTTTAAGTGTGAATGTTCTACATGATGTGAAACTTTAATCAGTGTGATAGTAATTTGTTTATGTTCTAAGTAAAAGATAGAATTCTCAGTAATGCAGTAAGAACATACAGTTCTGTCAAATATTAAGAAACTCTCTACTTCACGGTCTTATATATCATCAAGTAATGGAAAGGAAATCGACAATTTACTGGGGAGTTGTCTCTTAATTCTATTAAGAGCCTGTTAATTCCAGGCTACTTAAATCCAGTCATAACGTAGTCATCATAAAAAATCCAGTAATCATCCCCATACACAGAATCGAGAAATTATTAAACGTTATTGCGCTAGTTAAACTAATAATATCAACAAAAGCATTAATTTTAAAGTATCCATCCAAAATATTACCTCCAAAATCAGATATATAAACATGTATGCATTTCCCATTATTTCTTCATCAAGTGTAAGAAGCTTTAAACACATAAATCTAAGTTTTGTTTAGTTGTTGAAGGTATTCAGCAAAACGACTTTCGACCTTTGTTTTTAATCTAATTGACACTCACAAACAAATAGTACCGGTGATTTTTCTGGAAATGATATTGCATACAGGTTTTGAACCAGTAAAGCTTAACCTGAAATGCTACCATGAAGCTGTTCAGTCTACAATCGACTACCTGTAAGATTAAGATTTTTACAGTGACCGGTCACTGAGTATTGAGTTACGTCCTGTTTGTCTAGTCCAGTTTTATAATCTAATGTACCACTACTGAACTATTTATAATTAAATACCCCCTCCCACCCCTAACGAATGCAAATATGTTTTTCCAATACCTAGTCAACTAGTACGAAGTGGAGATCAAGCAATATTTTCTTCCGCCTATCTTCTACCACCTAGCTGCATGAACTGTAATAAAATTAATGAAGTTAAATTTTGATTCATTTAATACCATGTTCATTACCTTATCATTATTGACTGATGACATTATTAAAATATTTAGATTAGAAAAGTCATAATGACTCTATGACGTTTCACAGCATATATTTAATAATACACATTTCTTGATTTCAACTTAATACTATCGGATGTCTATATACTATAATTTTACGTAACGTACATACATGATGATGATGTAATTTGACCTACAATATGTAAATCACTACAATCTAAGTGTATTTACTTAATTTATACAAGCGCTTTTATTCGTCTAAAGCAACAAGTTTCTACTCGTCAATATCTGTAAAAAAGCATCACATTAATTCAGCGTTTCGGTAATTTAGAATTGAATTATTTTTGTTATTATTTAATTTATAGTGTATCTGTTTACTTAATTATAAACTAATTTTACATATGACACATTCCATAAGGTCATAATACTTACTTTTACCTTTCTGTCTATACAACTGAGCAAACGCAATCTCTCTTTGGCCAGATGCAACGGTTACATATATATACATAAATCATTTGTTGCTGTGTTCTGCAAATGATGTTCTTTATGGACAGTGATAAAGAATTTACAAGTGAAATAAACATTCAGTATCAGTTGAACTGTAATTAATACAAAACAAGAAAACGAATGAGGGTATTATTGTGACCTCAATAATGACAGTAATATGTTTGTGATCACATTAATCGTGGTATATTTTTTTAGTAAGTAGTGTATTAGTTAGTAATTATCTGTTCACTGGATAGATGTCATGGTTTTATTTTCCAAACGTAGGTGTTTTAAGTTATTTTTTAAAAATAATCATTTAGTTTCTCATAGATTAAGTGACCACTCATATGTGTAACTGACTGTTGATTAATAGATAAACTGCATAATATTTAGGTCTCATGGCATGCTGGTACTTAAGTACTAATCACGCCCCTAAAAGTTTCATTTGATTTAAGTAAATGGGTTCTAATTAGCTTATAATTTATTAGTTTAACTGGTGACTCAATAAGGAGAGTTGATTCATTGAAGTAACTTCTTGACTAAACTTAAGTACTTGTACCCAACATTCTACTAGACTGATCGATTTGTTAAATACACAATAATTCACGAAGCACCTTCGAAAAAGCTTTGAAATTAAAAGTACATTGAAATGACCAGGCAATAAATTCAGATATTCCTAATAGCATTCCAAGTTGTAAAGTCTGACGACCAAGTTTCGAATCCTATAGAGATTACCATTACTCTCAAGATTGCAGGTACTCCTTGCAAACGAGTACCAAATGGTACAAAGCAAATACCAAGTTGTGTCTCTTGACTACGGTAGCAGAGACTAATCAACTTTAGTCCATATCAAATCAACGGGGACATTTAAATGCATTCTAATTACTGATTACTTAAGGACAAAATTGGAAACAGGTAAATTCGAGATTGTATAGGAACAGAGTTCAAAATTGAAATAGAAAAAGTGGGAGTAATTTTTAGGTTATGCATATGCTCCAGGCACATTGAATGGTTTTATTAACTAGATGACTTGGACTTTGCAAATGACCTAGCTCTTCTATATCACACAAAACAACAAATGCAGATGATGATGGACAGTGTCATCAGCCTCTACAGCCTGCTCTAGATCTCGACATACACAAATGGAAAAGCAAGGTCTTTTGATACAAAACAGCGAACACAAACCTTATTACACTTAACGGTGAAATCCTGGAAGATATAGAAACGTTTACATACTTGGGTAACGTCATCGATAAACAAGGAGGGTGTGATGCAGATTTGAACGTGCGGATTGGCAAGGCAAGAGCAACATTTCGACAACTGAAAAACATCTGGAACTCAAGCCAACTGTCAGCCAACATTAAAGTTAAAGTTTTCAATACAAATCTGAGGACACTTCTGTTGTATGGAGCTGAAACTTGGAGAACTACGAAACGCATCATTCAAAAAATACAAGTAATTATAAACAACTGTCTGAGTAAGGTACTTCGGATCCGTTGATCAGATACCATCAACAACAACCTTCTATGGCAGAGAACTAATCAACCAATATCCAGCCGAGGATGAAATTAGGTAAAGACGCTGGAGGCGGGTAGGACACATATTGAGGAAATCATCAATCTGTGTCACAAGACATGCACTAACTTGGAATCCTAAAGGCCAAAGAAAAAGAGGAAGACCCAAGGACACATTGCTTTGGGAATCGGAGACAGATATGATGGGGATGAACACCACTTGGGAGAAGCTGGATAGGATAGCCTAGGACATAGTTGATTGTAGAATGCTGGTCGGCAGCCTATGCTTTCAATGGGGTAACATACAGTGATTGATTGATTGATTGATATTAATGAAGTGCCTTGTTTAATATCTAATTAAAAATAATCATTTTTTCTCTCATCATATGTATATAATGCCTTGTTATCAATAATTTACTAACTGTTGGCCTAATAAGCCAATGAGGTGTCAAACATGTTAGAAATATTGTTTAGATGAACAGCTCGATATATGAAAATTTTAGGGCATTGAGGTATTGATAATCTTACCTACCTCTTGGCCAAGGCAAATAGTTAAGTCAAACTGTCCACATCTGTTTAAAATAAATTCTAAAGTATAAAGTGCTTTTCTGATCAATAGTAGATTTTTCCCTCTTAATTTTATCATAAAAACGCAATAAAATTATAACTCGCTTATGTTAAAAACTGGAGTCCTCTACACAGAAATCCCGTCTTATAGTTTCCGAAATAACAATGAAAAGGAGATATGCTGCTTTAAAATCTGTCTAGCTTCTAGAAAAGACGAGTAACATGGCTGTTACATAAGTAAATAAATATTTGGTTATAATAATATTTAGTTATCATTTACACTAAACAAACATCTGATATTAAAAGGCCATTATTTTGCTAGTTTCTGTGGTTCTTGAAATCGTCAGCTGCTGGTTCGGCATACAGCTGCATGTTCATACTACATGACTGCTCCCTAAGCTATAATTGCTATCATTAGTTTAGAAAATTCAAGTAACACGGATAAGAATCAATCACAACAACATACATGCATTCAATTTTCACTTCCCAAATCTTGTCTTTCATTTTGCAAATATCTTTTCATTATCTTGAGCCATTTAATTAATATTTAGTTATTCTTACTGCCGTTATTACTATGATTATTTCGATTATATTATTGTTCATCTTTGTATATTCATTTCATTTTACTGAAGAGGCATGACAAGTTGAGCTAATGCTTAACTTTATTAGGTTGTTTGCTGATTTCGACTGATGTTACATCAACAAGTCATTTTGTACAAAATATTAGAGAATGCAGTGAATTTGATGATAATTTCAATCAGTATTATGACTTCGTATTTTTAGGATGCAGTGTGATATAACATTCCTCTAGGCAGTTTAACTAATGTAGCAACATTAACTTCATAACAGCATGATTGATTTCCAGTTATATATATATGCGTTTTGATTTGTGTTGGTTGGATTTCGCTCTGCCTACTGAAATCAAATCTTAGTAGTAGAGCTACATTTAGTTACGCATAACCTATCGTTGTATATGTTAATCGTTTAATCTACGAAAAAATAGATTGACTGACACAGATATTTGATGAAATATATTACCGTGATAAAATGATTTTATATCATTATGTATGTAGACTACACATGCCCAACCTATTACAGTAATATATAGTTAAGTATTTGCTAAATCACTCTCAATCATATATATATATATATATATATATATATATATATATATATATATATATATATATATATATATATATATATATATATATATATATATATATATATATATATATAACGTATTGACGTTTGAATTGATAGATAACGTGTTTCAATCTCATCGTGAACACCAATATTAAGAATCAGATACATTCAGTCAATGAATCCTGAATAAAACCAATCTTTTAACATTTATTGCACTGGTAGACACATAATCTGAAATAAATTTGCTGTGAATACCCTATATTCAGGGAATCCACATGCGATACACATACGATTACATTAACTACTCAGTCTCAGTCTTGAGTATCAACAACAAGAATTCACATAACTATGCTAATATTTTACATACAGATGTCGGATTGTGGTCGGGTCCATTTTGTATAAATGTTTTGATTTATTAAATAAAACATAGAAATTATTAACATAACAATTACAGTAATTAAAATTTTATAAAAATACATTTTAGATTATCCAAATCGAATGTAAATGTTTGAACCTTATGATTGTCCTCTGAACATATTTATCCTAAGATCGCTTCCTGAACTATTCACTAACATTTTCATCATTAGTTTCACTATATGCTGTTTGTCAGATAATTCATTACTACTTGTTTAGTACTACTTTTATCTTAGATTTTGAAATCTGTTGTTATGGTGATCCGATTATAATGTAGTCAGGTAAAAATGTTTCTTATTTGAAGCCTTTGTTAAACAAAACAATCTGAATATCCTATCAAATGTTCAAGTAAATATAGTCCATTTTGAAAAGTGACCTCAATCATTGAGAACTGTTATTTGGAAAAAAACCACTGACATCTAGAGTATAGTAAAAAGTCATTGTGTTTGAATTCGATACTGTTGACCCACAACAAATTCAAACGGAATAAAATCAATGATCCTCATGTTCGCATATGAGCATAGTACCTTTAATGAGGTGGATTGAAATTCAGTGGTTTAAATACTGGGTTGTAGTTAATTTACTGTATAATGAAATCACTTTTCACTGATAGTAGGAAGATAACACTCAATACAAAAGCTTGCACTTGTGAATGAGCAGGTCTGAGACCAGTATTTTAGATTTGAATTCAGATGTATTTGTGGAGACAGGTATTCATTTTATTCATTTGTATTCGTTATAGATTGATGTTAGTTGGGTACCACTGAAAATTAGGGGGCATTGGATGGATGTTTCACCTTGGTGTGGGGCTTGTCAGCAGTATGCACACTCGATTACCGCAAACGATCTAAACCAGGGACTTTATATCTCACGGTGGACACTTAATCATATGCACCAATTCGTTGGTATCAAATGGTAGAATTTTAAATTTCATCAATTTGTGATATGGCGTGTTGATCAGTCAGTGCCACTGGTGATAACTGTGTTACTCTCAATATGTCTGAACTCCACCAGTTACGACTTCTAGGATTCTCTTAAAAGTCTTAATCTATGTAGCTGTTAAAGATGTAGTTACGATATCAACTGATGGGTGACTGCGTTGCATCACAATGTGACTGAAATTATAAATATAGCCTGTTAGACTTCGACTCACAATGCAGCGTGGAGGTCTAGATTTGCTTTTATATAGCACAATCTGTTCTAAATTTACGTTATTGCAATTTTCTCTGGTAATAAATTATATTTGATATTTACATATATTGTAGAGTAATAATAACTATCACTTGAACTCCACAATTACGCAGTTTATTGACTAGAAATTCTACCCATACTACTATACGTTTCATTTAAGATTTACAGTGTTTTAAAAGCCCTCTGATGAGTTTCATCTGACAAATAGTTTCTAGTTGGTTACCTTTAGTTTTTTAAACATTGAAATACGCCTAAACGGGTTTTAGGAAATAGCTGCCTACAGATAAATGTAAATCGGGCTACTAAAGGTTTTAAGAAGCTCTCCTACTGGGAAGTGAACGGGTTCAGTGGCTTATAGATGAATTATTGCCGAGCATCACAATTTATGATTGTCGTTATTCAGGATTGGAAGTGACTAGTTTTTGCACTTAACTATTGGTTACAGGTTTTACCATATCTAGCACTTGACTAGAATTGGAAGCCAGGGTATGCATTTCATTTAGTCTATGACTCATTAAATGGATATGATTGTATTATTAAGGAGATCTGCTGAGTATAGCATTAACTTTGTGAATTCATTGGCTTTTGGGGAGATTGACATTGGGACAAAGTATGAAAGACCCAACTATTTTAAATCATCTACCTGATCCTCCTTAGTTTAAATTAATTGCTTTGACAATGTACAAAAAATGCTCTAAGTTTAAAAAAATATTTTACAAACTCATTCATTCTGTTATAAAAGTTTTTGGCTTTAATGGATTAAACATGTTTAACGTTTCTTAAGAGAAAAACTAATGTATGATTACCAACTGTTTATTTACATATCTACTAAGTAATTAAATATAATTAGGTGTTGTGGCGAATGCTGAATGTCAATATGATATCACGAAGTGATTTGAATAAGGCAATCACTAATCACTAAGAAGCACTGAACAACTATTTCGTCCTAGTATGTAACTCTGACAGCGCGCATCCACAAGTCCATCAAGGATCGAACCCAGGACCAACTGAATCCGTGGCGAACTCTTTACAATTAGACCACTGAGCTAACTCCCAACAGTTGATATTTATAACTTAGTCAATACGCGATATATTTACATGATCTCGTCCATTGCTGTCAGTGGGTAACTGCCTTACACCCAACATGGATGAACTTCACCAAGCATATCTCTTCACTAGAGTCCATAACTCACCGCAAAAAGTCATAATATATACTATTATAGATTAATTAATAACATCTAATCTATAATACCCAATATCAGATAATAGTCTTAAAGAACATTAGTAATCAAAAAAATCGCTAATCCTTAAATATACTTAGCAGATAAAATAATAAATTAGAACTTATTATGTTATGGATACTATCATTTCAACTAGACAGATATATCACTAACAGTATTTTCATAATAGATATAGATTCATAGGTTAAACTGAGTCTAGAAATATAGGTTACTCGTAGCATTTTCATCGTTCACTGTATGTTATGTGCTGTATTTTCTGGTATTTTTTCATTCATTTAGTGATTGTCACCAAAGGTGTCATTCCTTGCTCCAGGTATTACTACATTTGCATTATTCATCTGGAATGTCAAGTTGCTCTACACTAACATTTTCATAGCAATCGATGGCAGATAACTCCAGACGCTTGAGATAACGCCTTAATTAACAGTGAAATTTAAAATGCAGTACGCACCCATCAAATGGACGGATATGAAGGAAACTGTTATGCATAACACATTTCTCGAGTATTAAAAACCCTCCATATACATTTAACGTTCTAAAATTATTGTGTATGCTCTGAAATGAGGATTATGTGCTTTTATCTTGGCAATCATATTAACGAATTACTGACAAATACTAAGCTAAGACATAACAGCTTTTGATTACTGCTTGGCTTTCATCGATTTTCCATTTGAATTCATTGATTAATGCCAATTACCTTCAAGATACATATCGTCTCCATCAACTCACTTCACTTAATTGCATATTAGACTTACTTTCACATAGTGTCTTGATTAAAGTAAATATTCATGGTTAACGGTTTTGTAAATCTGTTTGATTTTAACCAAAAACGCAGCCCGTGTTTCTTGTATTGATTTAGAATTTTCCATTCGACAAGTCTAAGTAATTTTTTAATCAATTGTTTATGTTATAATTCGATTGCATAATACTCTAGAGAAAAAAGTTATAAACAAGTTTTGTGGGACATATAGATTCAGACTACAATAACACTAGTTGTTGTTTTGTGTACGTTAGAGATACACAAAGTGGAAAGATTGATGAACACATTCACATGATTAAAAATGCACATACGCAGTGAAAAAACTACAGTTAGATGTGAAGTAAAATCATCAATGTGTAGACTTGAAGGTATACTACATCCACTATTATTCTAATAGCACACAGTACACACTTTTAATATTTTGTAAAATTTGTATGTTTTTGCGGACAGGTATGCACACCTAGAAGTAACAGGACATTATAACCAAGCATACACCCCACTAGCTTCAAAAACAAATAACATCGAGTCACTCGATAAAGACATGGAATAGGAAACTATGCTCATTTTTCCTGAAACACAATTGATGCAAGACATTAATTTGGTCTTGCTACAGCTTTAGGAACTCCGTATATAAGCTTTATAGAGGCCTTTGCCATTTTAAAACATAGGGCTCACTTATGTTTACAATAACAGTTTGTTGAAACTTAAATCCTTTCCTGATAATTTTTAGTTAATATTATTATATCTGATGGCGCAACAATTTTCTAGCTTTCCTATCTTTTACTTTACTATTATCACATTTTAGCACTTCGACCGTTTATTTAACCTGACCTTTGTTAGTTTTCGGTGTATATATATAACAAGATTGTTCGAAACGTGTAACGCAAACAGATTACATTTTCCAGAACAACTCCGTTTTCTAAGTACAATTACAAAAGGTAAATATGGTCAAATATATATATCGACGAGGGAGAGATAAATGCAGAGAGACAGGTAAACAGGTATTAACAGGATTAAGCAAAGTGAACTTTGTTATTCATGGAAATGTTAGTAAGATTCGCATGAATACGATCAAAACTGTGTTTTTAAATTACAGTAGAAAAAGTAACTATATTTCAAAGTTTACAAATTGGCATCAGTTAGTGTGATTTAAGATTCTGTAAAATATTGTCTGACATTTTTTTCATTAGTTATTCAGTGTTTTGTTTCTTTGTCAATAATGAGGTAGTCGATAATCAACGAAAATGACTTTCAGTTATGCGTCAACAAATCCAGGTCAGCGTTTTAGTACTCTGTCTCTTGTATTGTGAGATTTAACTTATTACTAGGAAAGTTGGATTATATAGGCTCAAGCGCATATATTACAACCATTAGACTACACGTTACTACCTGGATAAACTAGATTTGGTTTAACCAACTGTATAGTTTCACTAGTCTTAACATGTAAATGAGTACAGCGATTGTCAATTAGTAGCATTCAATATCATGTTCACTTAGTTCTTAGTACTTATAGAGTTCTATTAACAATAAAGTCACAGTGTGGTCACTAGGATAAGTAACACGACATAACATACACTATGTTTCAGCTCTAAATGGCTGGAAGTAGTCATTAGGGAAATGTGGAGCAAGGTTTCACCTTACGAGTGACTAGCAGTGGACAAACTGACTCAGTGATAGCACAGCAGACTGTGTAGTTTGGTGACCTATGCTCTAACTTCGTAAGAAGCATCAGTGTGTACACGATTGAGGTTTCCTCTTACTGACAAGTTCCAGCAATCGCAAAACCTAATTTCAAAATTTCCTATAGACAGCCTCAACTTCTTTGTGCAAATGTGTGGCGGAAAACTGAATGCACTTTTCTGATTTAAATTACAGGATATAATTAATCTACACACTAAGGCTTTCATAAAACTGAAACACCGAGGATTATAAAGGGATTTGTATTAGCTTAATATTACTGTTTTTCTGAAGCTAAATATTCTTAATGATTTTAGTTATATAAAATTCATTATGCTCATATTAGAAAGGATGGTCTTCTTGACTGAATTTACCTTTATAACTTGTCAGCTAAATCTGAATGACATATTCAAATAAGTAAATTGAATAAATGTCGTTTTATAGATATGTCAAATTTCATTAATACTTTCTTCAAAATGTATGTTGCATAATTATTCTCTTATTATCAGTCAATATGTTAGTTAGTAGATTAAATGATGTTTGTGTATATGACTGAAATTCGATTGTCTCCAAAATGATTTTTAAAGACCAATCACGTTATATATATATATATATATATATATATATATATATATATATATACATACATATATATATATATACATATATATATATATATATATATATATATATATATATGCAGAGAGAGATTGTGACAAGTCACAGTTACATTACTTAAAGTACTAATTCTGAATCAATAATTGTCGTATATTGACTTTCAAATATTCAATTAAAAGTTGGCAACTATTAAAGTATTATACTATTACATGTTCATTAGTTCATCCAGTTCATCAGAAGCCGCTTCTAATCACCAGAGTGATTATAATACTTTTGGTTTATTGATGTTATTCTCTCATAAATTACCTACTTATTTTTCATTATTAATCACTTTGTATTCTGTACATAAGAATGTTTGACATTTTTTGACAAATCTATTAAGTAAAATATCATTCCTTTATTGTATCATAGGATACTGCATAAAGTTATGGAGCGATTGAGATTGTGTACAGTTTAAGTAATTGATATCGTAAAGGAAATTTTATTCTCTTAACCACTTTTACATTGTTTAATAAATCAACGAGATTCTTTCGCTGTTTTAGAAGTCAAATATATTTTAAGTGTCACTTACGCTAACCATTTAGCAGTCATCCAGATTATTTGCCGACTGAATTTTATACATTTGGTTACAATGTGGTAGCTCAGCACTACAGTGGATGAGAGCATCAAATAGGAAGTTTTGTTTGAACATGGTTTTAAAAAGGCATGTTTACATTCTAGAATTGTCTTCTGTTTATTTTCAACTTATGTTAACGTTTATATCTGTTTGTTTATCTATATTACAGTATGTATGGAAAAACAATACATTTAAATTATAAAGCGAAGTGAAATAAATTACAAAATGGTAGATTCGTAGTTTTGGTGTGCATCATAATGGTGAAATCTTTGTGCTTAATGGTTTGATTGAACGGCCTTCGTTGTCACGGATGACGTCTTCAGGTCTTAAATCAAGCAGAACTACTAATCACTGTTAATATAATTGAATACTACAATAGTAACTTTGGGATACATAATTATAGAGAACGAATAATCTTTTATTCGTAATTTTAAACGTAATTATATTCAGTTAGGTGAATAGCTGGAATTATCTAATTCCGAAGACGATTTTCATGAATTGTCACATAGATTTGTTATTGCCAACATGAATAGACTACATTAATGCATCAGGCCCAACAAATTTATTTAAACTAAAGAGGTTTTATGAAGAAAAAAGATTAATTCATTAGAAGCGTTTCAGATTACACTAACAGATTATTGAACAAGCATTGGATTTCACAACGCAATATTTTCATGCACTGAAGTGTTAGAGTGTTTAATGTTTAAGTACACTAATAACAGTCATTCATATTTTGTAAACGTGACTAGAAAAGCAATGTATCTTATACCACTCAACTTATGCGACACCTCCCCGATACCAAGTGAATTTGCTAAAAATATTCATAGCCAATATGGTCGCAAAAAGTTTGTGCGGAGTCACTATTTGTATTTTGTAAATGAATAGATTCACATCTAACTGGGATCGTTTATTTCCTAAATAGTTGAGGTTTATGGTAATCACAGAGAGTCTTTTAGTTTTTTACTTCATTGTATGTTGCAGTCAAGAGTTTGCAAATCTGAAGAGTTATTAGATAGTTAAAATTGATATATAGTGTTCTTCGATTTCTCAACTGATGAAATTCTTGTCATTTTCTAGGTTGTAGTTTATAGTATATTATCAGACTAGATGTGCTTGTCAACACTGAAACAAAAAATGCCATAAACGTTTTGGTATTTATTTAGCACTGAAACATGTATAAATGATTCACCCTGTTTGGGAGTTGTTTGGTGGGCGTATTTGTTTCCCAGTATCGATCTTTGCGCTGGAGCCAGATTGCAAAGTACTGTTTGTTGAGGTACCTAGTCTAGTTAACCATTAATGTTTTCAACGTGTATAAAGGTACTATCAAAGGTTTGTAATTTCCTGTTGTTGACGTCTATGACTATAATTCATTACTCTTCGTTGTTATATGTGTATTCGTAAAGAATGCATATACAACAACAAAGACTGATAATTTCTAGTCCTTGATATCAACAGTAAAAATTTACGAACTTCTACTACATTAAACTTTGTTTGTCAAAATTGTAGAATGTTTTTCTTTTACATACATTTATGGTAAACTATTTATTGTATATTCTGTATATTCCACAATTCTCACTCTCCAAAGCTTACAACTAGTATCTGATGCTAATATCTTACAATCAAATACATCGATAAACTTACTTTCTCAGTAATTTTATACAGATATTAAGTAATTGTTTTTATTTCGGTTCGTTTTTATTTTAAGTAATCAATAATATACTCTAACTTTATAACATTTCGATGAATATATATACAGAAGCAACAACATATATGAAACAACTACAAGTTTAGTTACATAGCGTGACAAAGTACCTCCTTTCAGTAGCTGAAATATATGCACATACTATCATTAGTATTATTTATTGTTGTTATTTAACTCCGCAAATCTATCACTATAACAACACTTTTGTAAAATATGCACATTATTTACTCAGCCGTTACGATAATTCTGTCTACTTTTTAGAAATTTTTTTTTCTGTAAAACCACAATATCTCACACTTGTTAATTTTGTGTTGATTTAATATCAACTAATTATGATTATTTTATGAAATAATGAATCATTCTACATTTCTGTATGATTTAAATACTATAATTTATACTATACCCATCAAAAGTAGATAGCCTGATTAGAGCTATGAGTAGTATGTTAAAATAGATTGCTAACGGATACAGAACGAATTCGAATAGTGTCCTTTTATTTTTTTTCGTTTTTTCAACGCAGAAGTACAACAAACTAAAGTAAGACTTTTATTGGAAATGTCGTTTCAAGCGTCTGAAATTAGCTGCAAACAGCTACTGTCAGAATATTGGGGGGGGGGGAGCACTGTACAACATGTCAGATAAAAATGCAGATATAGTAGAAGTGGTAACTTGAAGTGAAAACTTTAACAGAATTTCACTCCAATATTTAGTGTTTATCCATTAACGAGAAAATGACCGCACTTGCTGAATTCAATAAACACCGACAACTTTAAGGGTAATTCCAACCAGTAGAAGCGTTTAATGGCAGTTGAGTATACTAACTTGTTGTCTACATTAGTGTAAAGCTGCATTATTTTTAAATAATTATATTATAATTACTGGTAAACCCTTTAAAGTATTCATTCTGTGACTATATATCACTTTAGTTTAATCAGGAAAATTCTTAATTCTTTTTATAATGTATGATAACTATTCAAAAATACTTAATTTTCTGTGTAATAATCATATATGACTTTAAACTGGATGTTTTGGTCTTCTCGTTGATTTGATTTTAACTGAAATTGATCAGTTTTTGTTGCAATATGTGCATCCTAAGCGGATTGCCTCGATACAGTGATAGTTCACAAGTATTATTTACGTTGCGTTGTGGCTAGCAAGTGGAATTCGGGATACGCGTTTCGTCAGCTGGATGCAACTGCATCCTAGTGTTTATATCGAACTTAGTTCGTTTCGTACCAAATGCCATTGAGTTAGCTACTAGGCTAATGAGTTCAGACAGACAAATTTGTATAACGGGTATGTATACATATAATTTGAGTTAGGATCTTTCTGTTGATTTGATATAAACTCTGTTGCTTCTGTGTTTGTATCTGTAAGTGCGAGTAATTTGAAAAACCCACTTTAGGAAACAATGGCTTTATATAGCATTTTTAATTGTTAGATACATAGTATCACAATACGTAAGTACTTCAAAGTACTGAAATATCTTTGGATGGTTTTAGTTGTATTGTGTCTAGTAGTAAAATTCATAAGGTGTATGTATTTTTAACTAGGACTCATTAATTGGACGTAGCTGCATTACTGCTGAAGTTAATGCTAGAACACAAACGCCTAGTGGATTATCCACTGAGTCACTATGCTAAATTCTATTAAAACTTGTAAGTGAAGACATTATCAATATAATTCGTTTAGGAGGTACATATATCAATAGAAACTATTAAATGAATTTTCTTAACATTAGCAAAACAACAGTTTCACACATTTATTTCGCTACAGTGGTATTCAAAATTTCACTAAGGATACAGTTTTTTACCATAAAAGTATGGTAGTATTATTGGAAACATGATGCAACTTTTTCCCTGGTAAACATTTTCCATACCTGTGAAAATCTACTTTGCCTGATATGGAAACACGTATTTGACGTTCATATTTAGTAATTAACTTCTAATTGGCAGTATATTTACCTACTTTTTATTTATTTATTACACAAAAGGGTTTAGAAAAAGCGACAAATCCCATTACCGAGGATTTTAGCCCTCCTAAAATACCTGAAAAACCTTCTACATACGCTCATGTTAACCAATTATTTATAAATCAACCATCAACTCCAGGTCCCCCGACAACCATCGCTACACCTCAGTCTCGCCTGAATTCACCTTCAACAGCTTATTGGTCAGGGAATCCTCTTGGTTCGTCTTCACCTAGCCATAGTTTAGACACTTCACAAGTTACAAATTATCTGCTTTCATCATCCACAGTAAATAATATCAATAGCAGTAATACCTTTAACGGCAACAAACCTATATCATATGCTACAAAACCTCCTGCTTTCGATTCTTCATCATCACGTTTTTTCGATGGGAATAATAATGTTAAAAATCTGCTACCAACTGTTCATAAACAAATGCCTAGTGGTAAACCATCGAATCACGTGTCTTTCAACCTTCACCATTCCCAAGGTGAGATTTTTTGTTCAAATAAGGCAATAAAATGCCTTCATCTATTGTCGCTTTTTATCTCTGTAATTATGTCATGTTAATGTTGACCATTTCAAGAAAGTACTTTCTTTTACTTACTGTTTACTAACCATGAAAAGTTGTAAATAATAATTAAACGTGTTTACCATATCATCAGTTTCACTCATCTAAAGTTATAACAATGTTGTTAAGCCTAGTAATCGTAAATAATTGTGTTATTTTAACATTTATTTTTAATTAGAAACTAAAAAGCTACTACTTAATCCAAAACAAACACATGTTCATTTATGTGATTCTTTTCCAAATGTAACTACAAAATTCTTAAAAAATCTTTATATTCAAATTAATCGAAGTGGCTAAGATATGTGTTAAGTAATCGTAGTCGCAAGTATCTTCGATGTATAATATTGGTTAAGATATGAAAGTTATCCATGAAAAAGTTACGGAAACAGTTAACGCAGTAATCGACTATTGTTCTTATACTCATTATTAAGTTTTATTCAAAGTAGATGTGATTTACTCAAACACCGCAACTAGTGGTTGGGTAACGTGGTTGACAGAGTTCAAAATAAGTCTTAGTAGGTCTAATGCATTTACTCTTTTTTTCCCTCTATAACCTAAATTCCAGTAATTCCTCATGTATATCTTTTCGGTCATTTACACAAAACCATATCCCTTGTTTTTTATCTAATGGCATGATAATTTGGCTATGTTAAACTATGACGAATCCTACACTGTATGTACAATCAACATAGAACCTGGCACATGTATGCATCAGTTCAAGTTGCCATACCACCATGGCACCGCAAGATTAACACCACCACCATTAGTAGAAGTTACTTCAATAAAATAAAATAATAATAGTAACAAGGAGTGTGAACATATAGAATATGGTTCAGGAAGCGTAGAAAGAAAGTTATGGAATAATTTAAAGCTCATGGTTTAAGGGAGGACAATGAGTGAATACATCTGCGCGATTGTGACCGATTCTGGGCCATGTCACTCAGTGTTTCTAGCCACTGGTTACGGTAATCGCGAGGACCCCATCCAGGTAGTCTGCAGCTACCGACACGACTTAAACCGGCAGTCAGTGACTTCATGGACTGATGCCATGTTTTAGTTTGGCCACCTCTAACTCTCTTCCATCCTATTCCTATATCAGCCAGCATTGCGCGTCGAGGAAAGACGGGGGTTGGGCATACGCAACACATGTCCCAACCACCTCCATCGATGAAGATTCACAACCTCATCGACCGATTTACCACATTTGCCTAACACCCGTCGTCTAACCTCGTTATTACTTACTCGGTGATCCCAGCTAACGCGAGCGATGTTTCGTGGACATCGATGGTCAAAAACTAATAACCTTCGAGTGTCATCTACCCTTAATGGCCACGTCTCACACCCATACAGTAAGACAGAGCAAACTATCGCGCAGTACACTCTCCTTTTCGTTGAGAGACGAATATCTTGTCTACGCCATAGGTGACGTAAGTTGGCAAAAGCCAAACGATCTTTTTGAATTCGTACTGAGATTTCGTCAGAGACTAACCGATTAGGGCTAATCAGACTTCCAAGATAAGTGAAGTGGTTGACGTGCTCAACTACTTCACTCCCTATCTTTAGTTCAGGTCCTGAGGCAGTAGTTTGCATTTGTAGGGGAAGAAACGCATCCCGAACATGCTTGCATTCGAGCTTATTGCTGTTAAAGCTTCCGCATCGTATCAGCGTCTTCGCCAAACAGGACTATATCGTCAGCATATTATAAGTCAATAAGTGGATCTCTTGGTAGAAGATCAATTCCTGAAAAGTCGGACGATGAAAGTGTAATTTCCAAAAGTATGTCAACTATGAAATTAAACAAAAATGGGGAAAGTGGGCAGCCTTGACGGACACCACTTGATGTTACAAGTTCAGATGACAGTTCGCCATATGCTCTGACACGACTAATAGTGTTTGAGTAAAGAGCCTTAACAAGTTTTATGTACTTTTGTGGCACGCCTTTCAATGAAAGACACTGTCATAGAACTTCACGGTCTACAGAGTCAAATGCCGCCTTCAAGTCAAGGAAAACCACTATTGTCGGCCGCCAAAATGTATGTCTGTTTTCTAAGATCTGACGAACGGTGAACATCTGGTCTATACAACCGCGACCAGGTCTGAAACCAGCCTGATTTTCTCGTATTTGGAGATCACGAGTTGCAGTTAAGAGTCTGATAATTATAGAAGCTAGTATTTTAGACACTATATTAGTCAAACTAATTCCTCTATGGTTATTACAGGACGATTTTGACCCTTTCTTATATACTGGGACGATTAACGATCGACACCAGTCAGACGGAATTATGTCAAGTTACCAAACCTTAGCCAAAATATCAGTCAGTCTGGTTGTCAATGTGGGACCACCATCCTTAAACACCTCTGGAAATAATCCGTTTGGACCAGCTGCTTTGTCTCGCCTTAGATTGGCTATAGCTTTTTCAACTTCGACAAGAGTCTGGGGACCCAAGTCGACTTTCCATTCTGGCTGTCTCGAGATAGTGGGAAGTTTTAGGGCAGCTGATGGCCAACTAAACTGTTCCCTGAAGTGTTCAGCCCATCGTTCTAAACGTCTAAACTGAGAGCTAATAAGCTTTCCATCTTTTTCGGAAATCGTCTCAGTAACGCTGGATTTTTTAACCCGTTTCTTTTATCAACTTGAAAAGTTGTTAGTGTTACATATCGCCGCTCCTTTTCCATTTCCTTTGCTTTCGTTACCCACCCACTGCTCACGGTCGTTTCGCCAGACTTCCGCAGTTATGTGATTACTCGCCCCACCCCACTTCATCGTCATAAATTGGTCGGAGGCCTGATGGGATAAGACGTTCAGGGAGAGACAATTGTATAAAGGGTTATGTATACATATAATTTGAGTTAGGATCTTTCTGTTGATTTGATATAAACTCTGTTGCTTCTGTGTTTGTATCTGTAAGTGCGAGTAATTTGAAAAACCCACTTTAGGAAACATGGCTTTATATAGCATTTTTAATTGTTAGATACATAGTATCACAATACGTAAGTACTTCAAAGTACTGAAATATCTTTGGATGGTTTTAGTTGGTATTGTGTCTAGTATTAAATTCATAAGGTGTATGTATTTTTTAACTAGGACTCATTAATTGGACGTAGCTGCATTACTGCTGAAGTTAATGCTAGAACACAAACGCCTAGTGGATTATCCACTGAGTCACTATGCTAAATTCTATTAAAACTTGTAAGTGAAGACATTATCAATATAATTCGTTTAGGAGGTACATATATCAATAGAAACTATTAAATGAATTTTCTTAACATTAGCAAAACAACAGTTTCACACATTTATTTCGCTACAGTGGTATTCAAAATTTCACTAAGGATACAGTTTTTTACCATAAAAGTATGGTAGTATTATTGGAAACATGATGCAACTTTTTCCCTGGTAAACATTTTCCATACCTGTGAAAATCTACTTTGCCTGATATGGAAACACGTATTTGACGTTCATATTTAGTAATTAACTTCTAATTGGCAGTATATTTACCTACTTTTTATTTATTTATTACACAAAAGGGTTTAGAAAAAGCGACAAATCCCATTACCGAGGATTTTAGCCCTCCTAAAATACCTGAAAAACCTTCTACATACGCTCATGTTAACCAATTATTTATAAATCAACCATCAACTCCAGGTCCCCCGACAACCATCGCTACACCTCAGTCTCGCCTGAATTCACCTTCAACAGCTTATTGGTCAGGGAATCCTCTTGGTTCGTCTTCACCTAGCCATAGTTTAGACACTTCACAAGTTACAAATTATCTGCTTTCATCATCCACAGTAAATAATATCAATAGCAGTAATACCTTTAACGGCAACAAACCTATATCATATGCTACAAAACCTCCTGCTTTCGATTCTTCATCATCACGTTTTTTCGATGGGAATAATAATGTTAAAATCTGCTACCAACTGTTCATAAACAAATGCCTAGTGGTAAACCATCGAATCACGTGTCTTTCAACCTTCACCATTCCCAAGGTGAGATTTTTTGTTCAAATAAGGCAATAAAATGCCTTCATCTATTGTCGCTTTTTATCTCTGTAATTATGTCATGTTAATGTTGACCATTTCAAGAAAGTACTTTCTTTTACTTACTGTTTACTAACCATGAAAAGTTGTAAATAATAATTAAACGTGTTTACCATATCATCAGTTTCACTCATCTAAAGTTATAACAATGTTGTTAAGCCTAGTAATCGTAAATAATTGTGTTATTTTAACATTTATTTTTAATTAGAAACTAAAAGCTACTACTTAATCCAAAACAAACACATGTTCATTTATGTGATTCTTTTCCAAATGTAACTACAAATTCTTAAAAAATCTTTATATTCAAATTAATCGAAGTGGCTAAGATATGTGTTAAGTAATCGTAGTCGCAAGTATCTTCGATGTATAATATTGGTTAAGATATGAAAGTTATCCATGAAAAAGTTACGGAAACAGTTAACGCAGTAATCGACTATTGTTCTTATACTCATTATTAAGTTTTATTCAAAGTAGATGTGATTTACTCAAACACCGCAACTAGTGGTTGGGTAACGTGGTTGACAGAGTTCAAATAAGTCTTAGTAGGTCTAATGCATTTACTCTTTTTTTCCCTCTATAACCTAAATTCCAGTAATTCCTCATGTATATCTTTTCGGTCATTTACACAAAACCATATCCCTTGTTTTTTATCTAATGGCATGATAATTTGGCTATGTTAAACTATGACGAATCCTACACTGTATGTACAATCAACATAGAACCTGGCACATGTATGCATCAGTTCAAGTTGCCATACCACCATGGCACCGCAAGATTAACACCACCACCATTAGTAGAAGTTACTTCAATAAAATAAAATAATAATAGTAACAAGGAGTGTGAACATATAGAATATGGTTCAGGAAGCGTAGAAAGAAAGTTATGGAATAATTTAAAGCTCATGGTTTAAGGGAGGACAATGAGTGAATACATCTGCGCGATTGTGACCGATTCTGGGCCATGTCACTCAGTGTTTCTAGCCACTGGTTACGGTAATCGCGAGGACCCCATCCAGGTAGTCTGCAGCTACCGACACGACTTAAACCGGCAGTCAGTGACTTCATGGACTGATGCCATGTTTTAGTTTGGCCACCTCTAACTCTCTTCCATCCTATTCCTATATCAGCCAGCATTGCGCGTCGAGGAAAGACGGGGGTTGGGCATACGCAACACATGTCCCAACCACCTCCATCGATGAAGATTCACAACCTCATCGACCGATTTACCACATTTGCCTAACACCCGTCGTCTAACCTCGTTATTACTTACTCGGTGATCCCAGCTAACGCGAGCGATGTTTCGTGGACATCGATGGTCAAAAACTAATAACCTTCGAGTGTCATCTACCCTTAATGGCCACGTCTCACACCCATACAGTAAGACAGAGCAAACTATCGCGCAGTACACTCTCCTTTTCGTTGAGAGACGAATATCTTGTCTACGCCATAGGTGACGTAAGTTGGCAAAAGCCAAACGATCTTTTTGAATTCGTACTGAGATTTCGTCAGAGACTAACCGATTAGGGCTAATCAGACTTCCAAGATAAGTGAAGTGGTTGACGTGCTCAACTACTTCACTCCCTATCTTTAGTTCAGGTCCTGAGGCAGTAGTTTGCATTTGTAGGGGAAGAAACGCATCCCGAACATGCTTGCATTCGAGCTTATTGCTGTTAAAGCTTCCGCATCGTATCAGCGTCTTCGCCAAACAGGACTATATCGTCAGCATATTATAAGTCAATAAGTGGATCTCTTGGTAGAAGATCAATTCCTGAAAAGTCGGACGATGAAAGTGTAATTTCCAAAAGTATGTCAACTATGAAATTAAACAAAAATGGGGAAAGTGGGCAGCCTTGACGGACACCACTTGATGTTACAAGTTCAGATGACAGTTCGCCATATGCTCTGACACGACTAATAGTGTTTGAGTAAAGAGCCTTAACAAGTTTTATGTACTTTTGTGGCACGCCTTTCAATGAAAGACACTGTCATAGAACTTCACGGTCTACAGAGTCAAATGCCGCCTTCAAGTCAAGGAAAACCACTATTGTCGGCCGCCAAAATGTATGTCTGTTTTCTAAGATCTGACGAACGGTGAACATCTGGTCTATACAACCGCGACCAGGTCTGAAACCAGCCTGATTTTCTCGTATTTGGAGATCACGAGTTGCAGTTAAGAGTCTGATAATTATAGAAGCTAGTATTTTAGACACTATATTAGTCAAACTAATTCCTCTATGGTTATTACAGGACGATTTTGACCCTTTCTTATATACTGGGACGATTAACGATCGACACCAGTCAGACGGAATTATGTCAAGTTACCAAACCTTAGCCAAAATATCAGTCAGTCTGGTTGTCAATGTGGGACCACCATCCTTAAACACCTCTGGAAATAATCCGTTTGGACCAGCTGCTTTGTCTCGCCTTAGATTGGCTATAGCTTTTTCAACTTCGACAAGAGTCTGGGGACCCAAGTCGACTTTCCATTCTGGCTGTCTCGAGATAGTGGGAAGTTTTAGGGCAGCTGATGGCCAACTAAACTGTTCCCTGAAGTGTTCAGCCCATCGTTCTAAACGTCTAAACTGAGAGCTAATAAGCTTTCCATCTTTTTCGGAAATCGTCTCATTAACGCTGGATTTTTTAACCCCGGTTTCTTTTATCAACTTGAAAAGTTGTCTAGTGTTACCTATCGCCGCTGCCTTTTCCATTTCCTTTGCTTTCGTTACCCACCACTGCTCACGGTCGTTTCGCAGACTTTCCGTCAGTTTATGCCTGATTACTCGTCGCTCATAATCGTGTTCGGAGCCTGATGGGATAAGTATTCGGGAGTCTATTAAATCAACAGAAGCCATTGAGATCCATTGATTTTTCTTGACATGTTGATTTAAGTCCTTGATAGATATCATTGTAGATGCCACAGCTGCTTGAACATCTTGTTAAGCAGTATCTATTTGGGACGCATCTTTATAATTGCCTAAGTGATTCCTCAGTTGTTCCTGGAATTTAATTTTGGCTGTTTCATTACTGAACTGGATTCTAACAGGTTTTCCTGTGGTAGTTTTTCTTCGCCCATAAAGACGCAAGCAAACGCGTGCTCTCACTGGAGCGTGGTCGGAATCCAAACATGTACTCCAGAAAGATCGGAAGTCTTCTATCGAGCCTCTCCAACGGTGACTAATCGCAATATGGTCTATTTGAGTTCACCGTTGAGTAGGGCCAGGAGGTCTCCATGTTAAACGATGTCGCTCCTTATGCTTAAAGTTCGTGTTGGCTAGAAATAACCGATTATCTGAGCAAAGCTGCAGCAGACGGTCGCCGTTATCCGTTCTCTGAGCTGGAACACTAAAGCATCCACCTAAATGTCTTTCAGATTGGTTCAAGCTACCTATTTGGGCATTAAAATCACCGGCCAAGATTACCCAAATCTGAGTGTTTGGCCCTATGAAGTAGTTCAGAAAGTTTTCTGTAAAATTCATCTTTCACTTCATCCAGGCTACAGTCGGTGGAAGCGTAGGCAGAAACAACGAAAAGACAACAGCTTGTGTCCTTATCTTTCCGAGTTCTTACTGAACCATTTAATCGGACGGCACATAGGCGACTGTCGACAGGAATCCATTCAAGAAGTGCCTGTTCTGCTTTCATACTTAACGCAATACCTACACCGGCGAGCCCACGAGAAGTTGCTGTCGAATCTCCAGATAAACGAAGAGTGTATCGCGAAGGTTGTTCATTCTGACTAGGTGAGGTCAAGTGAATGGCCACGCTAGGATCCTGTATGCGTGTTTCGGAGACGCAACATACATCAATGGCGCGGGATTCTAATGTCCTAGGTAGGGAGGCTTGTTGCCCTATTTGACACAGGGTTCGTACATTGAATGCACCAATGTGAAATTTGGAGCGTGGTCTTAGTATGCTAGGAACGTTATTTTGTGGGCCGGAATCGTTAGCACTAATGACACAGGAGGAAGTTGAAGATAAGGATTTAGGCTTGAAGGTAGGGGCAGGATACACATTAGGAATAGAAGAAGGAGTTTGATTGAAATGGCAGTGATCTTGCGTGTTGTTAACGGTATGAGGGCGGTTATCTCTTCCCAGTTGCCCACGCTGTGGAAGGGTTCTTCTTGATGTACCTGAAAAATAAAATGGGTTAGGGTTGGCCTGAAAGACCTGGGAGCGTGACCGCAGTGCCCAAGGAGCAACTGCTTGAGGCCGGTCACATACGGCCTTTTTGAGAGAGGTTTTCGTTGTTGCAGCTCCGTACTTGTTGAGGCCCTTCTGGCAGAGACGGAAATCCGTGGAGTAAGGTGAAGTGTGCATTTTTAGGGTCGACCTTTTCTAACCCTGCCCTTCCTTTGTGGGAAGGCAGCATCGCTGCTATGCTGGTTGTCCGAAGAAAACACCGTACTGCCGTCACACCTCTGTGCAGCCGGCAGTACGACTTCGTCCTCGAACTTTATATTTGCTGCTTTTGGTCTCACCGCTCTTCAACCGACTTGCCTGACATGGTAGGACATAGAGGAACGGTTGTTCCAGCCAGTATAGCCCGACTGAGTCATCACGACAGGCAAGCCCGACCACCACGTCAAGGTAGCAACACGGTCGGGAAGGTAGCAGCACTGTTGGGAATCCTACACTGATTGTTTTACTTACTGAAGTCTATATATCATTAGTGTTTATGATTGATAGAAGTATTACAAAGCACCAATGTCAAGCAGATTTGTGTTGCTATCTTTTCCTCATCACGTTGATTACACGTTTCAATGTATAACCAATTACTTATTATTACCAGCACATTTTGTCAAGTGTATACACCAGCAGTTTCATTATGTCATGTGTTTCAAAATAACGATATTACAACTGAGCAAAACATTTCACTGTTAGGATCCATCAAATTGAAGAAAATATTGGAAATTACCTTAGAAAGTATTTTTTTATGTGTAAGATGATTAACAAAATACTTACCCACCCATATTCTCAAATTGAAAATGCATATTTCCCCCACTGGATTTTGTTTTGAAGTGTTAATTTTAAATTAAATAAGCTAAACTAATAGTTTAATATTCCATAACTAATATTATAAATGCTACGGGTGTGTACAGTAAAATTGAATAATACCATGTTTAACAGCTATATTGATAAAGTCAGTCTGATTCAGTTTAGGATGAAGTAGACTGATTCTCATTTAAGAATAATAAGTTTAGGTCTGTGTGATTTTTCAAATCACAAAGCAATCATGATCATAGGTATGTTTGAGGTTAAAGCAATAAATGATTGCTTGGTATAGTAGCGTTGTTGCTTTGGTTGTTCTAATCTCCATCTTTATTCATTATTTTATTAACTAAGATTAGAACACTGTTCTTCTACTTATTATCTTAATAAACGGTTAAGCGAATTGCATACGAAAATTCGAAGAAGTTCGCTAAAGGTAATATAACACTAGTGTTTGTTATTTAATAAACAAAGGTAATTAATGAACCTCCAATTTATCTGTCAACATGTACCGTGCAATATATTTTAGTAAAAATTATCACTTTGACCCAGCGATATGGTGGAGGTATATACATGCATTTGGTAAAATGCATCACCTAAGCATACTGACTAAAAACCATCTAGACTACTAATCATGAGAACTAAGTGTCTTGAAGTAACAGTTGTGCTTTAAATTTATTTGCACCTAATTATCAATACAGCAAGAATTAGTACAATAAGACTTAAGTTAAAAATGCTGCCGAGCTATTTTAAGCCTTGTGAATTGGTTGAGAAATTCCATTTTATTAAGAAGCTGTTTTGTCATACAACGTCTGAATTTGTTTTTAAAAATGTAAGTTTCATTAGTAACTAGCATTCACTTGACGAAGATTGGTATAATCTTGTGTAACAGCTCTTCTTGTCGTTTAAATCCATAAAACACTGAAGTGTCAAAAGAGATTTTCACCAGTTGCTTTCTCCATTGATGCTTTAAAATCAAATAGCTCTGTTACAAATTTAATCAACCACTTTGAGCCACATCTTACAATCGTTAGGATTGCCTATTATTTTACATCATCGAGGCTATGCAATATGGCGAAGTGAACTGATTACACATTGGCGTGAAGTTCTACGTTGCTCATGACAGAATGAGTGAGTAACGTGTCTATCAGCATTAACGATGTTGTACTGTCATTAAAACCGATGTAACAAATATCAGCAAGTACAATACTTAAATCAAATACAAAACTCAATGACTTTTCATCAGGTTTAACTATGTTTTTCGTATTGCATAAATGGATCATACAAATTGACTCTAAAATATCTCGAGATGCTTGTAGGAAAGAGATATGATTGTTTTTTCCTCCAGAATGTCTTAATAATTTCAGATCATGCTGTTTTATAAATATACAATAACTTGTATTTATTGTTTATATATATATATATATATATATATATATATATCTGTTGAAAAATCTTTCCAGCTGTGTCATATGCAAGTTACTGTAATCTAACTTCATCATTTTTAGTAGCATACACAACTGTAATTTCTCCTCGTCTGTTGTCTTTGAAAATTTCTACTTACTTAAAACTCCTTTTAAAACATATTTCTTAATCCATGTGTATATCAATATATCTTACCATTAACTGTTTTTTAGTTAATAAATAATATTATTTGGAATTAGCTGATCCAAACACTTCATTCAAAGACTTTAAAGTAACAAAAACGCTTATCTCTTTTTTCTTCTATTTTACCACACAATAAGTGTAAGGGATAGCAATGTTATCAGGTTACTCAAACGAAAGTACGCTGAGCTGGGTTTGATTAATGGTAGAACTCCATATTAAAGCCATACTACTGCCGGTCCCAAACCCGGGTAAAGGAGGAGGGTTGGGCATGGGGCTAGCACTCCCATCCCGTAAAACCCAAACTTGCTAAAAAAACGCATACCAGATTAAATAAGATAAACCATTTAAACTCTGCCCTGGGAGTAGAAGGATTGCTTATGACGCCTCATGATGAAAGCCGAAATTCTTCGGCGGTCATGAGGCCGATGACCCACCCTTCTAACAACCAGAGCAAATATTTTTATAGGTACATGGAATGTTCGAACAATGTGGGAGAGCGGGAAGACAAATCAAATAGCTGCAGAATTGAAGAGATACAACTTGACAATACTCGGAATCAGCGAAACCCATTGGACTCAAGCTGGACAGAAAATATTGGCTTCAAAAGAGGTGCTGTTAAACTCCGGCTACGAAGAGGAAAATGCTCCTCACACCCAGGGAGTTGCTCTGATGCTGTCCAAAAACGCACGTAATACACTTGTGGGATGGGAAGCACATGGACGCAGGATCATCAAAGCATCTTTCAAACCAATGAAGAAGGGGATAACAATGAATATTATCCAATGCTATGCACCAACCAACGACGGCAACGACGAAGACAAAGATCGGTTTTATGATAGACTGCAATCAATTATAGCAAAGTGTCGAGGAAAGGATCTGACAATCCTGATGGGGGACCTCAACGCCAAAGTCGGAATGGACAACACTGGATATGAAGAAATCATGGGACGACAAGGACTGGTAGAAAGAAATGACAATGGTGAAAGATTTACAAACCTATGTGCCTTCAACAAATTGGTTATAGGTGGTACAATATTCGCCCACAAACGCATACACAAGGCTACATGCGTCTCACCGGATCATACTACTGAGAATCAAATCGATCATATATGTATCAATAAAAAATTTAGAAGATCAATGGAAGATGTGCGAACCAGGAGAGGGGCTGACATAGCTTCAGACCACCACCTGGTGGTTTCTAAAATAAACTGAAGCTAACGAAGCAGTGGACAACTGGAGTGGCAGCAGTACAACGGTTCAATACAGGCTTTCTCCGAGACACTGACAAACTCAACGAATTCAAAATATCTCTCAACAACAGGTTCCAAGCCTTACAAGATCTGCCGAAAGAAGAGGAAACCACTATGGAGGATAACTGGAAAGGAATCAAAGAAACACTAACGTCAACGTGTCAGGAGGTTCTAAACCGCAAGAAGCACCATTATAATGAATGGATCTCCACTGAGACATTGAGCAAAATTCAACAAACGAGGAACAAGAAGATAGAAACCAACAACAGCCGAACAAGCGCAGAGAAAATCAAGGTTCAATCTGAATACTCAGAAGCGAATAAGCAAGTAAAGAAGAGCATTAGAGCCGACAAACGGAAATACATCGAAGACCTTGCAACGACAGCGGAGAAGGCTGCAAGAGAAGGAAATATGAAACAGCTATACGACACAACGAAGAAACTGGCAGATAAACATGGTAAACCAGAGCGACCGGTCAAGAACAAAGAAGGCAAGACACTCACTGAGATTCAAGAACAAAAGAATAGGTGGGTAGAACACTTTGATGAACTCGTAAATAGGCCAGCTCCACTGAACCCACCCACCGGACATCGAAGCAGCACCTACAGATCTCCCGATAGATGTCACTCCACCATCGATGGAAGAAACCAAGATGGCCATCAGACAAATCAAGTGGGGCGCGGAAGCAGCAGGACCGGACAATATACCAGCTGAAGCACTCAAATCACATATCGACCTAACAGCAAGGTTACTCCACGTTTTATTTATAGAGATCTGGGAGGAAGAACAAGTGCCGACTGCAGACTGGAAAGAAGGACATCTTATCAAGATACCAAAGAAAGGAGATTTGAGCAAATGTGACAACTACAGAGGGATCACCCTACTGTCGATATCAGGGAAAGTCTTTAACACAGTATTGTTGAACAGAATGAAAGATTCAGTGGAGGCTCAACTTCGAGATCAACAAGCTGGTTTTTGTAAGGATCGGTCGTGCACAGACCGAATCGCAACACTACGGATCATCGTTGAACAATCAATTGAGTGGAACTCGCCACTGTACATCAACTTCATTGATTATGAGAAGGCGTTTGACAGTGTAGATAGGAGAACATTATGGAAACTTCTTCGACACTACGGAGTACCAGACAAACTCGTCAACATCATCCGGAACTCTTACGACGGAACACAGTGCAAAATTGTGCATGGAGGACAACTAACAAATGCATTCACAGTGAGGACCGGAGTCAGACAAGGTTGCCTGCTCTTTCCTTTTCTCTTCCTCCTATTGGTTGACTGGATCATGAAGACCTCCACATCTGAGGGGATGCACGAAATTCAATGGACAAGTAGGATGCAACTCGATGATTTGGACTTTGCGGATGATGTTGCTCTCTTAGCATGTACACACCAACAGATGCAAGCAAAGACAACCAGTGTAGCAGCAACTTCAGCATCAATAGGCTTGAACATACATAAGGGAAAGAGCAAGATTCTTAAATACAACACAAGAAGCACCAGCCCAATTCAACTTGATGGAGAAACTCTGGAAGAAGTGAATACTTTCACATATCTGGGGAGCATCATCGATGAACAAGGAGGCTCCGATGCAGATGTAAAGACAAGGATTGGCAAAGCAAGGGCAGCATTCCTACAGTTGAAAAATATATGGGACTCAAAACAAATATCAACTAACCTCAAAGTCAGACTCTTCAATTCGAACGTGAAGACAGTCCTGCTGTATGGAGCTGAAACTTGGAGAATTACTGCAAACATCATCAGACGGATACAAGTATTTATAAACAACAATTTATACAAGATACTGAATGTCCGTTGGCCGGAAACCATCAGCAACAGCTTACTATGTGAGAGGACAAACCAACTTCCATACGAAGAGGAAATTAGGAAAAGACGTTGGAAATGGATAGGACATACATTAAGCAAACCATCAGACTGAATCACGAGACAAGCATTAACATGGAAAGCTGTTGCGAAACGGAAAAGAGGAAGGCCAAAGAACACGCTGCGTCGAGAATTGGAAGCAGACATTAAAAGGATGAACAGAAACTGGAAACAATTGGAAAGGATTGCTCAGGAGAGAGTTGAATGGAGAATCCTGGTGAGCGGTCTATGCTCCTCAGCGAGGAGTAACGGGCATAAGTAAGTAAGTAAGTACTATAGCATGCTTATATTGAACTTGTTAGTATATATTTCACTAAATACTGACTCTTACTTTAGTGTTTTTTAATCTATATCCAACAGTAGTTTGTGAGGTACAAATGAGATTCCATCAAGTTGACAAAATGTACAACTGTATAGCACTCCTAACTTTTTTATACTTTTATAACTTAATTTTTCATAAGTCTTTTTCCTGGCTTTGCTTTCAAGCCACAGTTTTAATTTCATTTTAGAGAAAACGTACTTGTAATTTCTGCAAACGGAAAAATAAAATGAATTAAGGTCGATTGAAATTTACTGATTCCGTTTTGTAAAATTTTCTCTATTAAGACCAAAAACTCAGAGTCAACTTTGCCAATGATTTATTGCGTCTGTCGTTTAATCTGACAGATCCATCAACAGCCCGAGTATTTTGTTATGTTTTCTTATTAATCAATATATTTCATCTATCACCCTTATTAGTGAGCTGCAAACATTTTATTTTAATCAGAGTATGTTTTCTTATTTGTTTCTTTTCATATTTTTATTTGAAGAGTTTTAAGAATCTGACGTAGATTGTAAGATTATCAAGCTGTCAGTCTCAGATATAGTATCTCAGTGGTAAGTTCCCAAATTGTAGAAATCTCAGGATTATAGGTATGCTTTCCTTATAAAACAGGGGTTAACGCAAAGTCTTAGTATATAGAGATTCCCGTCGACGACTTCATAACGTACAGGAGATGCAAAAAGTTGATCTACAAACATATATGCTTAAGCAAAATAAAGTTGACTTAAGATTATCGTTTCTGTCTTTTATTTCACTGATTAGATTATTTCACAGATAACCTACAAACATACGATTCAAATCATTCCTTGAACTTATGCTCATCGAGATGCACACTGTATAATTTATTAGTTTTTTACAAAACACTGTCACACAAACCTTTAAAGTGAAGAATGCAGCACAGATTATTAATAAATGAAGTTCGTTTTAGAAAAAGAATTTATACTCCATCAAAACTTATGGATTTTGATGGTGCTGAATTTTTCCAATAAATCATCCTACTAAATTAACCAGCTCATGAAATTAAGAGTAAAATTTCACCTTTCTCAGCTATAAGCGTTCTCAGCGGTTTGCAACTATGAAACTTCTGTACTCCATGTTCAGAATACTACCATAATTTCAAACATCTAGTTAATTGACGTCTTTTACCATGCTATTTTGTTTTGCTTTTGGAATTTCATTTTGTCCTTTCTTTGTTTATTCGTCTAACAGTAGTGATTTCTAACCACGACAGTTATGTATTTAGTTACTATCTGGGAGTAGTATGTAAATTTACAGTGTATCTAATTATCTGTATTTGCTTAGTCGACAGTCGTTACCAGAACAACTTTATTAGTGTTTATAATGTTAAAGTTTGGAGAATTAACTTTGACAAATGTCTTATTCGTTGTTATTAACACTTGGAGACTATTTCATCAAAAACGGTTCACTTTACATGTTACTTGATAATTTATGTAGCAAAAGTAGTTAAGCTGTTTGCGTTCTCACACTTTTCAGTTTACAGAAAACGTATCTAGTAATTTTTATTAAAAAATTCTTCAGTTTGGTATACTGATATGCTTTGACGTTCGTACATGTATCTATTATATCTATTAGATAAATATTCTTTCATGAATTATTTATTTAAATACGTAAATGTGTTCCGTAGTATCAGAATTTCCGTTACTTGCAATTAAATTATTATATCTCATAGATATTGTTTAAAACAAGGTTTTACTGTCATAGTCATATATCTCAGTTTATGTATTAAGTAATATACTTATTGAGACACCATGACAGGCGTCATACTGGATAAAATGGAAGCCCCTATAAAAATGTCCGAAGAGACCTGTATTGGGCATAAATCAATTGAATACGAATGCACAGGCGTATATATATATATATATATATATATATATATATCGGTTTCTTGATAAGGCATAATTAGGTCATCCTTCACTTTTATCGGGAAACAAAATTGTTACTACTTGATGAATGTATACTCCAATCAAATGTTAAGGGTTTTAGTCAGTAAACATTGTTTGACAAAGGTTTCATGCTTTTTGATTCTGTGAGTCCTAAATTAAGTAGGTTCATCAGCTAACTACCTACAACCACCTATCATCCATATATAGTATATACAATATCTAGTTGTCTAGATTGGTAGTCATATTATGACTTCATAAACGAAACTCAGTCTATGCAAGAAAAGCTAGGTAAACATGACACTAGTCACCACACAGTATCAGTCAATGTTCGTGCCTTTATTCTCGACCATTTATAAACGAATCATTGTCGCATAATTGGAAGAGTTTGTAACATTTGTAGAGGACTCGACTGTATGAACTGAACTAAATGAGTTGTGGTTCGAATTACTGACTGAAGTTGAAAGTTGAGTGCTTTTCCACAAATGCATCACTTTGTTGTGTGACGGTGACATCTAATAATAGGTTTATTTTATATAGCTTTGAATTGCTTAGTGATTATGTTTTTAATAAATTCACGGATGGACGCTCGCTCAGGTTGTCATCTTATACATGTTAAGTCTTAGGATTGATTTTATGCTTGTTGAATTAATGAACAGCAGCTAACATCTGATACTGACAAAACAAACGTTTAGTCTCTCGTCGGAGTGGAGGAATATTTATTCGGAATAGCTACTCACAAATTTGAAATTAAACTATTCATTTGGGATGATTTTCTAGGGCTGTAATTAATTTGATATTTCCATTCAGCACAGATTGATTTCTATTTGGTGCACTTTGAAGTCAGGGTGCATATGACAACTATTTCGTTTTAGTATACCATTTCTCATTAGCAAGCATCCCAGTAGTTGCTTACTTCAAAACTCTGTAAAAGTTCTACTGTGAAGCCTTTATCACTAACAGCATGTGTTGATCGCTCCGCTACACCACAAATTAATTGAGTACTACCGCTGATGGTTGGGTGTACGTCGCTAAACTTGATAGTGGTCTCCAGTTTGATCCGAGGTGGAATTGTAGGCGTTCACTGCTGTGTGTTATACTAGGACAAAATAATTACCCAGTACTCTTTAGTTTTCAAAAGTATCCAATGAAAATCAATCTGCAACGGATACAAATAACAAATGAAACTTTTATTTATATAGCGACATTGATAAGCAAACTGTTTTATAGCATTAATTGCTGGGGAGGGGGTAATTAAAACAGAATCACTGTTAGAGTTCTCACCATATTGCGTAAGACAGTCAAGTAGAACCAGTGTGATGAAGAATAGCTTGTCTGTTATCATTCACAAGTCGTCTAATTAGTTAATGCCGCAAGTAAATTCTTTTTAACAGAAAGAATACCAGATGGGATTAATTCTTTTAATCAAATTTTCATATAAAGTCTAATGGCTCGAGCGATACCTGCTTGAAGAAGTGTTTACCATTAGATGTTGTTTAAGCATGAAATCATACATTTGGTAGCCTCCATCATTTACTAATTTTGTAAATGTTAAAATGCACTAAAATGCGTGCGCAAATTGTTTTACATATGTTTAAGCATACTAAATTTTAATATACACTATGTACCAAAATGATGTAAAATTAATGATAACCAAGCAACATTTGATAGTTTCATTATCTTAGTCCTAGTGCAACGCCTTAACAGCATATACTTATGACCTTCTGTTAAGATCTGTTTGCAATAAAAGTTATTTGCAAGTAATATTCATCCAATCTGATTTGTTTTGTTAACTTCTAATAATTTTTTGTCAGAAGTATGTTTACCTAATTAAAGTACTAGTGCGCCGTATATATGTATTCTTTTACCCATGCAATTTTCGTTAAACATGAAGACAGTATGTGAATATTTTGCTGCAGTGAATCGCTTTTCTCCCTAATTTGTCTATTTTATAGCACTTACAATGAAACACAATCAATAGAGTGTTTACGATTGGGAAAAGAGAATAAATTGGATATTCCCTAAGCTTAAATTCCGCATCATTCATTGATTCGTTCCTACTCTACGACTAACTTACTATTTAGGTAGATATATGTGACTTTATGTGTGTATATGTTAAAAGAATCATGTAAGGATTTACGATAATGAAAGCCAGACATGAAACTATTTTCATTTATCATTACATACTTTTAAAAAATTTTTATCTTAATCCTGATATTTCAGAATGAATAATTGTTCACTTTAATGAAAATGGTCAATATGAGAAACATGGAACATAATTAATCACTTCTGTTTACCTACTTCTAATCTTCCAAAACACGATATCTAGTATGCAGCAGTAGGATCCGGGACACCTGTTTCATCCCATTCAGAACTTGTTTTACAAATGTACCTGCGTTCCAGTGTTGATGTGTACATTGAGATTCAAGCGTTTCGCTTTCACTTCAAACGTAAGAATATAAAAGAACAAACTAATAATAACTATTTCTGAGAAGATAATTCATCTTTAGATTCATAATAATAATAAACTTATAAAGTTGAAGAATAAGGATGTACATAAAACTTGCAGTGAAATGCCTTGTAAAATTTAGGTAACTTGATATTTTGTTCCAATCTAGGTTTGTTTCGATATTTGCCTTTGTGACTTCTGTTCTCAAGCTCTCATAGATATAGTGTTAGTTTTAAGTGGATTCTAAAATTCCTGTCTGTTCGTCTTCTACGTTTGCCTGCCAGAGATACCCTCATAAGTAATGATTCACATTTCTCACGAATACTTTGCTTTAGCATCATTGGTTGCTTGATCATCTGGATGTCAATTTGTTACAAGCTGTTCAAAGTTAATTACATGCATCATATATGTGTATCTTGGTGAGGCAGATTAAGGTTTCCCTCAAATAATCAATCTTTTCTCCTTTTACTGCATATGTTGAGTCAAATATGGTACCTAATAAGCTTGCATAATGTATAGAGTAGTCGTTCAGTCACTTCCTTATAATGAATGAATTCATTATTCAGACAAGCATAACAACGAATTACTAGTAAACTGTTTTATTAAATCAATAAAATACCACACCGTTTGGCAACCAACGTCATAAACTGATCTTACTGCTTATTAGATTCTGCTATACGATTGTCCTAAACTAGTGGAGCAGCCTAATAACTACAGCAATTAATTTGCAACCAATAGGTAACAAGTTTTAACTTTGATCTGGGTGAATGGACTGTTGCTAACTCTAAAGTTTGGTAAAAAAGAGAATAAATCAGTCTGTATTTTGTACATAGGTTGGTCAACCACACAAACAGGTTGACAAAATATATAATAAGTAAAATATTGAATTCATACGCAACAACCTACTTTTCTCAGTATACAACTGTTAATCATACTTCCTTTAAAAGTAAATATCCATACAGAACAACAATATAATAATTTATCGATTAATTTTAAATTCCCTGTGGAGGTTAGTTAGTCTCTTAAGTTAGATTTTTTAATGGTAAAACTGCTAATTTGAAAAGCGTACGAGTAATTTGTATTGACTACTCCTATTAAAGTGATTTTTAGACATTAAAAAATGTCACTTTCTGCTTCCTTACACATCGTTAATATAAGATTAATGGAAACCATCACTGTTGCTATAAATATCACATCGTTTTAATTATTCAACAGAAAAATTATACATTTGGAGTTCATACTTTATTCAAAGCGGTATCAGTGATTCCGTAAATTAAATAAATTGTGACACGACACCTCAATTTTAAATCACAAAATTATTTGGTCAGATCACTTTTAGAGATGTTGCTGTTAAGCTTAAAATGAATCTTTTCCAAAAGAAGGAGATAATTCAAGAAGATACTGCATAATTCATTTATATGAAATTTAAAGTAATTATATCATAGCAACATGAATAGTTAGACAATAACAAATTATAGGGACCGATATGAGTAATTCTTTAAACTAACCAGTAATTTTTCCCCGTTTTAAACTAATTAAGAAACAGGGAAGAAAAACGATTTGATTTCATTAAAAAAATAATGGCAAACAAGTGAAATTATCATACACGTTTTAAATTGCTTGTAAATTATTCAAAATCAGTCAGCAGGTTTAACGATTCTAGTAAAACTCGGACTAAGGAGAAGCTACTCTTCTACTTATCTAAAAAGTTTACCACCCACTAAACTCGTTTTGAGACGTCTTTTTTATTATACTTGCCTTATTGATGAATGTCTCTTCAATCCCTACGATTTTATTTATCTCTGTCTTAAATACTGTCATCCTTACCAAAATTTCTGAGCACATATCTCCAAAATACTAACATTTTTTCATGACTGTGACTTTTTTTAAACTATTAAGAGCAAGTAAACATGCTATTATTGTTCATACGACACATTTCACTGATAAAATAATCAGTTATCTGAAAATCATTAGGGGTTCATTTCAAGTCACTGAAAATATAATTACCACGTTTTATTTGGCATTTTACTATCCTATTTCTTTAATGTAATAGCGAAAAATGTTTCTTCGAATCAGTCTCCTCATTTACATTCACCTTATTACTACTCTTTTTTTACATAATTAGGAAATGTACATTCATCAGTCATCATGGCTATTTGAACTACTCACCGTAATTATAAAATAGTATTCGGAAACTTTATTAGTTAGATCCTGTTTGGTCTTTTAATGATCTGCAAGTGCTAGTTGACATTTATTTATTCTATGTTTAAGTTGGACTAGCATTTACAGTGCCTACATGTAAAGTTGTTCATGATTGATATCAAATTTTCATTCTGTAATTTTAGTCCCAAATGGTATTACCCTAGATATTCAACCTATTTTTAAATTAACTCGTTAATTTGTTATGAAGTTTTGTTTATCTATACAATGATAATTAAAGCCTATTCTTTTATTCATCACTTATGTTTTGATATATTGATGAATGTCTCTTCAATCCCTACGATTTTATTTATCTCTGTCTTAAATACTGTCATCCTTACCAAAATTTCTGAGCACATATCTCCAAAATACTAACATTTTTTCATGACTGTGACTTTTTTTAAACTATTAAGAGCAAGTAAACATGCTATTATTGTTCATACGACACATTTCACTGATAAAATAATCAGTTATCTGAAAATCATTAGGGGTTCATTTCAAGTCACTGAAAATATAATTACCACGTTTTATTTGGCATTTTACTATCCTATTTCTTTAATGTAATAGCGAAAAATGTTTCTTCGAATCAGTCTCCTCATTTACATTCACCTTATTACTACTCTTTTTTTACATAATTAGGAAATGTACATTCATCAGTCATCATGGCTATTTGAACTACTCACCGTAATTATAAAATAGTATTCGGAAACTTTATTAGTTAGATCCTGTTTGGTCTTTTAATGATCTGCAAGTGCTAGTTGACATTTATTTATTCTATGTTTAAGTTGGACTAGCATTTACAGTGCCTACATGTAAAGTTGTTCATGATTGATATCAAATTTTCATTCTGTAATTTTAGTCCCAAATGGTATTACCCTAGATATTCAACCTATTTTTAAATTAACTCGTTAATTTGTTATGAAGTTTTGTTTATCTATACAATGATAATTAAAGCCTATTCTTTTATTCATCACTTATGTTTTGATATATTGATGAATGTATATATTGAAAAAGATTTTATTTTTAAATTGCATCACCGTGAATTATGATTTATTTACATGTTTCTGTCTCATCGATATAGTTTCTTTTGCTTGTTTGCTAAAGAGTGACTTTTCTAAATCTTCATCTACATATTGCTTTGAATGATGGAGATGACAGTTGTTATATTTTCTAGTGACTGTTGAAATATATTTAAGAAATGCATTATTTTCCGACAATATGCATCAAAGCAGCCAATTAACTATTTGTTATGATTCACTATTTTGAAATTCGAACAGCGCTGTTTATTGTAAAATCAGGAACCCTAAAGTTAGAATTATGCATAACCGATTCCGAAGGACACATTTCTTCTCTAGTATCACCATCGGTCGGAGACGAAATTAAACTTTGACTTTTGTTTATCTTCTCAAAAGTTTGTTTGCTGGATAAAGGTTTTCAGAACATAGTGTAACGCATATATTTATATATATCAAACACGAAGCAGCAAAATGTTTTGAAGTTGGTCTTACACCTTGTACTGGTTTTCATCCACTTGCATATAGACTGAAAATGTCGTACGTAGCATGGTAAATTAGATAATCGGTGTCATTTAAAAACCACATCCGGTTTACATTACAATAACAATCAAAAATACATTGAAATACATCCGTATTTCAGTAAAATTCTACGTTATTTGCTTTAATAACGTTTTCCTTCCCTCGTAATTATAATTTGTATGTAACTACCATCATTTCAGAGTATTCAAATTTAAGAAGCATTTGTAGTATCAACTTTAGTAATTAACATGCAGAATGGATGTATTGAAATTCGCATAACATTCCTAAATTACTAGTACAATGGGAGTTTGCAAAGTTACCGTGACTAGTACATATATTCATATAATAGCCACACTGTGTGTTTGAAAATTAGCACATCACCCATATTAGGTAGTAAAGTTAAATGATTGATAAAGTATAGGTAAAGTAACTATCTACTGTCTGGTAAATTTTTTCTAGTAAACTACTCAACAATATTAGGATGAACTTGTATATTCCCGTTGATTTGTTATAGACTGAAGCCATGAATAGATTAATGAAGTTATGGTAAGCATCGTAACCAGTAAGAATTAAAGATGCTTGGCGTGAAGCATTCTTGGCACTAGATGATCACATATACTACTGGACATAAATCCAATTATACTGACGTTTAAGTACCTCCTACTAGTCCTAGACATAGAGTTCGACTCTTAATGCGGTTGTTTTTTGCATTCCTTAGGATTCTTATACTGGAACGAAACCTATAGCCAGTACTAATATTTTACTATATTACACTGAATCTATATTCCTGGGAAAGCCTGAATTTAAACAAAACAGCTTGTCAGCATCTTTTAAATTATATCACTTATTTGACTAATAATAATCACTTTATCCACTACTATTTGTTAAGTTGTAACGAAGAGTGAGTTAAAGTTAATGTGCATTGACGAAATCGGTTTCTTTTACTGTTTCATTTGCATATATTTAATGATGTTAGTCCATATTCATTAAGCATATATGACGTTCAAAAATTCACCTTGCAGGCAAAACTGATCACAAATGCTTACGGATCAAAACAAATGGCAACTTATCGATGCTGCTGAACATTTTTATTTTGTATATATATTAAGCATCCGTTATTAGATTTTCCTCAATATTATTTTCTCGACTTAACATATATTTGGTTAATATGGTCTAAAATAATCGTCTAACATTTCAAAATATAAAATACTCTAACAACTAATAATCTTATTTTAAGATTAACCTATTTAATTAATTGAAACAAATGTTAAATAAGAAAATTTATCAGAAACACTAAAGTCCATAAATTTCAGAAGCTCACGAAGATAATTGAATAATAGTGTATTTTCAAAATCTTTACAGATAATTTTAATCACACAATAAGCCCATATTTTGTATGGATAATTATGAAGTCCATAAAAGTAGGGAAGAGATTAATTTGGTTATTTTGTTGAATAACTGATATTTCCTTACAAATCTAGTTTGGTTAGTCGCTTGACCTACAACGGCTTCAATACTCCAGGATTCAGTTTAGTTGGCATTTTCTTAACCTTTCTCAGGTATTCACTGCCCGTATCAGGATGGCTGCCCGACTACATGCAATATTCACATTTTTCTTAGATAAACACGGAATACAAAACCAAAGTTCTAAGTCATTACCTGCACAGAATTGTTTAGCGGTTTTCAACTATCTATTGATAATGACCTCTACATCACTAGGCATCTGGACATCAGAGAATATAGGATTAATCATCTATGTATTTGTACCTTGGTGTTTAGTATGTATCATAAGTAGTTGGAACCATTCACTGACGGTTGCTAAATTCCTGACTATTCTTATCATGCCAGTAGTTCTTTTTGTGTACATCATTACAGCAACATAGATTTCCAGTCTGTATATTTCATAGCCTTTACAGACAAGAAGGAATGCATTGTGATAAAGCGTTATCCGCCTTAGTGTTCATATTAAAAAATACACACTGTTAAATTTCGCAGATACTGTGGACGGATTTTTAATAACTCTTATTCATATTTTAGTTTAAATACAGTATAACTAACGTGACTGGAGGTAATCCGAAGGAAATCTTGAACCTTAACCGTAAGGATTCTACAAGGCTAAAATTAGACAAACTATTCACAACCCAGCGATCAGTCTTGAAATTGGTTTACTGAGGCTCTAATAGTTCAATAGTAATGTTAAGTAAATTTGATAAGTATATTTTGTAAATTATCGGCTTTCCAGATGCATTGATTACTGTTATTTCTCTTTTTGTTCTCCAATTATTGTGATTTTACTATGAACCTACTATCCCGTTTTTCTGTAGGCAAGTTACCTAATCTACTGTTTAATGAGTTTTGTACTTTCTTATACGTTGTAATCTGCCATTTGATGTATATATTCAGTTACTTGTGCTCAGCAAGTACTTGGCATTGGCTTTTATTTCCTGGTGTTGTTCTCTCGCATACACACTACCATTTGGAAAGCTTTGGATTACAGTTGCGAGTCCCATTCCATCGTTTAGAAGCAAGGTAAATAAATCAGCTGCTTCAGTCACCTCGCGTCTTCCCAAATCACCAACATTCACAAGGTCTTTTCAAGTCGGATGTCTAGCATTAACTTTAAAAGTATGCATGTGATTAGCTGAATAACAATGAGAAATATGTTTCATTTTAGCATTTTCTCCTTGACAATAGCTACTTTTTTTACAAGACCTAATGGTAATAGGAAATATCAATCTCAGTATTATTTTCACTCGTTTCTTTCTTTCATGTATATTGCATGCTTATCTTTAACGTTGTATCTTTCGTGATTTCATTTTTGTTTAAATATCTGATGTAATAAGATTTACTTTGTTTTTTTTAAGTGTTCAAAGCTGTCTACCTTGATTTACATGGAGATATTTTTTAAGTTACATAATTTAATAAATGTATGTTGACATTTTCGTTGTTTTTCGTCGATTCTGAATATTGAAGAATTTAGGTTGCTTTATTTTTCTATAAAAGCCATGTCACATTGTAATTCTGTATTTTTAGTTATTTTTTGATTTTTCTTATGAGTAAAATGATCACTGACTTAGTAGTTATATATTTTTAATGTTAAATAAATTTGTACATTCCAGTACCTCTTTATTTAATTATTTGTCGGGAAATACAACATATTAGTGTGTAACATTTTGTTTAAGATTTCATACATCTTGAGTTCCTAATAGGTGTCTGCTATATCAGTTCAGCATAACCCGACGTCGTGAGTTGAAAATACTTTTATATAAAAAATTACAGCTCGAAATAAAATGTCCAGTAAAAATTACACTCACTTTCTGAGTGGAAAAATAAATTTTTCGAAAAAATATTGGATTTTATTAACATATTTCATACCAAAAGTGTTGTAGATAACCCTCAGTTAATAAAATGCATTTGTTTCCAACTTTAGAAAAATGATCAGTGACATAATTGAGTTTTCTAGATATTACAATCAATATCAGCTCCCTAATGGCTAACTTCTAGAGGTAATTCCTAGAGTTCTGGTAAGAAGACGTGGTCATTGGAGTTCAGCTATCTCGGATGTGAAGCAGCTACCCACCGATGGCAGTAGACGGAGTCGCTCAAACATGTCATGAATTGTCTGGATTAGAAATATCAACCGTTAGAAGCCGACTCATTGGTGTAATAGTAAAGCACTCGCGGCAAAGCCCGAGACTTCTAGGTTCGATTTCTACTGGGGTCGTGCATGTGCACTGCTGAAGAGTCCCTTACTAGGAGGAAGCAGCTATCCAGTGCTTCCTAGTGATCAATCATTGTATAATTCAGATGAGTTTGTGATATCCAATTGAGTAGAAGTATACTTCTATAAATTTGTTAGTTACTTAAAATGTAAATAAAGAAGTCGGATGGTTTTTTAATTTTTATGGACATACTTAAACCTGAGTGTATGTATTAGTTTAAGCTTTTAAAAATTATCAATATAAATCCGAATAAATAGATTTTGAGCATTTAAAAGTTGCTTAAATACTAATAAAACTAAGCCAGGAATTATTTCTCCTGTAACCTCTTTTATACCATTCACAAACAGTTTATGTAAATCGGTTTAAATAGCGTAAAACATTTTTTGCATGACGCGATCATCTATCTCTTAACGATCAAAATAAGTCTATATGTTTTTTAATTGATTTATTGTGAAACTGGACTTGAAAATCAATATCAAAAAAGCCTATTTTCACAATTTTATTAAAATATCATTTAGTATTAATATTATTAGTTATACTCTCTTTATGCAATCCGTTTGAATTAGACGAAGATACATGCACTTTAGTGCATCAACGAGATAGTGTATCATGTGTACTTTGTCAAGAAGATAGAGTATGCTCATTTTTATGTGTGTGTCTGTGTCAATTGTTACATGCTTCAACACTTACCTTATATCGCACTAAGTATATATATATACATATATATATATATATATATATATATATATAATCAGTGGTTGGTTATCTTGTTACTCTTGTCAAAATAGATAACAGTTATTGTTGTTGATGATAAGTGTCTCATTCTCGACATATCAAAACTCTATCAGTCAGCTTACTAAAATTAGACACTAGTAAGTTAATCATTGCAACTGAATTAAAGTTAGTTACGTGAAGATAGGTATTATGATTGGTTGCATGTGTTCGTCACATACTAATGTCACTTGGGTACCACTGAAAACCCGAGATCATCATACAGCTGTCCTACCCTAGTATGGGTTTCCGAAAGAGTGCTCACCCTCAATTCCTCCAGAAAATCTACCTCAAAGCTTTCGTTTCTTACAAAAAATGCTTAAAATATTGCGCTACTTGACTGGAGTCCAATTGTAGAATTTTAACTTCCCTTGCTGTGTAATTAAAGACATGAGTGTTTCTGAGATGCACACTTAGTGCAGAAAAAATGTTTCCATACATAGTACATGTATTAAGAATCCATGTGACATAAGAGCAATCTATAATTTAGAGCAGGGGTTAATCGGAACATGATATCATGCTATTTACATGTTACTTGTTTTCGGCTGTCCTTAAGCACTTATAATGATCACCATATGTATTGTACCCAATATTTTTCGTCCATTTATTGCGTGGATGTTACAATATACAGTCTTTTGCAAAGTTTACTCTCCAAACGCTAGGAGTTATTGAGAAATATGTAAGTGTTAGCATTGCCCATAGTAACATACAGGATTGGAAACACAAATATAAGGAGAGCTAGAACTGAAAATAAAATCTTTAGTGAGAATTCCTCTTCAGTTTCCATTACTCAGCTAATCAATTAACCGGAAAAAGTGATCAAAATAATGGATATAACATACATAGTGAATACTGTGAACATTGCGGATAATCGCATCATGCTATTCTGACCAGTATGCTTTCTTCATATCATGTTGCGGAATAGCTAGAAAACCATAAACTTCATTTGATTTTTTGCTCTTTTATGGCATTGATTACTTGAAATCGACTTCCGATTTTCAGTGTTCTAAATTTTACCTTTTATTATAAAATTCATTTGACAATAAAATGTCGGTAAAACACTCCATTTTGAGGTGATGAAAATAATTCACAACTAGTCTAGATGCTTTTTAAAGGTTAATTGTGTTTGTATATCCTTCCATTGGATTAGTATCATTTCGCTTTAAATGTTATTTATCCATTCATCTATTAGTTCGAATATATTTATAAAATCCTTTAATCAAAATTATGCTTCACTGTAATGCAGCTAAAATGTCACCAGTAGACTATTTAAGTAGTAGTCTTATTCTACCTGCAATATAACATGGTGGTTTTTCCCAAATCGCTGTCTATCCATAAGTCGTGGAAATGTTGTTCCTCTTCTGTTATTTACGAAATTTCTCTTCGTTTACCTTATTATTTTTTAGTTAATTCAACTGTTAACTAATTAATTATCATTTGTAAAAATATCCACGTCATTTTGTTTGATTTACTGTTAAGGAAATGAAAAAAATAATTCACGTCAAATCTCTGATAAGAAAATGTAATAAACAGTTTATTGAACTCTGGAAATCGATGGTAAATGTCATAAATACTACTGATAATAATGCAAATATATTCAGATATAATTAATGGTTGACACAATTTATGGGATGATTTTATAATTATCTGACTTTTATTTTGATAGTACAATTAGAATGTAAGTAAATTAAATGCTTTAACATGTGCACCTATGAATAATTGAATTTACAGGCTTTTCATCTGTTATAGTGCAAAATATATTCTATGAAAATGTAATTGACACGGAATTCCTGTTATACAGACATATTAGTTGTAATCAACATAAAGTCTACCATATATATGTCAGTTCAAATTTTCATGTATTATCAGCACGGAGAGATGACATTAACAAGATGAGTGTACATGAGTGGAAATAATGTAGAAACAACAATAATGAAGTTAATTAAGCATTAAGAATACAGTTCAGGAAGATGGAGAGTTAAAAGATATATTAATTAAAGTACAATAGAACTCAATAGAAGTAGATAAAAAGTAGAAATATATATCATATCGACTGGTTCAGTAACATCTATAGCCATTATTGTGGTTATAGCACAAACCCTCACCAAGTTAATCTGCACCTACTACCTTGACCCAGATCATGATTTAATGATTTTGTGAACTGATACTATTACTTAGTTTGTTCGTTGATCGCTTTGTTTCAGCTGCATGTATATATATATATATATATATATATAGTTACCAGTGTAATGTAGTGGGTAGATATCTTAACACAACTGATACTTTTTTTCCGATAAATTCTAAGTAGTATTTAGGCTTTATTAAATATCCTCTAGAAAAAATAATGGATTTATGTATGTAATAAATTCTTTAAAATAATTCTAGACTGCGATGAACTTTAAATTTTTATACACTGCTTTCAATAAACAATTCATATGGTGCTAATTGGAAGACAATCTGAAATTGTCTGAAAAATACAACTTGTTTTTAGTTGATTACTTGATTCTATGACAGCTTAAATCTATGTATTACTAGTGTTTCAAGCTACTAAGAAGTTATCTTAAAAAATTACTCATTATCCTCGTAATTTGATAAAACGTAAAATGTATTCACAGTGAAACTAATGTTGTATTACATGTGATATTCTTCATAGTAGTTGATATGCGTTTACTCATTACATAAGTCACATATGAATTATTTTTCTAACGTCTATTTTTCATCTCCCAACAAAATCCATAGAATGTGAGTCAGAAATACAAGAAACGTTTTATCTAGGGTGCATTGATATTTATATCGAAAAACAGTAGTCACCCTATTGAGTTAAATTTAATTACCATTTCCTAGCTGACAGAAAAAAGAAATTATAAAAGCATTTATACCATTCCTAATGTGTCTGTTTCTTTTTCACATATACATTTATGAAGAACAAAATGATTCCTATAGTTTTTGACTATATATTTCTTTATGCGTGCTACTACTCGAATTTTTAAATCAAAGTAGGTGGCATGATGATCATACTTATTAGAATGGATTTTTTTATTATTGTATCATTAACATGACAAATAGTTACGAGTATTCGCTAATAAATATTTTTTATAGCAACGATATAAGGTATTTGGACAAAATTTGGCTAATTACCTCAATACATAATACTAATAATCAGACTCCATCTCACCAATACTTTCATGAAGATAAATAATTATTCTTGTTGATTTGCAAAGTGCCTGTAGTAAGAAACAGCTTTAGATTAGCTAAGTAAATTCACTAATAGTAAATATTAAATAAATAAGGAACATAAAATAAGGTTGTACATGAACTCTTATAAGCAGGTCATTATCAAACATAGTAGACATATTCATTCCTATGCCTATTTTAAGACAAAATGACATCTGGTGATCATAATATTAAAAAAATTATTGAACTGAATTATTTTTTAAAACATTCTGACAAAATGACACCTATTGTACGTCTGATGAAAACGCATATTCTGTTTCAAATGATGACGATAAAGGAGTACATTAGAAATGAATAATCGAATCCTAGTTAACTGTCCCAACTGGTATATTCAAACGAAGACAGTGCACACAAGAATAAAAGTTTTCAGTCCGTTTTTTGTCTAAGCGTTTTATCTATTTATTCTAAGTAACCATTTGTCGTTTTTTGCTAAACACTATTTTTGATTACCAGTTTTTACTATTTTCTTGCATTTTCTGTTTTTAGAAGCTACAGCTGAACATGATTTGAGTAGTCTACTAAAAGAACTTGAAGTGGTCGAAGAAAAAATGAAGGAATTAGAACAAGAAAACAACCAGTTCACGAGAGTAAGTATCTTTATTATTCCTGTGTTTAGGCACTTACCTGATATTTAATATCTTATTAACATTACTTACTGAGAACTTAACGCCACAAGATGACGCTTATATCCAATTACTATTTCTAATTAAGACATGCCAAAAAAGATTATGAATGTTGAACTTTCATGAGTTTTCATTTTCTAACGACCTTAAACTTAATTCTGGATAAAGGCCCAACATATGTGAGTTTTTATGAACACTATAATGAGCCTCAGTTACAGTAACACTGATGAATATGAAGACCATGTTTCGACACTGATAACACTATTCACTGCACTAGGTTAATTGGTTGTCATGACTTGCATTTGACTATAGTCTAGGTAGCTGAAATTAGTTTTATAAAAGCGTTTCATGACTAACAGATAAAACAACTAACTGAAACTCAAATAGTTCTTTAATTTCCCTTTTACCTTTGCAGCCAATCTGAATTAAACTAAGTGATCTTTCGACTACTTTGAATTATTTCGACGAATTAGAAACAGTCAGTATGAACAGATATAGTATGCAAATCGATTCAGTGTCAACATATCATGTTTAACGCATAAAATAACACGCAAATATTTGTATTTTCTTTAAATTTAATTAACTAGCATCTTCAGCCACCATTGCACCGGCAACTTCAAGGTCGAAATATAATATATATAGTTAACAATTCGACTTAAACAACGGTACTCCTAGTGGTGCATTGGGTTTATGAGCATGGTAGTACAGTCAGAATACTCTCATACAGAATGCGTAGTAACCTTCCAGCACTTTCAATTACTTTATTGCAAAAGTTTATTTCGGTATTCTTAATACTCCATTTAGATAAAATAAAAACTGTAGTTTCGATCAAGAACGATTCTGGAAATGATCTTACGCTGTTTTAGGCAATCAGCAAAGGGCATCTGTAATTAATAAGTTTTTATTATTAAAATGAATTATAAATAAGAAAAATCAAAGTTTACATATCATATTCACGTGAATAGTTGGCTTTTAAGGTTAGAGAGATGCTCTAGGTCCTTAAATTTAAAAATGAGCTTTATAAAAGCACATCCATATGACTGATTAGCATTCTTCCATATGATCGAAAGCAGGATCTGATGTCCTTCCTTATCTACTCCACATCACTTCGACCTGTTCATTCCTGTTCTAAGGTTCACTACGTAACTATTATGAATGACTACCTGATGTCATATCCACGGTGACAGCTATCTATTTATATATACAGTTGTATCCGGTTAAACATTCTACTTAGTGGTTGAAGGCAGTGTAGTGACTATCCTTTCCGAAAAAATTTCAGGGCTTTTCACTTCCTAGTGCCTATCCCAAATCTTGTAGCAATGGTAGTCAGAGTGCAAAATCAACATATCTATTCATGTTTTGTAATTTTTTGATTATATTTTCTCTTTAGAATAGTATACGCATCAATCTCAACTATTCAGCCAACATTTTACACGGATACACGAATTTATAACGGGATTCTGGAGTATTTATCTCTGTAGGATCCAAACCAGTGTACAGACATGACTTTGTTAACATTACATAGTGATGCTGTAGTTGTTAAGGGCATTTATATTACCCAACATACTAATAAATGCTATTTGTTTCAAAGAAACTTTCAATTTAAAAAAAACGATCCTGTCCTTATTATTCTTTTGTGAAAGTAATGATGGCATTGGAATACATAATTTCCGAGTTTTTCTCACCTCTAATCTAAGTCATTTTATGTCTATATTGTTAAAAGATTGTCTTTAGAAGCATTACATTCTCATAAAGATATGTAAGTATCACCATTTCTCTTGTAGCAATGTTATAATTTCAAATATGTCCGAGACCACGAAATGTGTTTCGGAAACCTAATTGATTCTGGTCTATATTTCAGTTCTAGCTCAATTTCTTATTAGAAGTGATATCAGTAGTATGAAATGTTACCTCTACGAATAAGTTCTGATTGATATGGTTATAGTCATCAGTTTTCATCATCTCAAGTAACTAAAAAGTGTACATACCATTGTTAAACTATTTTCTTTGAGTTTTTTCATCGTTTCATTTTTTTGTCCAACTCATACAATAAAACAGTTTAGTGAAATTTTCATTATTAGTTGTGATTTCACAAAAAACTTGTAAAAACGTAAACTCACATTGATGAGAAATGAGTCAGATTAATTTTTCTTAGGTTGATTTTAACTGTTTTGTTTTTTTAATTATTTTAATTATACACACTATGGTTATTGCTCTTTTTTCATTTTAACATAAATATAAACAAAAATGCTTCGTTTACCGTCACTACTCATCTGTTAGTGATAAAACAAATATACATACAAAGGAGAAAAGTCATATCAATCGATTTATCTTAAAATTTTCTAATCAGACAATTGTATATTTCCATAATAAGCATAGTTTACAGATGTTTACCACTGTGAAAATTTAAAATCTGTAATTACGTGTGGTTTTTGTAAATTATGATATTCGATCGTCTAGGCTCTATTTTAAGTAATCCGTCATAATTCCTGTCGATTTATGCTTAAAATTCACTGAATCGATGGAAAAAGCCTTGAACAGATAATATACCGTTTCGTTTATGGTTTTATTTCAAAAGAACAACTTTTTGTCATTCACAATAATTATAATATACAATATAAAACGAGCGGTGATTTTTCAGTAAATAAACAGTCATGTGTATTTTTATATCAGTAATGTAGAATTGGAATGCTTAGACATACCTTGACTGTAGTAAGAGTAAGTTCGAAGAAAACTGGGGGAAGGAGACCAAACTAGATGTCATAACAGTCCAGAAAGTCATCATTAGTTAGATCTGTGTTAGTAGACGGTCTGTGTTATAACTATCAGTGGTATCCAGTTACAATGCTTCAGATGCAGCCACTGAGATTCTGAGTTTCAAAATATGTTATATCTTCTATTCCGGGAATTAAGTTTTGCATCTCAAATCATATCCACCATGCTTAATTATTTTTAATATCCCTGAGAAAATTGCTAATATTTTGGTATTCATCACATTATGTTGACGTGACATAATAGCCTAAATAGTTACTTCTAAATGATTTAGTGAAAATTAAAATTAGGCTGCTTTGAAATTATCTAATATATGCATTATTTGTTTAATGTATGAATATGAAGCTGATTTCTATCGTGAATCGATGTCACTTTGCTAACTACTGTTAACGATTAACAATTGTTTTGTTGCAGGAAGAAACGTATCGATGCTACTTGACACACATCATAGTTTTATTGAAATTATCGCTAGACTTTAGAAAACTACATAAACTATGTTTCACCCAAGTATTAATTTAAAGAGTTATTGAATGACATTTTGGTGAGAACTAAAATTTGACTACAATAGAGATAAAACAAGTATTAACTTAATAGTTAGAACATATGGATTTAAAGTGTAATAAACACTTCAGTTTAGGATACAATTACAAAATAACAAACTTCAAGGTAATTCGATATCAGCCATTAATAGTAAACTTTATCTTTTTGGAGAAATATTAAACATCTGGCTGCTTGTTATGTTTTAACTTAGAGTCCCACATCAGTGTATAATTACTACCCAACACACGATTATACCTAGGGCACTATACACTTAACTTTTATCTCTGGGTCAATTTCAGTAGTCTACAACCTCTGTAAATCTATCCTCAATTATCAGTTGCTCTGATGCGGTCAGGATGAGATTATAATCTATCTTTACAACTAATTGTATTTCCTAAGCATCACTTACTGAAATAGTTTGATAATAAAAATTATCAAGAATAACTAAAATATTCTTCCTTAATCTCATATATCCTAGTAAGATTCATTCATGACTTTTCTTGGGATATGATGAGTAAATATGCAGTTAAAATATACTTATTATCGAGATTGGATACAATCAATTTATGCAATAAAGTTTGCTTCATAGTACAAATAACTTTGAATTAATAATTTAAATCTGTAACATCAAACTTCCCCGACAAGGAACAAATTTTATCACAAACTGTATGCATTTGCAATTGTCAATCATTGCATACAGTGAATTCAGGGTGAGTTCTCAACAGAATGTATTTGGCAACAAGTGCATATGGATGATCAGTTGCGATTAGTAATGAATTAGTTGTTTATTTCTTTTTTGTTTTAATAATTCATAAACAAATATCAATCTAAATGATACCATATTATTTAGAAAACTCGTTTCTTTTCAATATATCACTAATGAAATAGCTAAGTAAACAATAGTTAGCCTTCTGAATAAAACGCAAATGTTTGTAACCAAAATCTAATAATAGTAGCGAAAACAATAATAAGATTGTAATAAAAAGCCAGATATTTGTAAAAGAAGTGGTTTAACCGTTATCATAAAGTGTCTATATCAGTAGTATCGTATTAATCAATATTTAATTTTCTTTAACTCACTAACTTTCTTTGTTGCCTAAGAATAACTAATAGATTTTATTGGCAATGCATATTTTCATGCGTGATGGACTTTAGGACAAATACTACAAATTTATCTTTAAATAGGTTTAGCTAATCATAATATGATAAATATACACTTTCTTGTTTGTTATATTTTTAATTTTAGCGTTACAGTCTAGCTTCATCTTCCAATGGAAAACGTTCAATACATCCTGGTTCCGAAAAGTCTACAGTGGAAACTTCAAATTCAGCTGATAAGGTTGTGGAACAACCTGTGCTTTCTTTATCAGTTCCAGACAGAGCTGGAAGTTTGAATAAGAGCAATGGTTTTATTTGTGCTGAATGGGTCGCTAAGTTAAATCATGATGAATATGACAATGCAACAACTAATACAAATAATAAGCTTGTAAAGAAAGATACTTCACCTTCACCACCCCCACCGCCTCCTGCATTTCTTGGAGCCGGTGATGCTTGCGCAAGTCCTACTAATTCACCCCCTAGTTCTTCATATTCACCACATTCTCAGTTAATAGTACAACAATCACATATGCACTCACTGCAAATACAACAGTCTCCGCAACAAAATCAACTTAGAAATGACGGATCATGGTCTGTAACACATGGTAACAATTCAATGAACGGGATAAAATTAAACCAATTAACTTCATATGATGGTGGTTCGGATGATAAGAATAGAGAAACAGCTCAGGCATATAGAACATCTCAAGTTCCAGTTTATAATTCGCATTCATATCAAAATTTTAATGCACAAAAACAACTCGTTGATGAATTAAGAGGATTATATCGGGTACGGTAATTTATGTTTGCATTGCATATTTCTCTTTATTCAAAATGAATTAAATTTAGTTTGATAGATTCTTTAAAGTTATAATGACATTCAAATTAAGTTTATTTCACCTTAGGACATTATGGTATATTATATATTTGGAGCATATATCTATAATTTTAGAGATAATTGGATGCAACTAATAAGATGGAAGTTCTTTATTTTTCTGCATTAATCTATAAATCCTTAATTTGGAACCTAAGATATTATCAATTTTAAAGTATATAATCACTGTTGTTGACGATCATTTGTCCAACAAAAGTGTGTTATATTTAAAAATTAAAACATTATAAAAAGTAGAGTAAAATGAATATGAAGCCTGAATTTACTATAAAATAGTCCTATTTTATACACAAAAGTTAATCAGTGTCGTCAGAGTTATGTATGTATGTTCCCATGGTACACACTATGTCGTTTTTTGTGTCTGACCCCTCTCTTCTCTGATATGTCTTTCATAACAGATATGAAGGATCTTTATCGTTTTACGAAGAAGCAGTATTAGTGTATCCTCTTTTACGCTTTCAGCTACGACAACGAACGACGAAACTAGTATTGGGTTATGTAACAAATTCATAAGAATCGGATACTACAAATAATTGAATATTATCTTAAAGAGAACTAAGCCGGATCTTATGTACAATCATGGACTTATTAGAGTAAATTACATGTTAAGTACTGCTTATTTGATAGGTCATGGTAGTTCATGATCATACTCACTTTTCATTAAGCGAGTTATTCTGTATTAATGTTTGTAATATATAGTTTGTTTCTAAACTATCACACAAGGATATCAACCTGGTTTCGAATTGTCATTTCATATAATCAGTTTTCTATAATATATATAAAACAGTAAGAACATTGATTTGAGCTGAATAAATGTGTTTGTTTCATTCTTTTTAAATTCTCATCATCAGGCTGCAATTAGAACCCCAAAGTGAACTTCTATGTTTAAATTTAACACTTTTCAGATTAAAAATAGGCGATAAAAACCAGATAAAATGAGCATAACTTATTGTTAAACTTTTATTCTTATTCTTTTAAATTTGTGATTGGCTTAACTCTGAATACTATCATTCAGATCTTGATTATATAGTTTAGAAAGTAATATTCTTTAGAAATAAAGCATATTAAGCTACAAAAAAGAAGTAAGTGATTATCTGATTCTTGTTTTGCCAATCCAACATTCAATCAATTTTTTAGCTCAAATAAATTCTACATTTTTGCATAAACAAGTTATTTGTCAACATTTTCAAGTTAAACAGAGCATAATTCAACATACACGTAAAGTTGATGTTGTTTGCGTTATGCAAATTTATGTCACCGAAATCTATTAAAAAATATAGTGATTGCATATTTTAAAAATTTGATATACCATATCAATTATTTCACTTCTTAAAATCTCTATTTAAATCATAAGTAATTATTATTTTACATTACTTCATTTTCAGTCTTTCTGGCTTATATAAACCTGTTCATTTTAACAAGGAATCATAAATTGAAAAGAAAGCATACCTAGATACATAACTTAGAAGATTATGATATTGACCTCTCCCCCTATCTTTTTAATGTCCTCAAAAATGACTTTACATTTTTTCTATTTTTCTCAAGTTTTTTTTAAAAAAATGACAGAAAGTGAATTATTTTGGTAGAAAATTATTTATTTATTGGGAAATAAGTAGCATGGATCTTTAAATGATGCTTGTTTTAAAACAGTGAAACGTTGTTGTAAATAATGAAGGAAATAATTACTAGCTGAATTGTTTCTCAAACATGGTCATTAAACATAAAAAATATATAATGGGAAATAAAAGTTCACTTTAATAAAATGTTAGACAAAATAGTGCATATCATTTTCTGCTTATTCGTTTCGAAACAGTCATTGTTGTTTTCGTAACAAAACCGTTTAGTTAAAGAAGCATAAGTAATTGTAGGCTGTATTGAATCGTAATAATTATTCACGGAGATTGGATCACTGAATAAAACAATTGACCTTCGACTACATAGTTTCTGAATTAAACTACTCTTCATCTATCTTAATTTGACAATAGCCACTGGCTTTAAGAACTAGCTTACTAGCTAACCGATATTATGCCTCCAAGTAAGGATTTATTAAGCAATCAGTTGACTTAATAGCATGTCTCACGTATGTCTGAACATGGATACTGAAATGTTGTAAGTAAATCTAGTTGAATGAATTCTAATTGAAATAAATTGCCTATCCTGGGTCCAGTAACATCCTACATATTACGCATAATAATCAGTCTAAAAAATCGATTGATTTAAATCTTAAATATTAATGATGTTAAATTACGAGGAGTTATTAATTGATAAAACGACAGTCACAATCTTTCGAAACTGTGACTTTGAACCAATCAGGTATAGTTCCTTTTTATGGTTTATTCTCAAATATTCATTAACCAAAGAACTCGTTGATAGTAGTAACAATAACTGTCGTAGACTTAATTCCAGGAAAATAAAGTTTGTATACGAAGGTTAACATATAATTTATTTTACTCGACACAACAGGGTGGTTGGGGTACGAATTAAATAAGTGAGATTCTAACCACTTGTAAAAATATAATTTGCCACTAACGGTGCAAAACCAGAAGTATTTTATGCAAATATGTGTGTCTAGTATACAGAATAACTACATATCTCTATCTGACAAAGTTTCCCTATGTCTTAATATAAGGTGCAGATACTAAATTCCAACTAATGTGGCATTTGAAATCTGATCTCAGATGTGTATATGTCTGAAAGCTCTATGGAATGTTGCCATTTATGATCTGTTTCAACTGGATGAAAATTATGTTTGTTTGTGAGTAAATTACGTAACATATATACATTAGTTAATTTTATCAATATTTCTTTCCAGAACTCAAGTATAAAAACACAACCAAAATATTCTGCGCAACCCAACATTGAAAGACAAATACATTATTCAAATACTTCTCCTAGTTCATCTCCCCCACCAAATTTCTTATCAGATCTAAATTCTCACGTCCCTACACCAACATCCAATCAAAACAAAATCAACAATACTAGTAATTCTAATATTAACAACTCATATGTATGTTCTAAACGTTCCGATGTTTACCGGTCATATGGATCTTTAGCGACCAATCAAGGCACAAATAATTCCGATCCGGGAATAGTAAAAGATGGAGATTGTGAAGATAATATTACAGTCAATGATACGGGATGTTGGACACCAGATCAAGTGTTTCAACGACATGATTGCCTTATAGCTAATTCATTAGCTGCAAGAGGCGGAAGTGATGGGTTATCTAATTCAATGAGTCCAGAAAGTTCATTGTCAGATAAATCAGTGAGTTCCAACGATTTTAATATGTTCAATAAAAAAATCTAGTTATTTTTGTCCCGTTAGTGGAAAACTGGAACAGTAATGTATTATCAAAACAGTAGACTTTTAAACAGTAGAGTACAGCCTTAAACCCTACTCTGTGATTAACATAGTACCGTTTCTTTTGATATGTCAGAAGTAATTAATGTAAATTAAAACATTGAAATGTAGAGTAAATAAAGCTTCTTGATGAGTCAATTTGACAACCTTCATATCAACTTACGACAATTCTCATTCTACCTTAAAGCTAGATTTAGAAGACTTTCCACAGTATTCTGAAGTACTCTTACTGGAAACCTTTTAAACCATAAGTTAAAAATAAACGAGACAGTAAACATCTTTTTTCCATCTATAAAATCAAATTCATTCTAATTTAAGAGTAAAAACATCACACGCGAATTTTTAACAGGTTTTAATACGTTTCAAAAAAGTAATTTAAAAAAATATTACACTAAACTGATTCAGCTGAAGTTCATTAATCAGAAATTTGTATCATTTACTTATTAAATGGCAAATTTCCAATGAAAATATCATCGTCAATTGATAAACTGTCTTAACGAGGGCACTCAAGAATTTAGCTGAAGCAATCTAATTAATCTAGTATCAGTGCTTAAGTTCTTTATTTGGTAACATATTTTATGATTTTTCCACTAGAAAGTATAGTGAAACTACGTAATTATGTACCTATCGTTTTAATTATAGGGTTCAGAAGCTAATGAGTTAAACCGCATTCAAATGTTAGACAGTTCTGAGAGTAATCATGCTAACAAAGTGAGTTCGATTTAGTTTGTAAACAATTTTTAGAGAATCTTATTCATGCAGTACAGGTAATGTATTATTTTCACTGTTTGATGTTGTTCATAGTTTGCTTTACATACTGGAGCTACTGGTTAAATGATCTTAACTTCATGGTACACACTTATATTTAGGCTAATAAGCCATTAAATTCAGCACGTTTGAATTTTCTTAAACTTTTCTGTGAGACGTTAGGTGGTTGGATATAAACCTGAGATATTGGTTTTTAGTTAGCTAGTACTTATTAACAAAGTGTATCAAAAATTTTGAGAAACCTTATGCTCCATCTGATATTTGAACTGACATCCCTCAACCTCAAGGTCTAAAATGCCACCGTTTAAGCACTGAAGCTATTGGATATGTGCCTGACCGTGTAAAGATCAGTATCACGCTTATCTTGTTCTTTGTACAGACTGGATTTGATACCCTCAGAAAGACACATGCTTCATGCTGATGAGGTGCAACTAGTTCAAAACCTATGCCAAAAGTTTTTTGTCTATTTCTTATAATCGCCTAACATTCAAACATAGTGGCCACGATTACGAGTCACATAGATTAATGGTGAAATCTCAAACTGATCTAGGTGAATTTCAAGAGGTTTTCATTCAGTTCAACTTCATCTTATTTACCATACATTAAAATGTAAATACTAAGATTTTGCCAAAAAACATATCATAGTATGTTAACTACTGCATAATAACCTTATCTGATCATATAAGTTTATTTCCCATGGACTGCATAGTATGTTACCAATAACATAAACTCTTATTATTGTCAATATAAACATTGCTTCAAGCATACTCTTAGGCCACGTGAAATGAAGACATTTTGTTTGGTAAGAAAACGGAAAACTATGTTACTTTAAAACTAGTCATTTTTTATCAATTTAAGTTTTTAAACATTTTGTCAATAAATAAATTTTTTTTATTACAGCAAACAGTTCTTATCACGGTGACTAGTAAACACTGGAATACATGAAAACCGAATCGTAATGTACATTTGTACAGGACATTACTATTTTTAGGATGGATAGATTATGACTAATAAAATGATGCAGTATATGCATTTCACTCTCCTTAGGACTCATCGTATAATGTGGCCTTACTAATAACAACATAGGATATCGAAAGTAGTAAACGATAACTTCCATTTTCGTACATGAGATTGGGAATTTATGTATAACGTTTTACTGAATATCTCTCAAGTATTTCCCATTTTGCTATTGTCAGTGAAGACTTTTTTCTACCAGACGTTTCCACCTGAACTTAACATTGGAAAAAGGATGGGTAAATTCGAAGCGTAATGTAAGATGACACATATTTTGGAATACAGTATTCGTAACATCTGTTATAATAGCTGATGACACTTCTTTATAGCTTTGTCTATGATGAGTCACTGAAATGATAGACTCCGATAATTTTAAACCTGTCACAAATAGTTTTTATCCACATTAATCAAGGTTTGTAATTACTTAAAAATTATATTATCTGATGGTATCACATATAGTTTGCCGTCTCTTACGTCGATTTGCAAGTATCTATGATCATAAGAGAGCATCGTAAACAATGATATCCTGTTTCATTAACTTAAGAGTAGTCTTAGATTTTCCAACTAGATTTTGGGAAAGATGTTACTTAATTCTTAGAACTCACAGCAAAGCAGTAATATACACATCATCTGCTAATACTTCACGGGAGTTTTGGTGCGACTGAGTTATTGTATAAAATAAAGATTTTGTAGTTAAGTCACTATCATCATCATTTTATCTTTACAATTGGTTATCTGAAACAACTGATGTAAATTGTACTCAAAGTTTATCTCATATCCTACTCTTCGAATGACTTATACAGCTTGAAATATTTTCTGTTTAACTTGACTAGCCTTTTTTCCACAAAACATGGACAGTTGTAAATCATGAAACCAATATACCTACAAAATATGCGTTTTTAAGTGATTTTTCTATATAAACATTGACAACAATAAAATGAATACTTTTCAAGCGTGCAATGGTTGTAGCTTGTGCTTTTGACATTGGTTAGCCAGATAACCTAGAAATGTTATGTTTACATTATAAGGTTGTTGTAAATATTAGTTTATTTACTCTATGACATGAAAACGAAATTCCTTTTTAACAGTGAATGTTACTTGTCGCATAATGGATATTTTTAAAAATGACTAAGCACTGTTAAAACAAAATCGTCATCACCATTACCATCTAATGTGTAGTTAACTGTTTGTAAAATTAACTAATTTTTCTTTGGTAAATAACTGTTGTTTTCTAAAATCAATAAATATTTTTTAAATTTTACATTGTCCCATGAGTACTTTAAATGAATAAAAGTCATAAATACCAAAGGATACCAAAAAAAGCAAAATATTAGAAAACAGCTGGTTGGTATTTATTATCTGTTAATTTGTTACTCTAAACTTAAACCAAAATAATTACAATTGTAACCTTAGAAATAGACGGGATAATATGGTACTTATCAGTTAATAACAAATTTTCCGCTAAACAATAAAATTTTATGATCAAAATAAAAAAATCAAGTTATATTTGTTCCTTACTTTTCATTTCACTTCAGATACATGAAGCATTAATAAGTAAACACATATAGAGGAAGAAATCGTTATTAATGGAAAAGAACTGGAAACTCTAATCTAAAACATATAGGCATTATTAATATCTAATTTTTACACGGATGCTGTGGTTATACATTACCAACATTACAAGAATTTTAGGACAGTCGGTTTTGTCCTTATAACCAGGACAGCAAACTAAATAGATTTAGGTAGAGAAGATGAAAGATAGCATAGGAGAATCCATCATATTAAAAAGAAATCGCAAACAAACATTGTTGACTGATTTGACGATAAAATGGCATAGAATAAAGTGTAAAACAAAACCCACTGTATGTTGCTATTGTTGTTAGTTACTTACAATAATCTCCTGTCCTGAAAACTTCATATCCAACAAATAGAATATTCTACAGACATCATAAACAGTTGTAGTTTTATGTTGTATTTTTGTTTTTAAATAAAACTATTTAACGTATGTAAAACGAAGTTATCTTTAACAAACAACTTTTAATTGAACTGGAAAATAAAGAAAACATGAGGATATCATAGTACTATTGGTTTATTTGCTTGAAAACCTTCATTAATTATAATAAGTAATAAACAGTACATTCAACAGTTGCATGCTTAAAATCATCACCTTCATAGACGTTTATCTAAGGTTTGCTCCATAAGGCTTCGGATCAGCTTTAAAAGTTGCTTACCAATAATTTTTTTAGTCTTTCGTTGTTTATCCTCGAAGTCCCTTTAGTTACAATCTAAACGAAGTTATTGCAATATGTATTTAACTTCTTGGAATCCCAAGCTCTTCTTGTATTCTTATTTTCTTTCTGTGATATGAGGGCTTTTATTGTGAATTATTGATTAGATTATTCGTTAAAGTTTTATAAGCAAAAATTTTCCGATTGCATTAGAAGATACCGTTCACACTACTCAAAGTGTATTAAAATCAACGTTATCTCATAATTTGTGAAAATGTTGAGTAGAAGATTCTCAATGATTTTAAATAAAAGCCTCAGAAACTTCAGTCGTTCACTCTCCACAAACTGATGTATTGATAAATAAACCTAGAAATTTGATTTTAAGTTACGGTGTAAGTTTAGTTAGACAGGCGCTGTAGTGGTTGTGCATTGTTAAAGAATCTCCTATTAATATGAAACAGCTATTTAACGTTTCCTAGTCTTTAATAGTAATCCAATCACAGTCATTCCGTGATGTTAGGTTGTGATGTCAACAAATGGAAATCAATAAACATGCGAACCGATATATATATATATATATATATATATATATAATCCATTACTTTATCTCTTAAATTCTACCTGTCTGAGTTTCAAAAGGTACACAGTACTGTCTAAATAAATTACCAACTTTATATAAAAAGCATTTCGTTAGACCCTTCCTTTGTATACATGTGCATACAAATGTTGAAAATTAGGCAGTAGATGTAGGTGAATAACGATAGTATGCAAGACGACTTTCCAGTAAATGATTATCATGGCATTAAAACTGATTTCTTCTACATACAAATATGTTTCGAAGTGCAAACTATTGGTGACACAATAGACAAATGAAAAGCTAGCACATACACAGTAACATGCACACCAACGTGCACTTCGACATATAAATGCACTCATCCACCAAATCTATTTATAAAATGTAAAAGAATTTGGGATGGTTTACATTTTCCTTTAAAAAGAGAAAAATAAGCTCCATCTAGGTCTACTTAGTCAAAATAGCAGAATGGTTACCAAAAAGATAATATTTCATTTACCTTGTCTGCTTTTTTACTCTGCTTCAATGAAAATGTTGCTTATAAACTATGGTGAAAACATAACTGCAATTGTAATCATGTAAAGTTTACTGCTTTTACCTATTAATCTTCTTGTTGGCTTGTATTGTTTCTAAGTTATAGTTGGCTTTCCTTATACTAGTTTTTTCAGCTTCTGCATTCTTATTCCCCATATTTGTATAGTTCTTGGATTTTCATTCAGTTGTGTCGACATCAAGAAAATTATCTATGTAATATTGTGTTTTGAGTAAAAATGATTAATGTGAACTTGTTTAAATTCGAACATGTTCAAACATGGTACCAGAAAATCGCGTTAGTTGAGAAGAACTAGGCCATAACGTTGTGGTTACAGACAAGTTAGCCCTTAATCAGTTGAGTGACATCACGTTACTGGACATATAAAGCTTGCCTTATATCATGGTTTAGAGATGGTTATGTATTACACGTTTAGTTCATTTAGTTTTTTTGGTTATTTACAGCATTTTGATTATTCAATAAGTATATTGTATTCACTGTTCACATTATCCCGTTTATTCAGTAATTACTGTTGGTTGAGGCACATTTGGACTGAAGATTTTATTTTAGAGTCCTGGAATTATCTGAACATATTAAAGATGACAAAATTCAATAGACTCAGAGGTAAACAAGAATCTAAATTCCGCAGAAAGCATCAGATTTCTCAACATTGAAGGTTTTACGTCCTACTAACTACTAGAAGCCACCGTTAAATCCAGGCCTAGGGTTCCTAATCTACAATTATCTAATACAAAATATGAAGTTGATTTGATTTATACCTAAGGAATTGACCTTAGAAAATCACAAAGAGCTGAACTGCTATTTTGTCCTATTATAAGATTCTTACAGTGCTTAAAGTTGGATTTACCTGAGATCCGATTCCGGACCCTTGGGCTCTGCAATGAGTGCCTAATCTTAAAACTACTGAACCGGCTTCCAAGTGGATTGACTTCCGATGGGGTCGTCGATAAGTACTACTACAGAGTTCCATAATAGCATAAAAGTGTTCCTTTTTTTCCAAGTTTTAACTGGTTTTCTAAGGTCAACTTATGTTGCCTAAATCGAATTTAATAGTCTCCGCACCGCTAAACGGTACTCCTGTTATCAAATAGATTTATTACGAAAATCAAAGTTGCTTTAATTGTTATTATCTTAGCCATATTAGAAGGAACTGGTTGCCTGTGTAATTTCTGTGTAATTCATAATCGATCGCCCAACATGATATCACTCAAAATTTCTACCACAGGTACCGATATGTTTTTCCTCTGCCTTCTTTCAAATCTGGGATTTTATATTATCTCATTATTTTTACTTTATAAGGTGGAGATTAAAAATACCTTATTGGTCTTAGTGTATAATCTAGTAATCATTTACGTTTTATTCAATTTTAAGTATGATTATTTTGTGCTTGATGCGTACATTAGATCTATCAATTTGTTACACAAAAAGATTTATATATGAAGACCAGTTATTCTTCATTCCGATATCGGTTAATTTTTGACTTGCGCCACTTGTTTATATTTTTCTGTGGTCATCACTCGACCGCAATGTATTCAGACTACCAATCTAGTAATTTCTCGAATCATAAGCTTTTTTTATAGAATTCAACAGTGTTTATTTGTAACCCCACCGTAGACAGAACGACGGACGATTTCGGATTTCGTGCTGATCGCTTAATCATCAACACTACTGGACTGAATAGGACCCATTATAAGATTTCAACTACAGCCAGTTTTTAGTGTAGCACAACAACCGTTCAGTGCCATTGGTGGTAACCGTGTCACTTTAGGCTTATATGAATTCTAATGGTCACTATCTCTCATTAGGACTACTTCAACTTAACTACAATAATCAGTTTACTAATCACTAGCTTCAAGACCGTTTGTTGTGAATACAAACGACTAATGATAGATAATATATTTAAGCAGATAGTTTTATATAGATTTGACCCGTTTCTCGAAAAATTGCATAAGTGATTCATCAATTTTCTGTTCCTTTAAAGTCACCAATTATAATTCCAATTATGCTGTTTGATTTTCTAAGTTAATTAGTTTTCCATTAGAAGATATATTGTGATACCTTGTTTAATTATTCCTACGTTAAACTTTAGAAGTTAATTTAGGTTTAATGTAACATAAAATCCACTTAATTGTTTGATTCATAAATTGAATATTTACTAATCTTTATCCATAGATTTTAGGAATGATATAACAATGAACAATTATTCGTTTGTTAAATTAACTACAGCATTCATGAATGTCACTGAAATCGTTGAACATCAGACTTTTGTTGTGTAAAACACCAGCATCATAAAATAATTTTATATTTAGCCTATACTGAAACTAAGTACTGTTAATTTATTATAAGTAGTTTATTATAAAATAATGTGGTAGGGCGTCAAAATGATTCCTAATGTCGCGTATCAATAAGGATTTTATTGCTGATGAAAAGGATATTTAAGTAAAGGTATGCTATAAATTGGAGGTAGCCGTCTACTTAATGAATGTAAAGAATATAATAATTAAATCTTATAATAATGGCAAATTATTATTAGTAGAAGAAATAAAAACAGTTAATAAGCCAATCAGAAGATTAGGGGAATACAAAGTTCTCATTAACTACATGTCCAATAAATGTAGCTTGAAAATATAAATCATGATAATAAAAAGTAGCTTCCTCACTTTGTTCTTTTCGCTTTATAATCTCGTCTGGAATGATCGATAAATGTCAGTTATGAACATGCTAAGTGTAGAGTAACACAACATGAAAAACATAAATACAGTGATTGTTAGAGTTATAAATAAAATCATTACCAAACTAAAGAAACGTATTGCTTCACTATAGGGCAGATGAAGAATATTCAGCAAGGAAGATTTCCTCGATGACGTTATTTGCATTAACTGTACAATCATATATATATATATATATATATATATATATATGATTATACGGTTAATGTAAATATTATAGTCGAGGACATTTCCTTTACTAAACACTCTGTATTCTATTTTAAATTCTTTATTAAAAAACTACACGCTAATATTTTATACCTACCCACGAGATGAAAAAAATTATAAACAAATGTACTGCATACAGTACTTGTTTAGAACATAGACAATATTGTAAGTATCATATAAATGAAGTTAAAAAATACAAAATAAATACAAATGAATCGTTTTCTTTATATTTTTTATCAATTTTTTCATAATCCGAAAACACTTTCTAGTTGGTAGTACGTGTCTTCCGGCCAGATAGAACAACTAAAGCAGTGCTAATCGAACATCAAATGACTGCCGGTGAAGTTGCCACTATGATGATTGAAAAGAATTTCTTACAGCCATCAGTACATTTAGTTTTGGTGGAAAAAGTTCCTGCTTTAAAAATAGGTAAGTACTATTGAATTGCTAGTATTCTGTGTCCTTTTTTGGCACTATATTTCACTACCTTAGTTAAATCCGATTACTGTGTATTACATAAAACAGTCAATCACCATTAGCTTATTTTAATCTTCAAATGGATGTTTCGCTGAATATATCCATACTTTAGTACATCTTGTAATTATCAATATAAAGATTCATATATCAGTTAAAAAGGTTATCAGTGGGCTGAAAAATTTTTTTATTTGAATATCATCATGAAAATATACATCATTAGAATTCCAAAAAAACAACAAATGTGTGTTCATTGATCACCCGTTATTCTTGAAATTATGGTGAAGATTCATAACACATGTAGATGCTTTTCTTAAAATTACGTTCTCTAATCTGCGTGGTTTAATAATAATTTCTTTTATCTTCTACCTCATTTAATGCATTCAACTTCAAGAATTTTTATGCTTTTTTACTAATAAATTTTAGTATTCTTATTAGAAGAGCCGTTTGTAATCGTGTTTATTAAAGAGGACTAGGGGGCTTTCTTCACTATGGTCAATACAAAATTCTGTTTTTGGGTTCTTAAATTAAATCGATTTCCGTTCCTATGTTCACAATTATGGAGTTACATATTTCAGTGTTTTTACTATTATGTAATAACCTATTCTTAATCTTGTTAGAATTATGCAATTCTGCATCCTTGCTCTTCTAATCGACACTAATAAATATCAAATTAAACTGCATTTATAAGCGCGTCTTGTATTCTATCCTAATCATTACGATTTTTAATTCCATTTTGAACAGTTGTTTCAATCTCAACATAGAAATAAATATCATGAATGTGAAATAGGAAGCATGATCGAAGAAAAGGAAGTGAAATGATCATGGCACAAATAAATGTACTAAGATTTACAACTGAAAAGGTTAAAAGTAGTTGTATCAAAGTAACTACTTCAAAACCCAGTAAAATATATGTGGAGATAGTCACAATACCCACAGATTTTTAAATACAAAATGATATTCCAAACTTTCTTGCGTCGAGCCTACGTTCCAGAAACAAGCGTTGAAATACCGATGAAAATTCTGATAAGACAGTTCACAAGCGCGAAGTCATAACGGTACTCGATTACCTAAGTGGGATACGATCAACAGTCGTTGTAACCTCTTCCTGTCAGAAACAGAAGTATTTTAATATGACTGATATCTCCACATCCACATATCCTGCTACCTCGGACTCTTCATCGATGAGAACCTCAGTAGCTTCTACAGGATCACCGCAAAACATCAAATATATTTGTGGAAAGTGTCGTCTGTAACTGAATTATGTAAGCTAATAATTAAAGTAGTTCAACTTTAGAAAACCAGTTTCATAGAAGTTATTAGGAATAGTAAATAGAGAGAATAGTAAATAGAGAATAGTAAATTTGAATAAATTTTACTGAAATTATGGAAATGAACGTTGGAAATTCGGACTCACAATACAACTATTAATTTTGCGGTCAATATGACTGTTCGGTTTATTTGATATACCATACGTTCATATTTACACTTTTAGCATACAGTGTGTTAAGTAAATTTTGTTCATCTTAATTGATAATATAGACATCATTCCTCTTCAATAAACTCTATTTTATTTCAGTTATTAATTTCGAAGAAAAATGAGTCGAGAATAATTTCAGAATATTCTCACTTTTTGATGACTACAGGTGATTATGAGTCAATAATGCTTACCATTATAATACTTCATTTCTGAATAAATTTCCAAGAAAAATTTCTGTAATCTGAGGTTGTTTATTATGACACAACATCCATTAGGAAGTATATGTTTTCAATACTCATACGAGCTTTTCTTGTGCACAAAAATTGTTGAAAGTGTTATGCTTTTTTACATGGAAACTTAAAATGTTATTACTGTAGAAGCTTTTATTGTATGGTTTCTTTTGTAGAACGGGTTTTTGAAGAACATGACATCGTATCTGATTGTATTTTGGCTTGGCCAACCAAAAGTCAGAATATGATCTTCTTTGAAGAACGACCGGATCATTTTGGTCCCATTGAGTCACCTGATGTATGTTTAAAAACAATGTTTATTTAAATAGTAACTGACTAATTTATTTATTTAATTATATTACAATTCAAATATAGTCGAAAAAAACTAAAGCAGGTGGGGACAGGGTTTGTGGAGATTTCTGAATTTAGTAGCTTCCATTAAAACATTAACGAAACAATCATTGAAAGCTAAATCGTACTAAACAGCTGTCACGTCGATTAGTTCAACCACCGTTAGTGCCATAAATGAAATTTTTAAGGCGTCCTATTCCAGTACAATAAAACTATTCATTACCTTCTGACTTGCAATGTTTTCTTGATAGATCCACTAAATGTAAAATTTTAGAAGAATTTATTGTTCAAATGCACGAAAACCCCGTCTTCGAACTATGAAATTATTGGGTAGGCTGAGAAAACCCCTCGAGACCAGCTCAATATGACATAGAAATCAATAGGATATATTGTGTCCAATCAGGGCGCAGATAGCTTATTATCCGAAACTTCTAGGCAGAGAGAAGTCACTTGCTATGTCTGTGATTGGTCAGTTGTCTTAGCACTTCTGTGTTTAGAAGGTTACGGAATTCTCTAGAAGCTTGAAGGACACTTATGATAATATATATATATCCTAGTTTTCTGTACATAATCGAACTCTTGCACTAAAGTGTTTTTGCAGTATTTCCTGTCTTCTCTCTCGTGTTCCTGTTGACGAGTAGTTTCAGCCTGGGGGTCGTATCATAGCTTAGGAGACGAAGCGTGCGGTCAACCGAGACAGATAATAATTTACGACGGAGATCTTGCGGTCGATAAAAGACCTGAACCACGCGTCACAACAGAAATATGCACGATTCCATGTAAATTTGACTGGGAAATTTTAAGCTTGCACTTTGTCTTCTAGAGTTTTTGGATATTTACAATTATTATACAGCTACCACTTTTAAAAGTGGGAAAAATTATGTGGTTATTACACTAACTTTTAAGTGTATGTTAATGGTATCTGTTTGTAACTAGCTGTATGTTGACTTCTGGGTGTACATATAAGAAATGTTTAAATTGTACGAATAGGATGAGGCTGTCAAATAAAATGAGTGTTCTTTCAAGTGTGCTCCGTCATCTACGAAAGAATTGTTCTTCGTCTATCTAATTACCTATTTTAAAACAACTGGGTTAAGTATTTTGTCACTTTATTACCACACATCCAATGGTACTATTTAACATCTGTCTCCATTAACTAGTTTAAGAGCTTAACTAAGTTTTCGGTCATCTTTATTACTTCATTATCAGACTTATAAAAAGAGAAATGGCTGATTGACAGTTGAATGATGAAATTTCACCAATACTTATAGATGAATCACTCAATGCTTTCCGTTAAATGGAAATCATGATTTTATTTGATGTTATTGTATATTTATCTAGAAACTAGCCAGTAGCAGAATCACCGAAGGCAAATTCAATCTTATCTAAAACTCGTCGGTTGGATATACCTGTGTCTCATCATTGATGACCCGACTAACTGAATGTGATCTCATATATCAATATAAAAAATTTCTGAATACTAGAAGCAATCGTGAAATTCATATGAATAGAATAGTTTTCATGTGTCAAATGATATACCTCTATTAACTAAAATATACAAACAACTGTATAAATGTTGTGTCGTCATTGCTACATTTGGCGTCAATTGACGTCATTGTCGCAACCGAATAATAAATACGTGAAACAAAACTATGAAGTTCTAATTAAGAAATCTAGTACAGTTAAATTTTCACTTCTAAATTATCGTTGTATACATCTAACATTCTGTATTTATGAAGACAGTTTACTTCGCGTTATATAAACATCTTTAATTGTAATATAAATCATTCATAATAGTCCCTTAATTATTACGGAGTATATATATGATAATATATAAGAACTTCACTGGTGTAATGATATGAATTTCAAACAATATTATTTAAATATAATGAGACCTTAATATGCCAAAATAGAGTGCTTTAACTTGAATAAGTGCCGTATTTCCCACTTCAGTTTGTATAAATAGAATTTCAGTTGTCGCTGATATTAACGCTTAGTTTGATGATAAGTATGTTTAGATTATAAATCATAATGTATTAAAAACAAATGAACTAAGTGTCTAAATCTTTCATAAGATACAATCATGCACTGGTTCTGGTCATGCATAAATCATCAGTTTGTTAAAGTGTAGAAACTAAAATAGAGTTTAAGCCCAATAGTTTTTTGTCGATTTCTTCTAATCACTTGATATTAACACAATATTCCTCACTGACTAACCTTGGTTAGGTTCCACTTAAAATTGGAAATGAATGGACAGTCTTTTTGTCTTATTATGGTTTGCTTCAGCGGTATGTAGTTTAATACTTTCAGATCTTCACTGATAACCGACAGAGATTACCCCTCGACGAATACAAACAGCAAAATAAAACTAATCGTTGTAAAATCACTTCAAACCAACCGTATTAGCCAGCCTACTATTGAATTGTTTCAAGACTTCCTTGACCTTTTAGCAAAAAATCTTGTCTAGTGAAGATCAGGTATGCAAGAATTGAGACAATTGACATCACTGACGTTGGCCAGTCGTCACGCTATATAACAGCTTGGCTGAGGTGCGAATCCTACGTTTGAATCCCAATCCAGTGGCAATGATAGCTAAGCGTTCACCAGGTGACTTGAAATCAGTCTTCAACTCTGCCCGTGAAGGTATCAAAGATGGATTACTCTGAGAGATACTATACTAAGACGTCATAAGTACTTAGTGCTTTTTGGCTTTCACTGGGAATCTCTGGATTCACTCTGTAAAGGAAAGAAACAACAAATTAAAACCAATCTTCAAAAAGTCACTTAAAATTAACTTATTAGTTATGACTTCAACACTTTACTGTTAAACTGTAACATATTTTCATATATACAGTTCTTTGAAAACTAATTGAATAACGTAAACAGAATTAGGTGAACTTTTATTTCATTGTGTTTACATAAGTCGCTTACAATCCATAGCAACTAAAAATAAAATTTTTGCTTAGAAGTTAGTATACATGCACATAAATTCAAGTAAATTCAATAAAACTGAAAATGTAGTGGTAGTACGCGTAGATTCTAGAACATAAAATTATTAACGAACAATCACAGGATTTTTTAAAACAATTTGTCCCTTTCATAAATTTTGCTACTTCAATAAGAAGGCAAATTTTATTAGAGCTATGTGATATATATCACATACCTCTTATAAAATTCGTCTTCTTATTGCATTATCAAAAAAGTCACAGAATTAAAAACTGATTGACTACTTAATGAAACAGCCGAATATAAACTTTGTTAAGAGTAATATTGGTTGATGTAATGGAACTGGAAGAATAAAATGATGTAAACGAAGAAAAGTGAAAAGGGAAAAGGAATGATGTAATAAGCTATATGTTTTTGTGATATCCCTTCCGGAATACTTAAATCATACGTATTTCGGGTGCATGATTTTTATGCTTTAACAAACCAGGACTTATTAGAGTTCGATTGCTTACTTTCCGCTTTGAAAAATTTCAGGATATCTACTGGATTTCTTAAGTTAACATAATGTCTGTAAGCAACATTACTGAAAGTTTTGATTCCATCTAACCGGCGATTTTTTAAAATTAGATCTTGGAATAAAACGCAGGACGCTCCTTCTCTATAACTAAAAAGGCGATGCAAATATATGTAAGCATTTGACTTGGAAGCGGGACCTTCCAATCGCTTGTTTAAGATAAACAGTTTATCAGCAGAATAAGCTCTAATTATTATAGTTTCTAGTTTTTTAATTGCCCCAGCAACATAAACTATAAATCAAGGCTGAGTAAAGGTGATTTTTTATTTGCCTTTTTATTCTCACTTTTACCGTATTCGTTAATAAATTAGGTATTTCTAACCTTAATTTTTCGGCATCCCCTATCATTTCTGTTCTGTGAAGTAGTGTCTTAACCAACGATGTCTTATAACAAACCATACTGTTCTCGATTATTGTACCTACCTAATTTTTTCTTCCCGTATTTTTTCTTACCGATTGGTAACTTGAGTGTTCATGTACAAACTGTGTCATAGTTGGTCATAATCAACTTTTTCAAAGAATCGATCGATTTATTGCTTTAATATTCCTTACTTGATGGCTATCAGCTTTTAATGGTGTAAGTATATATTAGTCTAGCATGTCTGTTAAATGAATTCAATAAATATCAGTGTAAAATGTAAACAGATCATGAAAATATTGTTTATATGTAAACAAATTTTGCACTGTGGTAGATAAAAATGATGAACATGTTTGTTCATATTTTTAGGCTAGCATTTAAAAATGTTTGTCCCAGTTTTTATTGTGATACAAATGTTCACCATTCTGTAAATGTATTTAAATATACACAAACTACGCCTATATATTCGTATACCTAATTTTTAAGTAATTATATAACTTCAAATTTTTATGACCATTATACTGTCTATTTTAGGTGAATGTTTACAAATGTGTAAATCACGAAGAGTGTTCAATGTAATTAAAACTTAAATATGATGAATAGCTGACTGACTGTCACCTAATTAAATACGTTAATTAGGTTTTTAGTGCAAAATCTCCAGAGAAAATATTTTGAAACACAATATTAGGAATTGATTAATATATGAAAGTATCCGTTGCCTAGTGAATCATAGCTTTATCACATACATTAAGACCAAAAATTATATCTATAAATCCTACTAAAGATCAAGATTTAATTTTAATTGTTAACAATTTACATATTACGGTGGAAACATTATGAAATGATAGTATGCATATGTGTAATGTTCAAATTCCACGTAATTGAAAGAAATTACTCGAAATAGTAATGTTTTGGAACTATTTTCCGTCACAATCAGACATCATTAGTAAAGCTACCTCTACCTTAACTGGGGGGGGGAGTTCTCAAAAATGTATAACTATAAATAGACACCGAATCGAACCATGAAATTTAAAATCTTGCAACAAGGACGACATTGCTAAATTACTTAGCAGTTTGCTAAATATTGTTTGTATTTATCTGTAAATAAAATGGAAGAATTATAAACATTTTGATAGTATGATTAATAATTTTTTTACTGTGAAAGACCGTTCCATACCACTGAACTTAAATTCCATTTGTTTTTCTAGTGAAAAGTGTTATGAAAACTACTGAATTTCGTAAATTATTACTGCAAACTAAACTTCGTAAACTACGAGCAACAGACAACTTTTTTGTCCTAGGACAAAACTCTTCGGCAGTACACGTTCATGACCTGAAGATAAATCAAATGCAGAACTTTCAAGCTTTCTAGAAAGCTCTTCTAGAACACACGATTAGCACCCAACGTTTTTATCAGGGTTTGAATAATTGTTTCGCTGTTATATCGTTTTTACTTGTCTTGCCTTACTTCAAACAGGGATCAAAGCGCATCTATTAAAGAAAACGATGTTGGTATGGCTTATGAAGTTTAGTTTACACTGTTTATTCACGATTAGTTGGAACAAACTTATTTGTACACATTTTTTCGACAGCACTTTGAGCAAAATGTGCATCGTCGTTTGAAAAAATTAATGTTTTTCTTTTCATGTTTTCCTCCTTAATTAAGTATTGGGTCGGTGAAGATACCACTACAAAACAAGCTTTTCGTAGTGCAGAAGCTATTCAAGTAAGTGTATTCTTCTGTTACATTAACTGTCCTGTACAAAACTGGATTGATAAAATATGAACAGTCTAAGGACGCCAATAAAAAAATTTAATCTTGAATCTAAAAATATTCATTTATATTCGATATATATATATATGTGCATGTTAACAAATGACTAATGAGTATTCGTAAAGTAATGAGAGAGCATTATGTAAATTAAAAGTCAAATTGTAAGACATAAAATATACTGGAAATTTAAATGCAGTTTCCTAGAATCACTCATTACTATATCGAACCTATTATTGAATGAGTTGAGTGATTCCATGTAAGCTGCTCGGAGATTACGGGAAATAATCTCCACATATTTTTGTACCAACATAAGGGAAACTTATATTGCTTCTTGAAACATTTTGCCCACTGATTATAAGCTAAGTAAAAACGGATAACATTTGCTCAATACTGTTCTAAGGATAAATTATTGTGTATTTTTTACCGTAATTATTACTACAGCGAAAGCATTAACTGAATAATGAAAAATATAAAATAAATAATATTTGGCATTAGTCATCGACTGATATCAGTTGAATAAACGTCAAATCTAGAGCTCACCAGAAATATACTTCTATGTATTTTAGGTTTGTATATCACGCGTCGTTGGTAAGTTTCACGGCTTTTAGATCTTGTAACAAACGCTCATATTTTGATAATAGACCTGGAACATAAAACTCTACATTTCCAGTTTTATTTAGTTCGCGATACTGGAATACTGTGGTCTGAGACCAATGGTTAATAAATATGTTACTCCATATATATCGATGAGCTACATAAACAGATTCTCACTAAAACTTCGGCAATGTATAGGGAGATTAGTCATTCTAAAGCCTACAACTATTATCCATCCGAATGTTTTGTGAAAATCAGCTCAGTTAGTTCGACCATGGCCTAAATTATCGGGCGTAGCTACATTGAAAATTAATTCATTTAATACAGGGCATATATGAAGATAAGTGGGACTAAAATACCATTATAATTTCCCTGTTTGTTTTCAGTTACAAACTCTCTGCCTTAGAAGTTCACTTTATTTTAAATATGCCTGTTTCTTAGAAATTTTCTTATTTTATCGATGGGTCATACATGACCCTATACCAGTTATTATTCTTCCTAATTACCTATAAATCACTAACAAAGCATATAAGAAAAGTCCTTAAACATACTCAATCCAAAGTTTTACTTCATGTTATTACCTCGCTTGTTAATTTATGAATGTCATATTTCTTTGTTGGGTCGTTTTTATTTATAGGAATATATTGGCCATCAAAGTCCTGGGTAATAACTAAAGTTTAAATATTGGGTTGCAGCTAGACAGCAAAAGCTCTAAACCTAAATTTCTTGTTGGTTGGAATACTCGGCAAAGGGTAGTTCGAAAGACTGTCATTCATCTTCTCTGGCCGTAAAGAGGTATAGAATTACCTAGATTGGAGGCGGCAAACTCAATGAGCACTAATGACCATGCAAAAGTGACAGTGCTCACTAGTAATTGGTAAATTTCAAGTTTGACAGGAAGCCACATGCGACTCAAATAGTTTATTGGTAAATGGGCCATTTTCTAATCCACAGGTGGATCATCACTTCTCTGAAGATTGTAGGTACGCCTTGCTGACAGGTACCAACTAGCGCGAAACCTAGATCTAGAGTTTCTGAACAAAAACTTCCAAGTATCCAACACTACAAGATGGTCGAAGCAATGTCCACTGACTTAGACTAGCGGGGTTTAATTATAACTTGGTCATCAGTAAAATTTGATCAGCTCTAAAGATCGTACCGTTAACCTAAATAATTGACTATACATTGTTAATCATAATCTGATAGCTAATTGTAATTTTATCAATTACATAATATGAAAAATACTGAAATATATGATCTGTAACTGTTCATATGTTTACATTAGAAAATGACAGGTAAATTCTTTTCCTATGGCTGCAAAATAAACAATAATTATAAATTGAATTTGAATTGTAGTTGGCAAGTGGAACCTGAAAAGTTCACTTCATCTTACTTAGACTCTATCAGCTCGATATATTTGCATCGTAGTGTTAATTTTCACACTTTCACGTTATAAGTAATTATAAGTGTCTGTGCAAATATATTTTTTATATATTCCTTCTCAACAATAAATAAAATTAAACATTTCATGTTCTTTTTTCTAAAACTGTGGTTATATAAACAAAAACTTTATATTAAAACATCTGATATTATTTCCAAACAATTATTAAACGTCAGTTATTTTGTAGCACTAAGCTTCTTCATTATTTTATACATTCAACTGATATTTTTATTTGCATATATATTGTTTTGTTAGACAATGTTGAACAATATTGATACTAATGGCTTTCCAGAATGGCGTGATTATTTCACAAAGTGATATTCATACTATATGCAATTATGAATGTCATATTTCTTTGTTGGGTCGTTTTTATTTATAGGAATATATTGGCCATCAAAGTCCTGGGTAATAACTAAAGTTTAAATATTGGGTTGCAGCTAGACAGCAAAAGCTCTAAACCTAAATTTCTTGTTGGTTGGAATACTCGGCAAAGGGTAGTTCGAAAGACTGTCATTCATCTTCTCTGGCCGTAAAGAGGTATAGAATTACCTAGATTGGAGGCGGCAAACTCAATGAGCACTAATGACCATGCAAAAGTGACAGTGCTCACTAGTAATTGGTAAATTTCAAGTTTGACAGGAAGCCACATGCGACTCAAATAGTTTATTGGTAAATGGGCCATTTTCTAATCCACAGGTGGATCATCACTTCTCTGAAGATTGTAGGTACGCCTTGCTGACAGGTACCAACTAGCGCGAAACCTAGATCTAGAGTTTCTGAACAAAAACTTCCAAGTATCCAACACTACAAGATGGTCGAAGCAATGTCCACTGACTTAGACTAGCGGGGTTTAATTATAACTTGGTCATCAGTAAAATTTGATCAGCTCTAAAGATCGTACCGTTAACCTAAATAATTGACTATACATTGTTAATCATAATCTGATAGCTAATTGTAATTTTATCAATTACATAATATGAAAAATACTGAAATATATGATCTGTAACTGTTCATATGTTTACATTAGAAAATGACAGGTAAATTCTTTTCCTATGGCTGCAAAATAAACAATAATTATAAATTGAATTTGAATTGTAGTTGGCAAGTGGAACCTGAAAAGTTCACTTCATCTTACTTAGACTCTATCAGCTCGATATATTTGCATCGTAGTGTTAATTTTCACACTTTCACGTTATAAGTAATTATAAGTGTCTGTGCAAATATATTTTTTATATATTCCTTCTCAACAATAAATAAAATTAAACATTTCATGTTCTTTTTTTCTAAAACTGTGGTTATATAAACAAAAACTTTATATTAAAACATCTGATATTATTTCCAAACAATTATTAAACGTCAGTTATTTTGTAGCACTAAGCTTCTTCATTATTTTATACATTCAACTGATATTTTTATTTGCATATATATTGTTTTGTTAGACAATGTTGAACAATATTGATACTAATGGCTTTCCAGAATGGCGTGATTATTTGTTTATACGAAAACCCGGTGATAAATCATGGTCACGTCGTCTATGTGTTTTGAGAAGTTCTGGTTTATATACTTCTAATAAAAACAAAAAGTCTTTCTCAGTAAGTAAACAGAATAATGATGCTAGTGAAGTCCTGTTAAATTATTTGACCGATAGGATCTGGTACAAATGACACTATATTGGCTTAATATCTAATGTTCTCAAGGTACAACTTCTAAAATTTACATGATAGTTACCATTAGTTCAGTTAATCAGTAGTAATCAACATAATACCTAGAAAACAGTATATCATCAGCAGTTCATCTACTACATCAGTACACTGAAATGAAATTAACAGATTATACAGCAGTATTAACAATAGAACTATGGGTGTACAATATTAATTAAATATGCTAATGTTCTTCGGTGATTTATTTCACAAAGTGATATTCATACTATATGCAATTATGAATGCTAAATATATCAATAGTTAAAATATGGTAGCTGGTGAATAAACAGATTGGTTCGTCAAAATTGGATTGTGGTTAGAAGTAGAATCCATGACGCTCAGTACGTCGCGTTTGGGACCCATCACACAGATTTACTTAACTCCCAATGTTAATGATTAGCTCTTAACATTATCACCAGGAAGATACGAACTCATTCATTACAGATATGAATTTTCCTTCCACAAGTGTAGCTAACTGAACTCAGGAACTTAGTGAATAGTTTGGTGGTGTTTGATAGGAATGAACTGAAATTAAGTCCCATTGTGAATATCAACACCAAGTTGTAGCAGTTACATTCGAGTGCCGAGTCCCAAATAGAAAGAAACGTCCCTCCGGGATTCTGCCTGTCAACGACGAACTAACGTTAATCACATTTATGAATTAACCTTGTATCGTAGCAGTTAGCCCAGGATACACTTAAAGCAACAAAGAGTGATGAATTTTGGCCTTTAATACTATCAGCTGTAGCATATAGAAAAATAATATGATTATAGATTAGTTAGTCATTAAACTACTTTAGGGAAGTGAACGTGGCCTGTAATTCCGATTCACTACGACGATGCTTCTTAGTACATTGAATCACCCGGTGAAATAAGTGAAGCAACCGATGTGATTTGTAGGAAGCCTTATTGCAAACCCGGACTGTGTTTGTACAGGCGATTTACAGATATCCAGTAGAATGTTTAGTCATTTAAGGACCAACAGGCTGCGACCTCGAGTCATCTATTCCTTTATTGTTTCCTCACTCTGCTGTTTACTTCTGATGCAATACTTGTCTAATGGGCTGGCCTACCAAACTCTATAGATGTTAATATAGTAAACAGAGCAGTAATTTTAAAGTTCTGCTGAATTTAATCTCCTAGGACACTAGTTAGAATTAATGACTGTTAGAATGAGATATTTTTAATCTCGAAGAAAGATAAGAAATCTCAAAGCATGAAGCTTCACCGCTTTTCAGAAATTATTAATTACATAATAACGTCTATGACTATGATGTAGACTGACCTGGGTTCCAGTCCCTCGACGAATCTTAGTTTCCATGAGATTATTGAAGTACCTGTTTCAAATATTCTAACACAAGACCTACACCAAGTTCTTCAAAATGTATAGCCTCCAAGCATTTAACTCAAAATGAATTTGTTCTAAGCACTTGTAGCTGAATTTTGCAGTTCATTGAAACGATCTACCTTCACTTGGATGCCAGATGCATGAATTTACATTTATCTGTTAACAAAGGGTCAATTAATATAGAGCTTTTCATTTGATTATAATCACCAGTACCCCAGCGGATATGTATTATTTATTTTGTCTTCACTTTTAAATCACAGTCTACAGACTTTATTCGTATCTTAGTCTTGGATGGACCTCTAAAACTGTATACAACTACAGGAGGTTGGTCAAAAATGCGTGCACCTACTCCACATGGTTTTGCCTTCAAGGTTAGAGTTTTAATCCGATTTATTTTACTTTTAAAAAATCATGTCAATCTCAAAATTGGTAATACATGCGTCAGCGTTTGGTTAGTCAAAATAGATTTCTCATTTTTGAAAAACTGGATATTAATGTTTGAATCTTTTACTTTTTGTGAGAGGTCACTCTGATTCTTATAAAAGATCATAGGTGATTAAATAGTCTTTTTTAAAGGCAGTTTAAAATGGAATTATTCTGACATTAAACTAAGCAAAAGTCTTTTTACGGCTGAAGTTAACAGCAACTTTTTCAGTATTCACTATGTGTAATGTTTTAAATAATTTTAATTATATCCTGCTTATTTAAACGAGTGACTGATCCACATAAGAGTACAATTTTCATCAACGATTTCTTTCCAGTCTAACTTCTCATCTGGCATACGCGGTACTTATTTGTAGAATGTGCGATGAATTGATCAAGACTACTGTATGAAGCACAAGAATGGAATACTGAAAACGTTACAACTATCCTCAGCCGTTTTTTCCCATATGTATATGGAAATGTCAATATATTTAGCCAAGCTGAAATCGGCTTGATTAGCAAATTATTATCTTCAATACCCGTTACCACAACGTGAGGTTATGACAGACAGAGACATTAAATTCAAAAAATGTCGTAATTGTAATTGGCACATAAACTGATATTTTATAAACCTTGAAGCTTATCTGAAAAGTTCCTTTAACATTAACGGTTTTTTACATAGCATTCTTTCAGTGATAAGGTAACAGCACATTGATCATTGTGAGTTGAATTCTAGTTGTGCTTCATTCACTTTCACCCGCTTTAGGCAAATTAATGTAAAAGAAAACGAGAGCATATTCATGGTTTTACACACTGCCTACTAACCAAATTGAGATTCTCGACTGTTATCACCAATATCATTATTCTTCTAATTCTCATTCATAAGTTATTGTTATTAGACACTGTACGAATTCATGCAATCCAAACAAATGACATCAAAAACAGACACCACTTGTGTGCTACTATTTAAGGGAAATCGACCAGTTGTTAATTAGGGACTGTTGAATTTTAAGTTGTATATTAATCATGGCAACTCTATATAATATTATCACTATCTACTAATATCTATTCTAAGTAAGAAGTTTTTCTACAGATATTTCAGAACGTAATAATCACTATTTAACATAATCTGCTTGCATCATATCGGTAAATAATTAGTATCCCTTTTTCTATCTCTTCGAGCTAAATATCAATCATGATTTCTTTTCTAAAAGCTCTTTGAAATATACAAATTTCAGTTTGTACATCAAGAATGTTACCCCTCACTATGTAAACTACTTTCTATTTCAGCCTTACTCTGCACAAGATCCTTCTTCTACACATGTTTTTTGCTTCTGTGCAACTGATGAGAAAGCATTACGTCACTGGATTAGTCGACTACGCATCGCCAAAGTAAGTAGGCTAATATTCTTAAATGTGAAAAACATAGTGAGAAGTGGATGTTATTTTGTAGCTCAGATAATCGGGTTTCGGAAATCAACATCATAATAGCCGTTTTATTTGACTGCTCAGTTTTTAATAAAAAACGGGCATTATGAAAGACTATTAGTTCATCAGAACAGTTGACTGTCAATGTGTTGCTTTCAGTGGTTCTTCAATTAGTGTCTATTTAATATGAAAACTAAATTTTTAATAAGCTCTTCCTACGTAGAACAAACACAACGCGATAATTTCTTGTCACAATAGAAATTTGACTGGTACAATGTGAACAGTACTGAGGACTAGGCAATGCAGTTTTTGTCGCTTGATGATTACCAATGATGACGTCAATATATACAATGTTAGAAATAAATAAGCACACGTTTACACTTATTACGGTACATATGAGTAGTAGTAGTATAAATAATTATCTTCCTTTCATTGTGCAATATTTTTATGTTGTGATAATTATCGACTACGATTTTTGCTTTTCAGTATGGACGACAACTCCTGACAGATTACCACATGGCACTTAGTAGAGTTCACCAACTGATCAGTCTACGCAACCAACTCAGTATTAATTCTAATCGCTCAAATACTAATATGTTAAATTTGAATTTACATCCTAAATCATCTTTCGATTATCTTTCACAATCGTCATCATCAATACATGCTCCAATAGGCAGTTCTCAACGAAGCCTTTTAAATGCTAGTTCATCCCCATCAGTTTTCCCGCGAGGTGGTGATTCACGTTACTCAGAAAACCATCATCACCAGCAACAACAACAATACTCATGTAGTAGACAATCACTACATCCAAACATCCACTCATCGTATTCATCACGCCCTGTATCACCGTTAAGTATGCGAGCAAGAATGATATCCAATTCTGAGCATCCATGCAACAACTCGAACCATTCTTCAAGAATACATAAGAATCAAGATAAATACACTCCAATTATACACAATCCTTTAGAGAGATATAAATGAATAATTGTATTTTCATCCTAATTGTTGTAGCAGTTAATTTATCAAAAATAACAGATGCATAATTTAACTAGAAGCCAAAAAATCACGCGGACAAACGTCTTTGTATAGGCTAGAAAAAACTGGATATTAATATATTATTACTTTCCGCTCCATCTTCTGGTCACTTATAATAATGACCATCATCATAACTTCGTTGTTAATAAACCACTTCATAAAATTGACTAATCCTGTTGATAGAGATTATTATTATTATTAATATGAATATGGGAACAGATTACAGAGCATTTTCTGATATTAGAGGTCACCATATTTCTCACCTATACATAAATGTTTATATATATATATATCATTAGTGAGGAATATGCAAAACATTGGCGCCAGTTTGTCTAATATGTGCCTACTAATAAAAGTTAATACCAACATTTCAATTGCAAACCCATTCTTTTATCCTAGACCACTACCGACTAATTGTACTGGAACTTGAGTTTATATATATATAGCATTAAATCTGTTGTATGACGTATACCACTTTATAAAAAATATTATTATTAATGCTCCCTATTTCTATCAGGTTCATTATTCCAATAACATGTAACGATTAAATGATTGTTATTTAACACAAACGTTTCCATGGTTTCTTCTTTAAGACAGACTTCTAAAGATTATTTATTTAGCCATTTTCTTTATCATTATGTACAGCTTTGTTGTTGACAAAAACCAACGGTTTCATAAGAAGTTTATACTTGCTGTAATTTAAAAGAAATATGGATTTGAAATTAGTGTAAAGTATTAGGTAGCATAAGATGATGGTTGATACTTAGTAAATTATCTCTAAGTTTTGTAAATCAGTCAGTAACTTTGATTTATACTATAAATAAGCATTGTATGAATAAGTGAACTTCAACGCAGTGATCTCAACGTAAACCACTCACTACCACCTCTAAATACTGGATTTAATCTCTGGTGAGTTGGCACTGTTGAATAAAGTTCCACTTTGAGGCTGAGGTGCGAGATCCCAAGTTTTAACATATTGGTGTTCATGTTGATCGGCTCTCCACGATAAGCACGGGACTGATATGGACGATTTACTAGAGTGGGATTCACATGATAAACAAAACAGACCGGGGAAGCATATATGATAGTAGGTAAACATAACTAGGTATTTAGGTAAGAAAGTTCACATTTCCATTTGACAACATAAATGCATTAAAAGCTTTAGATTTTCCCTCAAACCGTCATCACAGAAATAATGAAATACTAGCTGATTCACATGACAGTAAGAAAAGCTTGTATGACATACAGGTTATTAACGATGTGCATGAAATTTGAAATATGATCTATTTCAAGAATTGCCATGGCGCTGGAGTAAACCATTTAATCAAAACACTTGATTTCCTTACAGTTTTTCATCGAGCCAAAAACTGGTTTTTCATTTATATAAATGTATTCGATTTATTACAGGGAGCTTTAGCATTAACAAAGTTTGGATAGTTACAAAGTGAAGTTTTACTATAAAATAATCGAAAACATTCAAGATTTGGAAACTGATTGATATAAGTTTAACTAGCTGCTTAAGACTATGAGTGTAATAAGTATTCTATTTCACAAATTGTGATACTATCAGGAATCACACGGTGAGGTCAGTCGTTCGTAAACTAATGAACTTGGTGGTAACTAGTCCTGGTAAAATCGTAATTATAAAAAAACCTAAAACAGTCCTTTTGGAAATTTCTATTAACAATTAGAAGTAGCTCCTAACAGACTATCACGGGGGGAATGTACAGTGAAAGAAAAACCACAGAAAAATTAGTATTGAGCACAACAATACGTAACAGAATTGCTAGAAGATCCAGCTAATCAGATAAAATATTAGATACTGGTGAACAATTTAATGTGATTATAATATGAGCTTAACATATTGAAGGAATATTTACAACAGTTGAAATTTAAGTTGCAGCCGATCTATTATGTACTGGGGCATACACAACACAGGATTAATAATTTTTAGCTTATCCTTCGCCATCTTCAAAGCAGTATTGGCTGGATCGTCCATATCGTTTAACCCATCTGACCTTTTTGAAGAGAAATCTGAATTAGCTTGAGCTAATAAGGAGAGACCAGCAAGACCAAATAAAGTGTGGAATGGGTCAGGCATATTTCCAGGTCTATCAGCTATACCACCAGTTTGTGTATCCTGAGACGCTAAAATGAACCGAGTAAGGTCATTCTGTTTAATCCATGTCAAACGACCAAATATAGTAAGAGTAGCTACAGTCCACCTAAAACGTACCAAAAGAATAAAAAATAAGACCATTGTTATGCGAAATTCGGTATTATGTAAGCAGCTAAAACCGAAATAAATTATTATAGAACTGAGATTGAACAATCAGTATCTGCTCTACTGAATTACTGAATTTATACGATATTTTCAAACGACATCAACTTTGTAAGACACTAAAGTCTAGAATACTATTAACTGTTAAACTTATTCCAGACGATTTATACGATAATGTGAGTAGTATCTCGTAGTAGGGTATGATAAATTACTAGTTGAAATTTTAAAAAGTCCATCGGAAATATGAATTATTGAATATTCGCTGCCAACAGATGAGCTTGTTTTCTACATGAAGTGTATTACACAAAAATATCATAATGGTAGCTTATTTCCGTAGTATTAAGTGTTAGATAACAGAAAATACAGTTTATATCAAGAGTCTTGTTTAAGTATATCATAACCATCTGCACTGATTTTTTTTCTACTATTCTCTAGTTAAGTTATGTTTCATGAGATAACATCCGATGCTATAATATACAGGGAGGCTGCAACGTAGAGGTAAGAGCACCTGAGATTTTACCCAATAAGTTGTAAGTTCGAACTTCAACTTCATATAATTTGATTGAGGCAGTCTAACACAACTAATAGGCAATATACAAAGTGTGGCATAAACCTCTGTACATAAACTCGCAATTTATGAATGAATTACATATGATGCATTTCATTTGAAAGAAATTGGCAAGTCTTAACAAAATACTTAAACGCGTATACATAAAATTCAGTCATTTATTTCGTAAGAATATACAACTACAAATACTGATGGAAATGAAACAAGTAACGACAAGTTAACCGAAGTTACATATCTTATACGTCTGTCCACTCTTAAATGTATGAAATTAATGACTTTCATAAGATTTAGATTTGAAATCTATATTTCATAGATGTTTCTAAATATTACACAAAACATAAAGAGATAACAAATCCTTCAAGTACAAACAACAAAACTTACCATGAATAACAAACATCAGGATGCTTCTCAGGTCTTCCATTTAAACCTCCGCTAGGAAGTTGACGTTCGGCCAGCCACCAAGCTGCACGGTCTATATTTAACCGATGTAACTGACGAAGTATAGCCAAAGAACCCACGACACAATATGCTTGGCCTGCATGAGATTCACTTCCCGGTCGAGTTCCAAAACATCCATCTAAATTTTGGCACTGTTCAAGGTATGAAGCACATGCTTCGACGTCGATGATATCCTTCGAGAGCATTCCAAGTATATGCAGAGTAGCAACGGCACAAAAAGAGAAACGGGTATCGATTTCACCCCAAATATCACCAGCGAAACTTCCATCTGGTTGCTGTCAAAGTATTAAAGTAACATATGTATGCAGTCACACAAAACAATAATCATAAATTAATGCACGTTTAATGTCTTCAAGTTTGTTTGAAACACACTCAAAACTTAAACATATATACATGGGAATAAAATGGTGTCTTTAACAAGGATGAAAAACGTCAGTAAATATGAATACATTACAAAGTCAATTGATTAATTCAGCTAAATAAGCGATTTATATTTTGAGAACGGTTTACTATACTACTACTATCTGATGCGATATACAATAGGCAAAAGTTGCTGAACTTTCAAAGTTCAACTACCACGAAACTGGGGAATGATATCTTGTCAAGCAACGCTAAAATGAGTCTCGTTTTAATAAGTGTAAGTGCGCCTCTAGGTGTTGATTGTTTACTCTTGTTTCTCTTATCGGTTAGCTGAACTCTAATGGGCCCTCCCGTTGCTTTTGCGCATCAGGATACACTCAAATGCGCGATCCCATTAATGTATAATCAGAAACTAGACGTATACCCAAGAACAAGCGGCAGTTATTTCTGAATCCTGTCCGATGATGATTGATGGTGATATGGTTTATTTGAGTCTATTGTTGAGTGGATGCACAGAGTCAGCATGCAAAACGATGTTCCTCTTTATGCTTAAAGCTCATGACTGCTAGTTACAGCACACAGTCGCTGCTTGTCTCATAAGCAACAAAACACCCACCTACGTGGACGTTGAAATAGCCCGCAAAGAATGATACTTCTGAGTGATAAGTTCAACAAGAGCTGAGAAAGCCGTCTACAAAAGTCACCATTCAATTCACTTGGGCTATAATCAGTAAGGGGCGTTGGCAGAAATGACTAAAAAGTCAGGACATATACCTTTACGATTTGAATTCTCACGAAGCTACTTCATTGGGCAGCATATAGGTGACTGTAGATACAAATTCATGCGAGATGTGTTTACTCCGCCCTCATACCTAGTGTTGTACTTACACCAACAATTCACGAAAAGCGGTTACTGGGTCACTAGATGACAGAGGGTATATCGCGTCACCACCTCTAAGTGAGTCAAATGAGTGACTAAGCTAGGACCCCGCAAGTGTGCTTTTGGAGACAATATACGTCGGTAGCGCGAAATTTTAGTGTTAGCCAGTAAGGTCTGCTACTCAATCTCACGTTTGCCGCTCTTAGTCATACAATTCTTTAACCACCTTGCTTGGCATGGTAGAACTAAGAGGGATAATTATTCCAGCTAGTCTAGCCCAACTAGCCCACAATGATACGCAAGTCCATCCACTACGTTAAAGTAGTAGCGAAAGCCAAGCTAATGTAAACTCGGTACAAGTTAGTGCGGTTGATTACCGCAGTTTCATAACAAATTATTATGAGATTATACGTTAATACATTGATTAAGCAGTTTACTTCCACACGTAAAACAGAAAATTCCATTTTACTCTTGAGCGTTTTACCACATTAAATAAAATATCTTGTATTACGATAAGGTGTAGATCAATTTCAAATGACAAAGTTGCATGAATAGTCTTTCTGTAAATAATGGTTTGGTATGAGAATTAATCTTTTATATGAATTGGAGTTTCGTGGACAACTAAGCAACTACGCACATATTCAGTATTTTCAGTTCAAACCATTGAAAATAACAGAAGCCTCATTAAATAATGTAGTGAGATAATTCTCGTGACGATTTCGCTTCCCAGAAACATCTTACTTTGTAAAGCATGACATTAAGTCCCTAACCACATATACAGGCTAATTATCCAACTAATGAATCACAAATATAGTGCAGAATTAGAACACTGAAACAAGTATTTTTACAAACACTATACGATGCTAAAGTATAAACTTCAGAGACGAGTATTATGAGAAAAGCCTGAACTTGCATTGTCATTAACAAATAAATAGGTAATATCTCACTTGTAATTTAGAGACAAAAGTACAAACGGCTTCAGAATTGATTTTATCCAGGGAGTCATACATTGCGAGTATTTGAACTGCACTTAGAGTTGATAGTAAGTGTGCATCATGTTTGGGACACGGGGCAAATCCACCACAGGTTTTTTGACAACTCAGTACAAAGTCAATTATCTCATTTTTGTCTATTTCAGACAATGCATCGAGCAAATCAAGAGCAGTAAGCACCCAGTAGATTCCTGACATCTTGCAATAATCTAAAGTACTGTCTTTTTCGTTTGCGCATTTTCCTAAGAACTTTACATGTTTATGCAATAACAGCTCTTTCTGATAGTCTTCTCCAATAATTTCATCGACGATGGGGTGGGCCATTTAATGTGCCAAGTGGTATATATTACAGACCTAGGTATGTGAAAAAAAGGCAAAAATAAAAGAGTCAACAGACCAATATGATAGTGTTTTACGCCGTTGAAAGACAGCACAGGTAGTTAGGAAAAATATCAAACAACGCTAATTAAATATCTTGACTACTCGTATAGTTGCAGATACACCTACAATCTAACGTGCTATGTTGTACTTCGAACTTGTAAGTATATTCTCTACAGTTTGTATTAAGGCTAAACAAATATTGTAAGTAATTTTGGATTCACCTACGCTCTCAGAAGGATGGACACTGCTTAAGGACGTTCCTAGTAAGGCTTAAAACCACAAACTGATGTTGCGGCTGAAATTCAATACTTGAAATAACAATGTCCTGCAATAAAAAAGGGAACTCCGTCCGTATAATCTCAGGTGAATAGTTCTACATAAAACTGTCTGAAGATTCTTTTCGGAACGGCATGCACAAAGTTGGTTTTAAATGCATTCTGGCAGTTGAAATATAATTTCAGACCGTACAGAATTAAAATGAGAATATTTGGGTTTCACCCGTAGTGTGCATTATTACTCAGGCGGGCTAATTTGTACTTTTTGAGGTCGAAAACTTGTCTGCTTAATTTGAGGTCGAGTCATACCTTTAGATAGGGTTAAACATCTGAAATTTACCTAAGTTGACGGGTTCAAGTTTGTAATTTGTGACATTAACATGAAGAAAGATTAACATGATAGCTGATGAGAACATGGTACATGATTAAAGTGTACTAACGCATGAAATCTGCGATAGCACGTATAACTGCTTGAGGTTAGTCAGGAGATACTTTGTAGTCCACAGGCGTGCAAGGTCATGTAATGAAATCTGAAAAAGAGGAAGAGAAATAGGTCAGCCAACAACTTAGTAGGCAGTGTACCTGCACTAAATAGTGAAAGCAAATGATCAATGTAGGGAATGACGCAAATGTGAGACAAAGTCCCGAGGGACATAACTTTTACGGCCGAACCAATAAAGAAAGGCCGAAACTTTTCAAGGTTATAGCGGACACCTGAAAACATCATGTTGACGTCGGAGGGTCTTCTAAATCTAACTAGTGATAACTAGTGTTCCTTTTGAAAACTATGGGAGTTGAGAAGAGTATTAAATAGTGAATGTTGAGAGCAAACGGCAGTATTTAAAAACCCAAGTAACTCGATATTGATATTGCTTTTGGTGCACTGAATGGTGGTGTAGGAAGCATATCAAATCAGATTCCTCATTTACTCATTACAAATTAAAATTGCTGCGGATTCTTGCACTAGTCACCCTGCCTAGACATGTAGAAAAACACATCTTACCTGCAATAATATATAGTGACGACTGGAAACCATATGAATCACTTTCAAATATGAGCTACGTAAACAATATCATAGTGCACAAAAAAAACTTCGTTGATGCATCAACAGGAGTTTATATGAATAATACTGAACTAATATGGAATTGGGTAAGGTAGCATTTTGACCGTACTTTAGATCCAAATGGAGGGTACAATACCGTCACTTAGACGAATGCTTATACAAAATACATTGTGAAATTAAGTTGAACGAATGCGAGAATAGCTTCAATAAGTTTCCGGATAAAATGAAAATAAAAAACGTATACGGATTTCGATTTCAACTATAAACAATTCACTAGAAATTGTAGCTCTTGTTGCATTTCAGATTATGGTTAGACCTCAATATTACCCGTATTTTTGAACAGATGCATAGAATTCCGCTGGGGAGGCATATTACAATGTCTTAAGGTTTTTTAATAAACCACTGGAGTTCGGAAAAATATCGTTGGCTTTAATTAACAAGGTCGTGACTAGATTATTCTGACTAAGGCCTTTAAGTCACTAAAGTTCGGCCGTATAGTGTATACAGAAAATACTTTGTAGTCCATAGTAGCATGCAGACCTACGTACACAAAGCAATATGAAAGTGACGAATAAGGAGCGAAGAGGTAATAACCCAGAAGGCACAAATGGTGCAAATAAAAACCTAATAATGAAAGCAATCAATCAAAACAAGGAATGACAGGTGTGAGTCTAGACTCTGGTAGTGGGAACTGGAAATCAAATAATGCTGAAAATCCATTACAATATGAAATGTTCAGTTGTTTGTTGGTCTGAGTTTATCCAGAAGTAAAGTGTATGTTGCAAGAAATATGCAGTGGATGGATGAAATCCGAATCGTAATTATGTGGGCCCATGACTCAGTAAACACGCTAGACGCACTTACATTTAGCAGTCAGGGTAATCGGCCACAGTAAAAATAACAGAAGCGTGAGATAAAGATAACCTCATAATCGAAGTTAGGACTTAATAGAAATAAGTCTCAAACGTGTTGCACAACCTCCAATCGTACTACGCTCTAATAGCAATATTGTTTACTATTCAATATCTTGGCAAAATTAAAACGTTGATGGGAAGTTATATGGATCTGTTCATTCATTGAAATCATCTGCTATCGTCATTTTATCATACAACTATCGTTGTCACTATGTTGAAAACTTATGGTTTAATAAACGTAGAAGCATTTCAGACATGCAAGTACTGCAATTACACATGTGAGTTAATCTACAGAGGTTGAATGAAATTTGTATATGTCATGCTGTTAGAAATGGCTAACATGATCGGTTCATATAACTAAACGTATGATGCTACCTTGTGCGCAGGAAGACACAATAACGAGCGCCAATGAGAGTTTCTAACTGGTCGTCGCACGCCCACCCGATGCCCACTTAGTCCAAATCCAGCAATAAAAAATACAACATTAATGGACCAACCGGAAAGAAGTATATTATGTTTCACGCAATCCTTTGTATATACATAGAATCAGGTCACACCATCAACCAAATGGGAAACGAACATTTATGCAAAATAGGAGTAATGGTGAATGTGGAACGGAGTGACGTGTGCCAAATCAGTTATCCGCAATTCATAATGAGAGATGATATGATAATAGTTTATGCATTAAACGGAGGGATAGGTCAAGGGCATAGTAATAATAATAGGAATAAAATGTTCACCACGTATACAACCAAAAATAATGAAACTGTTTGTTGATAAACAGCTCTCCATGATAATAAATCCTTTTTAGGTCCCGGTCATATTAGTATAACTGTATGAACTACTTGTCATACTTGCTATGCTTTATTGTGCACGCAGTGGATTTTCACTCCTTATTTATCATATGTATGAAGTGAACCCGGTATATGACCAAGTTACATTTATCGTGTAGATAGAGTAACGATAGAACCGACACGTACAAATAAAAATAAATCTGTAGGCAGTGAGGGATGGAGGAAAGGTTATATTTGATTATCAGTCGAATGTTAATGAGACAGCGATGACTTAACTGGCTAACTAGAACACGAGTTGCTTTCCACATCGTGTCGTGATCTCATGTTGAAGCTTGACCCAGCGCATCCAACTAGTCGTGTCCGCTAAAACAAACATGGTCAGCATCAATGACGAGAGCATGTACGACTGTTTATTTAAGGAATTATTCACCACCACATGTCTCTTTGTCTTTGGTTAATTTACTATTTAGTTCCTCTTCTTTGAATGCATTCTATGAGGCTAATATCTATCTCACTGTACAGGTTCGATATTTGGGTTACTTTTCAATATATGTTAGCAATCAGTTACTAGAAATAATCTTAATAATCCTGGAGCCAGCCTGCCTTAGATTGTGGTTAGGAATCACAAAACGGTAAGTTCTTTATATATTGAAATGCCAGTGGGGAATTAAACTTAGGGTAAGGTGAATCTCATGTTTTTCATGAGGAAAAGTAAGATACTAGAACAATGAAAATAACACATGGTGATTACAGGATTATGGCCAATAATTGACTTTCAGCACAATACAATATTATGTTACGGTGTGTTGGTACCTTCATATTATGAGACTGACTTATTTTATACTGCTGGATTTGTAACTTCGTTGGAACCAACAACTATATTTCCCGTATTTTCATCTTCGTAAATAACCAGACTTATACACGCACAACAATCAATTACACGTATGATCAAGGAGTCAGGAACGAAGATACAACAGATATATATTTGAACCAAGAGAATCCAGCGTCACAAATTTTACAACGCGCCAACCATAATAATAATTTTTTACACTGCAATCAAACTTTGTAGTATAAATATCAATAAAGAATTATACAGTACAAACATCAGTGTTAGGGGTAAGAGTGGCCTCTACAGGGGCCCCGCTGGTGACTATCCATGTATACTAACCTAATTCTGTGGAAGAATCACGATACTTTAGGTGTCGTATATGCCCTCTACCCCCCACCCCATAAATATAAAAGAAACTGGTAATCCTAGAAAAGATGTGAGCCGCTTGTAAACAGTAACAAGAATTGTTCACGGATGAATCTTCATGGTACAGTATCACTTACTACAAACGAAGCTGAGTTAAGCAAACTGTAGCTGTTAGAGATTCCTCTTTTAAATAGTACGTTGACCCGTGCACTAGATATTCAGCACTTACAGTTTTAATGTAGATGGAGAGTTGATATACTCGGTAACATTTGTTTCGGTATTTGGTGATGCCAAACAAATATATCTTTATTTTCACCATTATCTTGTAATTATTAGGATTATGTGTATGTTTTTCGCCATTTTCCTTTGTACCTCATCTTAATTCTGCTTAGTGCACGGTGTCGCTGGTATTTTAAGCGACCCTCATTTCAATAGGTAGTAAGGTGGTGCTTAGACTGAGACGAATAGGGTATGGAGTTAAAGTGCACCTGGTATATGACCAAGTTACATTTTCGGTATTACCAGAACAACTTCTAATGATTGAAGCCACTCTTACGAATGATAATAAATCAGAAGGCAATGAAGGATGGAAGAGAAGTTATGTTTCATCGTAAATAGAGCGGCAATGGGAGAGCAACGTTTAGGCTGGCAAACTAGAGAGAGATGCTTCCCCCCCGGTGCGTCGTGACGTGATCTGGTAGTGATGATTGACCGAGCGCCTTCAACTAGTAGTGTCCGCTAAAACAAACATGGTCAGCATCAATGACGAGAGCATGTACGACTGTTTATTTAAGGAATTATTCACCACCACATGTCTCTTTGTCTTTGGTTAATTTACTATTTAGTTCCTCTTCTTTGAATGCATTCTATGAGGCTAATATCTATCTCACTGTACAGGTTCGATATTTGGGTTACTTTTCAATATATGTTAGCAATCAGTTACTAGAAATAATCTTAATAATCCTGGAGCCAGCCTGCCTTAGATTGTGGTTAGGAATCACAAAACGGTAAGTTCTTTATATATTGAAATGCCAGTGGGGAATTAAACTTAGGGTAAGGTGAATCTCATGTTTTTCATGAGGAAAAGTAAGATACTAGAACAATGAAAATAACACATGGTGATTACAGGATTATGGCCAATAATTGACTTTCAGCACAATACAATATTATGTTACGGTGTGTTGGTACCTTCATATTATGAGACTGACTTATTTTATACTGCTGGATTTGTAACTTCGTTGGAACCAACAACTATATTTCCCGTATTTTCATCTTCGTAAATAACCAGACTTATACACGCACAACAATCAATTACACGTATGATCAAGGAGTCAGGAACGAAGATACAACAGATATATATTTGAACCAAGAGAATCCAGCGTCACAAATTTTACAACGCGCCAACCATAATAATAATTTTTTACACTGCAATCAAACTTTGTAGTATAAATATCAATAAAGAATTATACAGTACAAACATCAGTGTTAGGGGTAAGAGTGGCCTCTACAGGGGCCCCGCTGGTGACTATCCATGTATACTAACCTAATTCTGTGGAAGAATCACGATACTTTAGGTGTCGTATATGCCCTCTACCCCCCACCCCATAAATATAAAAGAAACTGGTAATCCTAGAAAAGATGTGAGCCGCTTGTAAACAGTAACAAGAATTGTTCACGGATGAATCTTCATGGTACAGTATCACTTACTACAAACGAAGCTGAGTTAAGCAAACTGTAGCTGTTAGAGATTCCTCTTTTAAATAGTACGTTGACCCGTGCACTAGATATTCAGCACTTACAGTTTTAATGTAGATGGAGAGTTGATATACTCGGTAACATTTGTTTCGGTATTTGGTGATGCCAAACAAATATATCTTTATTTTCACCATTATCTTGTAATTATTAGGATTATGTGTATGTTTTTCGCCATTTTCCTTTGTACCTCATCTTAATTCTGCTTAGTGCACGGTGTCGCTGGTATTTTAAGCGACCCTCATTTCAATAGGTAGTAAGGTGGTGCTTAGACTGAGACGAATAGGGTATGGAGTTAAAGTGCACCTGGTATATGACCAAGTTACATTTTCGGTATTACCAGAACAACTTCTAATGATTGAAGCCACTCTTACGAATGATAATAAATCAGAAGGCAATGAAGGATGGAAGAGAAGTTATGTTTCATCGTAAAATAGAGCGGCAATGGGAGAGCAACGTTTAGGCTGGCAAACTAGAGAGAGATGCTTCCCCCCCGGTGCGTCGTGACGTGATCTGGTAGTGATGATTGACCGAGCGCCTTCAACTAGTAGTGTCCGCTAAAACAAATGTGGTCAGCATTAATGTCGAGGACCTATGTAACCATTTATTTCGGTGATCATTTACCACTACTGCTCACTCCCCCTCTTAATGGGTTCGTGAGGACCCTATGACGTACCAGCCAATGGACAAAACCCAATCCGTTGGACATTGGCAAAAGTTTTTTTGATAGCTTGCGGTGTTGTACAGCTTCTGGGCATCAGTGCCTATGGTAGAGTGTCGTTACATAAAACATTTGTACAAAATATAATTGTTCTCTTCCGCGTTTTTCTGGTCGTTTCCAGACGGCCTGGAAATCCGAAAAAAGAATATTTTTAAATATGTGCATTTCCTATATATACATATACATATGTATATAAACAATTTGGCAGCCAAATACGGCTACGAAGACGCATAAAATTTCGACAACATTAATGTCAATAAAAAAAGGGTTTTTTAATATTTTTAAACATATAAAACTGTGTAAAATGCATAACGTAAAGTTAAAAAAAGGTAATATTGTTCAATTTTTTTCAAAAAAACAATAAACGTTACACAGAGCGGAAAATTGGAAAAAAATATAAATAGATGTAATATTCGTTTAAGTATTCTGGAAATCGTACATTTCTCCCAGAACGTATAGCTCTCGGCGTTATGGAGCCGCTTTGAGACGGTCAATGATGACGTCCTCCTCGTGGCCATTTTTGTCGATCTTACAGCACTCTGTTTCTCGTTTCAAGATTTTGTGTGGCTCTTCGTAAGTTGCACCGAGAGGTCGACGTAAAGCATCACGACTTACGAAGACGTGTGCACTATATTTTAAGGCGGGTTGTATAAAAGTGTCTGTTGATCGTTGTCGAGTTCGGACTGGCTTAATTGAACGCATAGCATATGTAAGCCGGTTCACATAAGAATTGAGATCCAGGTTTGCTGTGGTGGGATTGGCTTCCACAAACTTACTTAGTAGTCGAGGAGTCGTTCCATACACTTGTTCAGCCACACTGCACCCAACATCTTTTACAGTGCTTCGAATTCCGAGTAAGACTAGTGGCAAAGCGTTGGTCCACTGCGGGATGTTCGTAGCTGAAAGTGACACTTTCAGCTATCGATGAAATCTTTCTACCAGACAGTTAGATTGTGGGTGTTAGGAGGTTGTTCTGTAGCGTGTAGCTCCAAGAAGTCTGGTCAGAGAGTGGAAAAAAACAGATTCAAACTGACGTCCACGGTCTGTCATTATTGTAGATGGACAACCAAAGTTTGATGTCCGTCGTTCGACGAAAGCGCCAGTAACCGTTTTACCAGTGATATCTTTGAGTGGAAGCGCTTCTGGCCAGCGTGTAAAACGGTCCATGCATGTCGAAAGACAAGAAAATCCATTTGATTCTACTTAAGGTCCCACCAAATCAAGGTGGATGTGTCGAATAAAGCTTCGGGAGTTCGGAAAGTCCCAAGAGGGCATTTATTGTGCTGAGTTACTTTGTTCTTTTGGCAGGCCACACAGGAGCGTGCCCATTCTTTGATGACTTTATTCATCCTTGACCAGCAAAATCTCTGGACAATCAGTTTAGACGTAGCGCGAACTCCAGGATGAGAGAGGCTGTGCAATGTGTCAAAGGTGATTCGTCGATAACTTTAGGGGACGATTGGACGGGCTGTACCTGTAGAAGAATTACAAATTGAAGTGTTTTTACCTTTTCTAATCGTCTTTGTTTGAAGTTTGAGCGTTGTTGTGGATAACTCGTGATGAAGATCATTGTCTTCATTTTGAAGTCGAGCTAGTTCAACAAGGTCGATGCCTTGGATACGATTCAAGGCATGTATTCGCGATAAGGCGTCGGCAACTACATTGTTAGCTCCAGATATATGTCGTATATCAGTAGAGAACTGGGAAATGTAGTCTAGATGACGTGACTCTCGTGGAGAGTACTTATCTGAAGATGAATCCATATAAAGCGTTAGTAGTTTACGGTCGGTGAATATTGTAAATTCCTGGCCTTCGATGGAATGTTGAAAATGTCGAACCACACAGTACATGGCTAACAGTTTACGACCGAAAGTGCCGTATCTCGATTTGGTATCGTTTAGTCGTCTTGAGAAGAATGCTAGTGGTTTCCAAGTTTGGCCATTCCATTGTTGCAGAACTGCGCCAATGGCTGGGTCGGATGCGTCGACCGCGATGCTGACAGGAGCTTCGGTGTTGTGATGTGCCAGAATAGTCACATTGGCTACTGCTTCTTTAGTTGCAGTGAAAGCTTTCTTTGACTCTGTATCCATTGTGACCACCTTTTTATACCCTCGAAGCTGATCCGTTAGTGGTTTCATGATAGATGCACAGTTCGGCATAAATCGTCTGCAAAAACTTACCAATCCATTGAAAGCTCGCAACTGCTTGATGGTGATTGTTTCCGGGTACTCCAGAATAACCGCCACCTTGTAGTTTTGAGGTTGAATACCATTAGCATCAATAGTATGCCCCAGGAGGTCCAACGAGGTGGTTCCGATGTGGCATTTCTGTATGTTTATGGTAACTCCATATCGTTGTAGTCTCCTAAAGACTGTGTCCAAATGTTTCATATGGGTTACCTCGTCTGGGCTTGCTATCAAGCAGTAGTCGACGTATGCATGGACATAGTCAAGCCCGCGAAACACGTCATCGATGAAACGTTGAAATGTTTGTGCTGCATTCCTCAAACCTAAAGGCATTCTCGGGGAATTCGTAAGTGCTAAATGGAGTTTTAGCGCCTAGGTATATCCCGACCTAGTGATAGAAGAAACCAGAGTATTTTGGGAATAGGTCTTTATTCAGTAGCGTGAGCAGTAGGCAGTGGAGCGCGGTTCTAGTTGTTCAAACACACAAATACTTCTCAACGTTCAATATAAGCTAATAGGAAATATAGTCCCTATGCAGAATAAGGAAGCAAATGAATACTGGAGCCTAATTGTTTTGTTGTATGCTTAAGGTTTGAAGTGAACTTTTAACTAGTCAAGCTAAGTTACTACAGAGTTACGATAACGGTTCTTCGTATGTCATTTTCAGACATTGGTATTTGGTTGCATGACTTTACCGAGTCGATTTTCGAAAATATTGTCATCTCGTTCAGGGTGGCCGTTGAGTCGTGGATGTGTGGTAGCGGGTAACGATCGGGCGTAGTCCGGGCGTTGAGACGTTGGTAATCACCGGTGGAACTCCAATCATTGCTATCTTTCGTCGGGAACATATGTAATCGAGATGACCATTGGCTACTGGATGGGCGGATTATTCCCAAGTCAATCATATGATCGAACTCGCTTTTCGCTATCCTTAGTTTTTCAGGTGCGAGTCGGCGTGCTTTGGGGAATACGGGTTGACCTGTAGTCGTGATGTGATGTGTAACATTGCTGGTTACACATGATAATTTAGATGTTGCCTTATTCAGATCTGGATACTTGTCGAGTATCGGCTGAAAATAAGGGTTAATTAAATGTTTAAAACGAAGAGGACATAAACTACAACCTGTAGCAGCGGTTCCACTAACGTATAGATTTGTGTTACTATCCCCTAGTCTTATTTTACTAGGGTCCGCAAGCAAGTTGTGGTGGCTCAGTAAATCTATGCCTATATTAGGTATTTTCACATCGGGATGGTGAAAATGCAGTGTATGGGTTTTCGTAAGCCCACGTTTAAGTAGACATATTGTTTACCATACGTAGCTATATATTTCCCATCGGCTGCCTGTAGGTCGAGTGCGGCTTCATATTGGCGATCAGACAGAGTTGCAGGAAGGACGCTAACTTCTGCGCCAGTATCGACGAGGTAGCGAACCGTCGTTATCACGTCAGTGACAAATAACAGGAGGCGTTTTCCACCGGCAATGGTTGCCGCTAACGCGGGATAGTTTCCCTGTGTGTCAACAGTGGGTCTCTGGTTAGCGAAACAGCAAGGGTCTCTACACTTTTTGGAGTCTTTGCCATAAGTGTTGTGGCACCAACACCATTGTGAGTTTATGCTTCGTCGAAGTAGAGACGACGATCTCTGTGATGAACTTCTTCGACGAGAATCGTTCGGTTGGTGTCCTTTTGGAAGGTCTAGAAAACGAGAATAATAATCATTACACAATTTCGTCACGTCGTTTCCAGTGGCATGAGGTTTTTCAGTAATGGAATAAACCTCATTGTCGTGAGCTCTAGTGATCTCCGGAATTTGGTCAGCAGTTCATCTACTGAGTTGTTATTAAACGCTACCAGAACTGCTTGTACTTGTTGAGGCAGTTTTGATAGGAAGAGTTGACCGAAAAAACCTTCGTCGAAAGTACGTTGACCAATCACTTCTCGCATGCGCGACATTTCCGCCTTTGGACAGCTACCAAACTCCATGGTGTGAAACAACTCACCAAGACGTTGTCTGTCAGATAAGTCTCCGCGTTTCAGAATTAATCTTTTCAGATGGTCATAAGGTTCTAGGCAGTCAGGGCTGAAAAAGAAAGGGGTGACGCACCAATTAAATTTACGCGGAAGTGACCTTACAACGGCAAGGAATTGAACGCGTGGGTCTGACACGCCGCGGTCACGAAACTCAGCTTCTGCGTAGCGGAATCAAGCTTCTGTGTTTTCTGTGCAGAACGGAATGAACTGAAAGTTTGGGGGGGTGAGGGTTTTAATCTTAATGAGCTTAGGAGTCTAATCAGTTATCATTAAGGTACCAATATATGCAAATACAAAAATAAATGCAGTGAAAATGTGCAAAAAATAATCACACCAAAAATACTGTTAAAATCTATAAGCAGGAACGAACTCACCGTTATGAAAGTGTCTAGATCACGTTGGGCTCACCAATGAAATACACCCGGTATATAACCAAGTTACATTTTCAGTATTACCAGAACAACTTCTAATGATTGAAGCCACTCTTACGAATGAGAATAAATCAGAAGGCAATGAAGGATGGAAGAGAAGTTATGTTTCATCGTAAATAGAGCGGCAATGGGAGAGCAACGTTTAGGCTGGCAAACTAGAGAGAGATGCTTCCCCTCGGTGCGTCGTGACGTGATCTGGTAGTGATGACTGACCGAGAGCCTTCAACTAGTAGTGTCCGCTAAAACAAATGTGGTCAGCATTAATGTCGAGGACCTATGTAACCATTTTTGGGGGATTATTTACCGCTACAGAGTGTTAGGCACACTAATATGTTTATAAAGACAACATGGGAGTGTAAAATTTTAGTACTCTGCTTATCCTGAATCCGTTCGACCGAGTAAACAGTTCGTTTCAGTTATAGCAGTGTAACTCGTATTTTCAAACAGTCGTTTAGCCTCAGTTTAAATTTAGGATCTTTAGGGCACTGCAAATAAAATGTCTGAGAGTGCTTTTTAGAGAAGCAGATGCATAATATGATGAACATATAGGCCACCTAAGTGTTTCTTTGTTGGTGAGCCACTTTACAAGTATTAAAATTGACTCTTCCATGAAATTGTCATGAAAGGGTTTTCAGGGGTATTTAACACGTTGAATTTTTTGACTTTATGTCCTTATGCACTTCATGGGAAACAAAGTCTGTACTCGTAGTCAGATATTGCTAATCATGTCCTTGTAAGCAATAATATGTGGTGTCGAACACCACTGTCTTCTTCTAGAAAGTTGATGTCTTTTCTCTCAAGCAAATGTCGTATATGCTTTGCGAAGACAGTTAGGAACAATTCTGTAGTGTCTTAGGCTTTTCATCGCCTCAACAAAGTGTATTATATAGCTCTAGCATGTCCATATTATAGGTGGGGGCTAGTTGGAGGGACAGCATAATGAACCATTATTTCTTCTGGCAGTTGTTAGGAAAGTAGATGTTTAGAAGATGGGTTTCACACTGCACTAAGCGTGGTTTCGTATTTCTAGATCTAAGCCTATCATCTACACAAATTGTCAAGATCTTAAATTTTTGAAGCTCAGTCGTCTTTTTACTTTTGACGGCTCTCTGAAAGTCGTCACTATAGGAATAAAACAGTGACAGACAGATACTTAGGATGGTTTATTGAAGAACTAAACTAATTTTCAAATCCGTATTGGTACAGGTTACGGAGGGTTGCCATACATTTCTAGGTGCCTCAGAAGTGTGATGAGATTCTCAAGTAGTTGATTATTTATCAAAAAGTAAATGTTTACAGTACATAGTATATATGTAAATATGCTACTAGTTTCAGTCTAGTAAGTTTTTCAACATATCAGTAATCTGAATTCTCAAAAAGCAATCGTTCTACGCAGCTCCAAATGTTTCACGTTTATTTTTTGTTGTTTTCAAGATATATACTGGCTGTCTGTGTCATTATACCATTTTAATCTAGTGAACGTTACATCATTTAATATCTCAGTCTCCTATTTATTGATTACAGAAAAATAAAACCTTAAAAAACTACTGCAACCCAGTAGTCTGTCAGTCCTGACGTATTGTGTTACGGTGAAGCTTGTATGCTCTTCATTGTCAATGCAGCATTTAAGAATGATCAAGGATGAAAGGAAAATGCAGTACATGCTTTTTGTGATTGGTCACTATTGACCAGACGACTTTCGTACTTTGATCGTGGTCCTGAGTAAAAATTAAGAGTTTTTTGATAGAGATATTCTCGTTGCTATGCTGCCGTAGTTTTGGCAATATAAAAGCTGCCGGAATGTTAGACTACTTTGAAGTTTGTATGACATTTTTGTTCAAAACATCCATGGATACACGCAACTACAGATGATCCGGAGTAGTTGCCGCTGTGATGTTTATCGAATTTTAAATAGTGGCGACTGGATTTTGTTGACCGCACGCAAAGTTGCACTAGTTTTGTTGATTTGCCACTCTGGTCATCGTGTTGATTAGGGAAAAGCTTTAAGTTTAGTCGCTGGGAGTTCCGTGTTCTAGGTTGCGTGAAATTCGGCACTCTTTAGATCCGCTTATCTATTGTCTTATTCGGAGCGACAGCCGGAAGTTTCACAAAATTTTGACTATCTTTCTATTGACGGTGACCATTTTTCCGAACACCGAAATAAAGCTATATGTTATCGTAGAGCGATCACCTACTTCACCAATCGTAATAAAATTATGTAAAGTTCAAAATGGTATAATAAATATACACATTATATATAAATGTACTTCTGATGAGTATAAATTTATAGAATAACACGGGTGTCTGTTCAGTTGTTTAAAGAAGCAGTAGTTAACAACAATTGAACTTAAATTATCTATGAAGGTTCGGTAGTATTAATCCACAGCTGCCCTGGCAGCCCCCGTCATTACGGTTTTATTAGTAACATCAAATTAGTGACTGAAACAATGACCAGAGAAAAACCATGCAGAAAATCGAATCGAGATTACTGAGCACTCATTCTTTAGCTAGCAAAAGAAGTAGGCGATATTTAAATATTGGCCTGTATCATTTTCATTTAGTCTACTGAAATGCCATTATCACGTAGATTTTTATAGCATAGACTCATTGTACGGAGTTTAACCTCACATTTCTTTTTGCCTGTCGACAAGTAATCTTTCTTGCGAGTCCTCAGTAAGATCGGATTGATGTCAAGAATCATCCTACGTAGTTCTTCAAGCTACTACAAAATGTTTCTTATAGCCACTTGTAGCTTCAAAAGAAGCAGTTTGGGGTGAACGGTAACTGTCGAGGTTAGTCCGGGTACGCGTGCTCTTGCTGTAGCATTTCTTAGAATTTTGAATAGTAACTAGCAGAACAAATCAGGCAATAATCAAGAAGACACGGAACACAGGTGAAAGTAATGAGTATTTTAAGATTCGATAAGCGCACACACAATTGCACACTACCACTATTGTTTCATACAAGCACCCCCATCCACCACAGCATGAATGAATCTCTAGGTTTCTGTACTTCATTGTGTACTTCTGACGAAGATTCATATTGTTTGCATCTAATTGTTCACTGAGGGCAGTATACGGATTTTCTAGAAAATACTCATTAAACTGTAAATTAACTTTAAAAATTAGAACGGACTCACCTGGGTCCTAGAAGCATATTTGGTCCATATGACGATTACGTATACTAAGATCATCAGCATCCAATATACTTATCATCGACCTGCCCATTTCCCTCGATACAATTTTAGTAGAAGGTCGCAAATCATTTCCACAGTAATAGGCAATCGCTGCTGACTCTAAGCACTTCATATTTGATCTTGAACTTCTTCCCTTCGACAGTTTCGCTGGGGTCTCCATAGTTGAGGCATGCTTAACATTTGTGTACTGTAGTAAAAATGTATCCAAACTCTTTTCCAAATTACTTAATGTTTTCTGCAGAAATAGCGTTAATGGCAGAATGCAAAGTCATGACGAAATTTCCCGCTTATCCATTAGAGTACTGATGTCTAAGGGCTGTAAATAGACGTTTGCAGCCTAGTCCTTCCAACCAGGCGGTAAATGACTCTGCTGCAAAATGCGGACCATTGTCAGCTACTAATGCCAATCGTACACCTTCACGAATAAATACTTTCGTTAGTTATTATATCGTGAAATCTGCATTTGGTAAAGTCGTAAAAAATAACTCTGACCACTTAGAACATGAATCAACGGCAACCAGTGAATTATATTTGTTAAAGAGTGATCCACAATAATCCGAATGAACTTTTTACCAAGCTTTAGTCTACGCTGACCACGAAGTCCACTTTGAAGCATGATTTTTCGATTTATGACAACTGTCACAATTGCCTGCTCTACGACATATATCTGCACTCATCTCTGGCTACCAGCATGTTAGCCTTGCCAGGGATTTCACTTTCTCAATACCCCAACGTCCACTATGCAGATAATCAAGTACAGCTTTGAGCAATAGAGGGATAATTACACGATCATTTAAACATAAAATCCCATCAGGAGTAGTTGATAGCTCTTCTCGTCTATCAGAATGCATACATCCAAAACATTTACGTGTTTTTCGAATCATGACTAAACGGTTAACTGGTAAAGGTTGCACTAACAAACAATCTAAAGAATCATAAAGGCTATCTTGTATTGACTGTCGTGATATGTGATCCACATGTTGAATGTGTTTAGCACTCCGGTGTTGAATAGTAAAGTCATAAGCGCTCAGAGCAATACTCCAACGTTGAACTATAGGAGCTGAAAAACCTGCCAAAGATATTTTTGGATGATAAATGAACTTTAATGCTACATGATCCATAATAATAGTGAATTTCTTTCCAAAAAGATATTTATTAAGATGTTTAACAGACCAAGTGACAGCTAAAGCTTCTCTCTGATTTTGAAGGTAACCACTTTCAGTAGCAGTAAGTTTCCGTGAAATGCAAATCATTGGTTCACCTTCCTGCACTTAAACTGCACCAACACCAACCGGCTATGCATCAGTAGTAAGAACTGAATATATACTAGGAGAATAGATTCTTAAGGCCACCTCACTATGCGAAAAATTTCAATAGATTTTTCAGGACCATAAATAATAGGATTATCTTTATAAAATTCCACACCTTCCAGATCACCAACAATACCGGAGAACAGCTGGAACCAAATGAAAGATAGTTGTATCTAAACAATTCAAGTGGAGTGTTAATTGGCGGCGTCTATACCGATGGTGCTTCATCTAAGGGGATTTAAAGATAGGCATCTTTCAGATCAACCTTAGAGTATACTTTGCAATCTTGAAGATGACTAAAATTGTCTTCAGTCTCAACAGTGGTGCGTGTTTGTTCTGACAAACGTGAATTTAAAATTAATCGATGTCCACTATATATCCTAGGAGTTTTACCATCAAATTTTAGTGGTGTAACAATTGTAGTAGCCCAAACAGAAGAATAAATAGGCTCTATTATTCATTTATCGCAGAAGTCACTTAGTGTTGTGTGAAACGCTTCTCCTAAACTATAAGGAATAATTTACCTTTTAAGGAATATAAGATCACCTTACGCTTGTAGTTGTATAGTCTGGATTTCCATCCCACCTTCACATTTAGAACATACAGAAATCATATCTTTGAGCATTTTATTAGAAGTATAGCGGTAAATATTCCCCAAAATAAATGGTTACATAGGTCCTCGACATTGGTGCTGACCACATTTGTTTTAGCGGACACTACTAGTTGAAGGCGCTCGGTCAGTCATCACTACCAGATCACGTCACGACGCACCGAGGGGAAGCATCTCTCTCTAGTTTGCCAGCCTAAACGTTGCTCTCCCATTGCCGCTCTATTTACGATGAAACATAACTTCTCTTCCATCCTTCATTGCCTTCTGATTTATTCTCATTCGTAAGAGTGGCTTCAATCATTAGAAGTTGTTCTGGTAATACCGAAAATGTAACTTGGTCATATACCGGATGCACTTCAGAAGTATATTGGGAAGATAACAAGGACAGCTCCACTTTCAGCAATTTCATGTTTCCTAAACCAGGTATTGATGATCCAGTTTCGCTAACTAAAAACTCACAAGACATGTAAACAGAATCTCTGTCTCGAACATGCAGAGTACAGCACCCACGATTAGGAAGATTGTGTCCATTAATATCCGATATGCAAACGTCAGTGGGTCGTATAACTGTATTCACCTGTAGTAAATGCAAGTTTTCAACCGAAATGATGGATTCTGTACTTCCAGTGTCAATAATGAAATCATGAAAAGTACTGTAAGACAGATATAACCGTTTATGAATGTGAGAAACATTCTCTAATTCTGTAGGCAAAGGAAAAATCTGATGTTCTTTAGTAGCCTTAGTACTTGAACTCGGATCAGAACACTTATTATAGCATTATGTAAAATGGACTATCAACCGACACACTGATTTAATATGACTAATCGTTCCAAAATTACAACATTTAGCATGTCGAAGCAGACATGACTTAAGTGAATGAGGGTGGCCACTAGGCATACATTTACCAAACCACAACTCACCTGCATCTGATGCTTTATAATGCTGTCCTTTATTACTACCATTATTTGCTCGTGAACTGAGACCATTTTCAACAAACGGGAAGTGTATGCAACCTTGAATGCGTGACTGGCTAGTATGACTAGCGAGTGTATTAGAAATTTTCATGAACGAAAAATTCACTTCATCAGCTGCCTCATAATTAATGCAGACTTCTCGAATCTTCTGAAGTGAAGATTGTGGAAGCTGAATGACCTCACGTTTTAATTGTGGTACGTTAATATCAGCTATTAAACGATTTCGCAACCGGCCATCAAGTTGATTACCAAAATTGCATTTAGCAGCTTGCGTTTGCAAATCAAGTATAAACTAACTAAATTTATGATCGTGTGAGCGTATCATTCTGTGAAATTTTTCCCTTTCTTTCTCTTCAACGTTTTTAGTTTGTACAGGAAAAAGCAATAGATCTTTGAGTTTTGAATAAGACAAAGAAATAGGCTTATCAGAAAACACAAAATGTTTCAGTAGATAGTTAGCATCCTTCCTAATGAATGTAAGATAATGAGCAGTAATTTTATAGTCTTCAACGATACCTTGATCTGTACACCAGATTTCAAAACGTTCCATATACTCCTCAATGGACTCCGCACAAGAATTTATGTCCACGTAACCAGGTTTAGGATCCTTCAAGATGCCACTGTAGTATTTCTTAGAATTTCGAATAGTAACTAGCAGAACAAATCAGGCAATAATCAAGAAGACACGGAATACAGGTGACAGTAATGTGTATTTTGAAATTCAATAAGCGCACACACAATTCTACACTACCACTACTGTTTCATACAAATACCACACTTGCTCAGACAATATCCAGAGTAAATATCTGTGGTGAGAGACGGTTCTATATGAAATTACTTAGATAAATGCACGTTATTACCTAAACAAATATCACCACCTGCTATTCAACCAAAACGTGTTTGAAATAATAAACTCAATTTCAAGAAATAAACCAAGATATTATTCTATCCTATTTGGGATAGATCATCTACTGTCTGTTCAAAGAGTAATGTATCAATCTATAGGAACTTTAGGCTCTGGAAGTGTACTTTAGCTCACTACCAAAGAATACACAAATCCAGTTAATTTAAGCAATACAATCAAGAAGAAGATCTGACTGATACGGCAGCCACCATAACATTACGTCAAGTAAAACGAAGTAGATACAGTCCATAAGAATCAGAGAAACTCAGTAGGAACGTACGAAGAAAACAAATATTACAATGAAAATAAATAACTACCTCAGAATCGAAAGATCATCGGAATTTGGCGCTGAAGGAATTACGAAGAATATAATCACTTTTAACAGTAAATCGACAAATTACAGTAGAAAAATATTTTTTGTAGGAATTTATATACACGGAACTTTCGAAAAAGTTTATGCACTCTTATTATATATATTGTCACATGTCTCCTAAACTTTTATTAGTTTTACATTTTTTAGACGGAAAAGAACTTATCAACTGAGTTGTTGATTTACTGGATGTGTATGGACTTTCTCAGAAAATGCAAATATCAAATTAGCTAGCATGCTGTCGAAACACTTTATATAGGGTGTTCTAGACCAAACAACGTTATTTCCAATCCAGAAAATACGACACATACGACAAAAGTTGTGAATTCTTTAATGTCAACCAGAAGATACGAAGTCTAAACTTGGTCTGGATTAAAGCATATATATATATATATATATATATATATATATATATATATATATATATATATGTAGTATTGCCTAGGTTGTGTGATTCGAGTAAATATATTACAAATTATATCTTCGTTATTTAAGTGACCGACACTGACATATGACAGACAATACTAAATGCAGGTTAGAAATTAGAACAAGAATTAAATAGTTACAGTTATATTCAACATCTATTGAATATGAATTCGGCAGTTAAAGCTTTCTATTTACTTTGTATATATAAAGTCTGGTTACTACTATTATGTGGATGTGAACTGTGACAACTCTCCCGAATAAGTAGTCATTTGTTAGAGAAACAGATTAATATTGATGGCCTTTAATGCAATTACTGGTAACTTGTCAGACTTCACATACAGCAGTGTCGAAATTAGATAGTTCTTCTGGTGGGTGTCACTTTGTATCGGTTACACATTCTACCTATCATATACTGAGTACCATTTACTCTAGGTAAACACAGGAAGTAAAATCCAGGATTGACAAGAAGTCAATAAAATTTGTTTCCTGCTTTTTCTGAACCTCACTCAATGGAGTTTCTATAGCGACGAATGCAATTGCCCTAGTTTTCGTAGACTACATGATTTTTAGTTCTAAATCTTACCCCAGCTATTATCTGAGACTCCAATACTAGTCATCCTTTCCTTTCTTTTTATTTTATTAGAGGTCTAGGTCTTCTTTGTAGCAGTAGATTTGGCTACACTAGTCGTCCACTACAACGTACAATTGTGTCACTGTTGCGTATTTTAACCTCTAAAGTTAACTATTTTACAAAAAATTGTGAACGAAAATTTATAGTGTTCTGGCAGAAACAATTAACGTAACCAACTACTGTAACCCTCAAAGTGTTGTAACAGCCAAAATTAGTACTTTATATACCAGGGACATTAACAAGATCTACTCCAATAAGTGCTTATGTGTAAGAGGTAGGGTGCGAATCAAAAAGAGTTCGTTGAAGATTAATAAATAGGTAATGGAATAAACCTGGAAGTGTAGAAAACATCAGAATACTGAGCTAAATGATGACTAATCACTTGTGATTGCATATTAACAAATTCGTGTTTACTTGTTGTAAAACAAACAATAAACAATGCAATTCCTTTATTAAAGTAGTAACGAGGCTATAACTTAATATGACTATAAGCTGAAATCAAATTAAAGGAAAGCCCGAAGAAATTTCAAACCTATATAAGTGGCTTGCATTCAGCTTGTTGTCAGTTTGGTCTTCACAGTAATGTACAGAAACATTTAGTCACCAAGAGTCTAGTAACAAATGATCTAATATAAAGGAAAGAATGAAACTCAAAGTTTTCACAGATGAAACGGACAAAAACAGGTAAACAAATTAAATGTAACAAGTATGTCAAAGGCAGTTTCGTAGGAGTAATATTAGTAACGATAGTTTAAGAAGAATCAGTCATATAATGCATATGGCACCAAATTTAAAATAGGTCAGATGTAACGAGAGCACTGGTTCTATCATAGTCAACGGCTACAGCATTAGAAAGGAGTAATATAGAGTTATTTCAAAAGAGAGTAGAACAACATTAAAATGTGGCTCGTTTTTGTTTATTAAAGGTAAACAACAACCCCAAACTAAAAAATTCAAAACAAGAATCTTCTGAGGATGACTATGTGGCACGATCGAAGGATTTATACTGCCTGAGTCGCCGGTTGACTTCTCTTATTTTACTCTTTCAGACTCTCACATACCGTGTTCTGCACACTTTCTACAGAACACAACTTACCTTAAGGTTAGATTCAAATCACCAAACGTTAAACGTTACAGGGTGGTTAGCTTTAAATTAAAAAACAATTACTAAGTAACTAATGTTCTTTTATGATTGAAAAGTCCAAGATACATAGACTCATGATAATTTAGAAAATTATTAAAAGGTTCTAGCCTCTTAGTGGAACACAGTGCATAAATTCATGTCGAATATCAAACCAAGGTTATTTGGTCAGTTCCTTCATATTTCTACTAAATTCGGATTTAAATTTAATACCTCAGTTAGTATAATTTAGATTTGTGTTTGGCGTTTTAACTGTCATAATTAGCTATGATTTCTTTGTATCACTTTTATCATTGATCATAATGATTGGTTTATTTCATTAAACTTTTGTCTATGTTCTTACTACATAGTCTCTTTCTTATGAATAACATTTAGTCATCTACTTATAAAATTATTCATACCTACATAGAATATACAGATAATTGAGATCATTTTAAGTGTGATATAACCTGTATCAACTGTATGTGTAATATGTTCATTCAACCAATATGAATATGCAAATAAGCTAAATTAACTATAAATTTCGCATAATCAACAATGAAAGGCTAACTCTGGTCACAGTATAATCAAAATTAACTCACTATTTATTATTTCAAGATTTTAAAGGTTATAATAAATCTAGAATACAATGGCGTCTACTTCAATGTCATTATTTTCATTAAGTTATCTTGGTCATTCTATCATTCAAAAATCAAATGACTGTGAATTGGAAACAATTTATGAGTTGTTGATTGATTATTATCTAAAATTTCTTCAACAAGTATCCTCCTCAAAAATGGCTTCAATGTCTTCATCAGTGAATGATAATAAATCTGTTTTATCTTATAAAACAATAATGACCGATAGTTATGACAGTGTAATATTAGCTATTGGTAATGGACATATTCTTATTAAATCACTGGATTACAATGGAAATAAAAGAAATGATAAATCAAGGAAGTCAGGAATAATGGCATCATCACAAATTGACGAAGATTTTTCTGCTTCTCAATTAATCTATTTCAATTGTTATTATTTTGAAGTTGTAACACCAGTTGGCAATAACAGTAATCATAATAGTGCTCAAACTGGTATTAATAATAACAAGAATGATGATCATTGCTATGCATATTTTCGTCGAATAATTGATACACGCCGTTGTATACCTGAAGATGCCTTAATCAAGTTAGATAATCATATAACAAGTTGGTTATTGCGTTATCGTACAGTTATACGCCCACCTTTAATTTATTTTATGGTACCGCGTTTAACAACAAATGGTGAAAATTGCTTAATTTGTTATGTTTTTCTAGCAGAAGATATACAAATCGGATTGAATGTTTTACGATGTTTTTCAGAATTGCGAAAATCATCGCCTGAAACAAAGGCTTTGCCAAGAACATTATGTAAATGCAATGTTACAAAACCAATTCAAAATGAAACAAGTCATTATCACTCTAAAAACATAACGAATGATAAAGTTAACACAAATAAATACAAAATTTGTCGAACAGATTACTCAAATGTTACACAACAAAAACACTGTGAATGTTGTCAGCACAATTCGAAATGTAAAGAATCTCCTTTATTATCACAGGGTGCAACTAGATCACATATTGATCTTTTACAACGACTAAGTTATCCATCTACATCGGAACCATTTATCAATATTATGTGTTCACAGCACAATTCAAAATACTGTCCAGATCATTCTAATCTATGTGAACAACATAAATCAAGGTTAATTCAAATGAAGCTTGGTAATGAAGCAATGGATTATTATTATAATAATCATTCACAGTATCAGCCAAAACGTGTTTCTAATTTTGATAAGTCGACATCAAACACCCATAGAAGAGATCATTCAGTTCCAGCACAATTAGATTGCCGATTGAGCCACTTACATACTAGTGCATACAATCAAGTATGCCCGCTTTGTCAAATAAATGTTCACTATGACTGTGACACTTCTGAACATAGTGGAAGATCTTGTTGTCGATACAAAATTAATGAACGTACAAGATCAAGTAATAGAAATCGTCAGTCCTGTTCAGCCTCACGTAATTGTATTGCACGATCTAAAGATAAATACTGTCATGCTCATTTGGGTGGATCATTAGAACTGATACCTTAAATAAAACACACTTCATTGATACTTATATTTATCCATCTTTAAACTCTAAATAACAGGTACTCATTTATGGTAAGGATATTATCTAATCCCACTTATTTTTCAAATGTTTGTAATATAAAGAATTGTTGATGGGCTTTTACCAAAGACCTCAACAATTTTAATAAAAAGAGATATAATAAATAATGTATTCTGTCTACTTGAAACCTTGGTAGTCTACTTACTAATACTACAGAGGTATAGCATTACGACTGGATGTAAACTCACATCTACTAATTACTTAGATTGTTCAGTCCCTTTTATTATAATCAATGATGTCAAGAGGCTAAGTCAATTGTGCATCATTTAGTAATTCGATGATACTGTATTACATTACTCTTTAAATTTATTTACCATTCAAATAAGCGGAAATATAATTTATTTCAAAATATTGGTAACTAAAGAAGTGTTAAGAGAAATTACGTTTAATATGGAATGGGTTATATCCTGTCTAATGGCTACTACATAAACGTTTGTCTTAGAATCACCTATCAATCCTAAGTAATTGCTCCAAATGCATAGTTTACACGTTGCACATGATCAAATATTGTGATATTCTTCCCTAAAATAGGGTAATATGTTTAAAAAGAAGAGAAGTGAATAAGGAGATTTTAAGAAAACAGTTCTTTATTTTTATAAAATAACTAATCACTATACTACTAATAGAATGAAGATACATGATCTTTTAAAGCAGTGATAGTGGAAATTATCGATAACGTTTTCACTGTACATGGAGTAGGCTATATGAATCATTTCCAGTCATTTTTATCGTTTATTTATTGGACGAGTGCTGAATATCGTTATGCAATTTTCATTAGAAATTTTGCTGCAAGCTCTAACATTCTCTATTCTAGTGTCTTTTCATTCAGTACATAATTCTGCACTACACTTACATATTCATACTATATAGTTACAAATAGCTCCAGACACCTGAAATCTTTAGTGTCAGTTACACTTATTCACTAAATGAATGGAAAAAAATTGGTCTAATGTATCGGAGACAACATAGTGATCATTGAGATGTTGCAGATAACCTAACACGAGATAATGAAGTAAATAATTTTGAAACGAAAATTCAGTAAACTATATTTTTTTAGTCTAAACTATTAGTCTTTACACGTTTTTGTCACTTTTACTGAAGAACAGTAGCAGAAAGTTCTATGTGGATATGTTTGCTTACAATTTTGCATCTAAAGAACATTAAATAAACTGAAAGATTTTATTGTATAGACTATATATCCTATAGAATTTAGTAGGTCCTTAATATTTTTATATTTATTGGTACTCAGCAATTTCCTCATCGATTATGCCCCACACTTCTATGGAATAGCTGAAAAACGGATAATGGTAGCCTCTACGCATTTCAAATAATGGTTAATTTATGTTTACGAAATTTGTACAAGTAATCACCTGGTTTATATAGTTTCCTTAGATTTTGTGTATGTTTTATCATGTATATTATCTTCAACCTCCACATAATTTATGTACTTATTCCACTCTGCGATTCACAATTATTCACAAACATACATTACAATAAACTACAAAATAACTTTGTCCTCATATCAGTTTTGCATATGACCTTAAGAAAGTCATAAGAGAAAATTCCGATCATATTGGTAAAAACACGTTGAATAACATCATTAGTGGCTTAAATGTATCGGAACTAAGAAAATGTTAATATGCCAATTATTAACTAGTTAGATTATTTGTAATTTATCTACGAGGTAAGACTAAACATTAAATCGAATTTAATGCCTAAGTTAACTCATACACATACACACACTGAACAATATATTGCAGTTTGTTAGGGATTCGAAATCCCTAGAAATACAATTGTTCATTTTGTCAAGTTGTATTGATTTTCTGTTAACATGATTCGTAAACTTTCATCACTTGTATGTGAACACATTTGACAACATTTAATTGTGTTATTAAAAATGTTGATAATTTCATTTGATGAATAATCACTATGATTATTTTGTATATATAAGAAAATGTGTAAAATAGACTCCGAATCTGATTCCGACCTGTCTGGTTAATCTATTGTCTTATTCTTCTATCTCCGGCTTGGGACCTAGTGGGCATAGGGCAGTCGCAAATTATCAACTAGGCACATTTCAATAAGCGTCCGCGCACAACCAACCGATTAACAGGCCAACTTTTCTCACACGTTATAACACAGTTAAAGTTCCACTTCATGAACTGAATTCACTTAAGCAATTACTGAAAACCAGAAAGCCATGAGTGGTTGTTTCGCCATAGCGTAGAATCTTTTAACAGTGTGCATCCTTGATTCCATCAGGACTAGAAGGCAGGACTTTAAGGTTTTGCGGCCAACACCTAATCAATAGACCATTTGATCGTGATCCAGTAGTCCATAACATCAACTTAAGTCAGTTGAAGGATCTATCTATTATCCCTAACAGGTAGCTACCTCATTCCACTCCACTAACATATTCTAACTAAGCACCTGTTGAGAAACCTGTAGGTCCTGGCTTTGATCACCTAAAAGGTCTTAGATACTTGCCCATGAGAAATTCTATAGTATAAAAGATTTGTCAAGTGTTTCTTAGTTGTCTTTCAGTGGTAGTCCAGCGAATAATGACAATATTAAATTGGTTTATGAAATAAGAGTGTGACTATATCACATTTGAGTGATCAAAATGTTTGCAAATGAAAAGTATGCCGGTAAGGATTGTACTGCATGAATTGTCATTCTACTTTTTTAATTGGTTGTAAAGACAAATAAACTGGATGCGAAATTCAAATAACTTATTCATTGAATGGGGAAAAATGTGAATAATCGTTTACCACCAAACAAAATATTCCTAAACTATTTTATCAGCATCTGAACATTCGATATGTTAATAGGTACTCGATTGTTATTTGCCATAATGATTTGTAAAAGGATTCGGATAATTTAAAGAAATTTTACATTAGGAAGTTACAAAACCAATGAAAACCAAAGAATTATAGATAACTATTATCTTCCAGATTAAGACCCACTAACAGTGTACACCCACTATCTTCGTAACTTGTAACGATGACTACACACCACTAAACTGGAATATACTAGATATCATTACCCAATGTCTTATAGGAATTTTTGTCTAGAAAATAACGAAAGTATTTACGAAACTTTGGCGTCGTGTGTAAGGCAGATGATTAGAATATATATGTAAATGATCTCAGCAGATGAAATTAAAGAAAATTCCAACATTTCGCTCGGCCAGCTGGTCCCGACTTCTTCAGGAAAATAACCAACATCAAAAATTATCGAATATAGATGTAAGTAAGAGGTCGAATTTGATTACGAATATCTAAACATATACAGGGTATGAAAATGTTACATGAATCATTATAAGTGAACTAATGTTGATATTGTTGTAAATGATGGTGTGCATTTCATGTTTAGTCTCATGTTACATTCATTTGTACACATATACTGTTCTGAGCTACGTTCACGGAGAGGGATAGACAATCTGAAGATTGGCTTGCTATCAAATCACTGTAATTATAATTATGGGTCAAATGATGGGTGTATATTTGTAAGTGCCCTGATTCTATTGAGTGCAATGCTACTGTTGACTTATTTTCAAGTTTTCTTATTTCCTCTAGAGAATTTAGGAATATGTTTCGAACAAAGTATATACTCCTTCCCACCCCCCTTACATTTAACTGTCGTGATGTTTCTCCTACGTATATACCACTGCATTCATTAAATTTGACCTTATAAACATAGTTCATTTGTACTTCTTTTGGTACTATATCCTTGATATTTACAAGTGCAGAGCCCTGTGTGTTGTTTGTTCGAAAGAAAACACGTATACCATACATATCATTACCAAAGTTAACTTTGATAATTTGAAATAAATTGAGCATTGGATAGATTGTTTATAATAAGTGATATATATTTGTAAAATTCCACTGAGTAGAAATTAAAATTTCTGACGTTTCGCGGCTTAGTGCAAGTCGGTTATTCATTTCTCTGAAGAAGCGACTTTCACTAAGCCGCAAAACGTCAGAAATTTTAATTTCTACTCATTGGAATTTTACAAATATATATCACTTATTATACACGTATACCATGTTTATTCAAAATTCTTCTAATCTCTTCAGATTCTCCATTTCTGTATGGCACAATCACAGTGTTAATCCACTCTTTCCGCTGGACCTTTCACATCACGTTTCTCCTTAAGTATCTTCCTGACAAAGTTTTCTGATTAGCTGTTCATCATTACTGTAAACATCACTAAGTTTAATTCAGTTTCTTGGTCTCTTTTATCTTTGACTAGTTGATGGATTCTGTTTATCAGGTTCCCAACAACTGTCACTTTTGTTGATATGGCATGAGCGGATTTATAGTCTAGATATTTTCCAGAATACTTTGGTTTCCAAAAAATGTTAATCTTAAGACGGTTATCTTATTTCCTTTCGACCAGACAATCGCGAAAGTTTAATTTATGATCAATAGTCTCGATTTCCTTAGTGACAACATCAAATGCACTAAGGTAATTTACAATGACTCATGTAACATTTTCATACCCTGTATACGTTTAGATATTCGTAATCAAATTCGACCTCTTACTTACATCTATATTCGATAATTTTTGATGTTAGTTATTTTCCTGAAGAAGTCGGGACCAGCTGGCCGAGCGAAATGTTGGAATTTTCTTTAATTTCATCTGCTGAGATTATTTACAAATAAATTTTATTCATATGTATTACTCAATGTCTTTGGCGTATTTGTGTTACATCTTTGAATTGTTCAGTTTCGCAGACCACAACTTAACAATTAAACTTCATCAATCCCAAGCTCACAATGTTAGATGCTAGAAAATATACAATCATTATTAACTTATGAACTTTATAGAGTATGTTTCATGAGATACCATCTCGGTGGTCAAGAGTTTTTAGCTTTATTAGATTAGTTCCGTTTGAGATAGTGAGTTATCATTACATGAGGGCTCTTATAAAACTATGAGATAAATATCTATTACTCATTGGGTTGTAATGGTTTAGCAATCAGCGTCACTTCATTAATGAAACTAAGTGGCAACACATTCTGTTATATACACATGGACAAAAGACAGTTTAGAAATATTCTATTTTCAGTTCCTGCTAAATTTATAATTCAACTGTAAAACAAGATTAAAACAATACAGATATTTCAAATATGAATAATATTTAACATAAGCAAATGGAAACACAGTAATTATGTTTTTTTAATTTTTGATAAAAATCAATTTATTACAATTAGCTAGAAATCAACTGATGTGGCAGTTTATTACCGAAGAATAAGAGAAGAATGCTATCACATACCATTTATTAGATAGTTATTTTCATTCTATGCTATTAGTTGTTCTCAGAAAATATATTTACGAGAATTTATTTTATAAATATACATAAATATTACTAGCATTACTACTTATGAAAAGGTTGTTTCTTTTAATGTTAGTACCAATAATAATAATAATAATAATAATAATAATAATAATAGCAATGAAACTGACGCTTTTTCTGATTATATCCACTATATCGTGAAAATGAGAACGGCAATTATGATTATGTTATAGATGATAATGAGAAAGAGAAGGAGGAGGAGAAGAAGAAAAAGGAATACTGAAAGTCTAGCTTAAGTTATTTATTCAAGGCGAACAATGACTCATACAATCAGATTTTGTAAGAAATCGATTATCATTTCCACCACATTCATGAAAATAAAATGATTTACAGTCATTACTTTCAATATCATAAAAGAAATGTTGTGATGGATTTTTAATTTGACATGATCCGGGATCAGGTGATTGTCTACATTCAGATGGGACATTTTCAAAATCAATATCTAGAGAAGAAACAAGAAGAAAAATCTTCTAAACTGTTATGCATAACGCAATATAAAAACTATGTTACAATAAGGCTTAAAGGTCGATGTCTAATTTGCATGGAAATGCTTAGTTTCTTGCTTAAGCCTAGTTAAGTAACCGCAGTTTCAAATCACGGATTAATTCTAGTTAGATACTTATTAAGAACTAGGATGCAGTGGATTACTGTTTTGTTCCAGTGTTGTACATCCTTCCTATAAGGGCTGGAACTCAAAATCTTTCGGCCTCTTAGAGGGTTATTAGCCATCGAATAGCATTTGTATTTACTGTATTAATAAAATTATGCTATTATTATCGAGATCTGGCTGAAAGTTTTCAAGATATGAAGATAAAATGACATTACATTTTTTGAACGCCAATGAGTTGCATGTTACCTGGCACTAAAATTAGTGAGTCTTCTAAGTGAATCAATCGACTACACATTGTAAACAACTCAGTCTCCTAGGACTTAATTGTTGTGCATAGTGTCTCAGTAGTAGCTTTCCTGTTTATAATACTGAGTGATATGAGTTTTTTCAAGAACACACATGTTTTATTGACAAGTTTTAGCTAACGCTAAACTTAAGTCGAGGATAGACTTCTTACTATGCATCATCAGTCATCTAATATCATATCCTCTTTACTGATGGCGTATCTTGAAACTTAACTTATTGGACCAAACAAAAGTCTAAATAGGCTAAGCTGCGATGTATGGTCTGAATAGCATAATGTCGGCGTCGGTTAGCTGTAGAACTTGATAATGACCTACTGCATGTTAACGAAAATAAAGTAATCTTGGTGTTATATGCAAGGTTCCGTTATTCTCTATAAATATTTGCTTTTTTTGCACAAGCCTATAACTATGCGTGAAATTTATTGTATAGGATTGGAAGTTACTAACAGTATCATCTCTTTTATGATTATTATTATTAAACTAAAATAACAATTAGGATGAACTCGTATATTCCCGTTGATTTGTTATAGACTGAAGCTGGTCAGTCATTGTTGCTATATGTGCATCCTGAGTGGATTGCCTCGATATAGCGAATTATTCACAAGTATTATATAAGTTGGATTGTGACTAGCAAGTGGAATCCAGGACGCGCGTTTCGTCCTATTTGAGAATCATCGGCTGAATGTACCTGCATCCCAATTTTGATGTTCACAGTGGGGCTCGAACTCAATCCGTTTCGTGTAGAACGCCACCGCGTTCACCATTAGACCAATGACTACTATAATAACAATCAAATTACACAGGTTATTCATCTCGCTTTAACTTTTCTTTCCTATTATATTTGTGGCTTTTGCTATGGAGTATACTAACAAGTAATTCAGAATATGTCTGAACTAGAATTCAGATATTCTCAACTTATTACATTAAAATGGCTATGTAACATAGCGTTTATTCATAGCTTACATTTACACATTCAACTATAGTGGAAATATACTATATTTTAATGAATTCAAGAAAATAAATATTACCTGGTGCCCTTCTTGTGTTACGTTTAGTAACACATACTGGTTGATCTGGTGGACATTCAGCTTCCAATGATTTAGAATATTGTTGTTTATAAATTCTACATGATTCAACACGTATAAGTTCACAGGATGTTATTGATTTTGGACATTTAGCAAACTGAAATTTAAATAAATGTTTCATGGAAAAATATTCGGTAAATTTTTTATAAGTATGAGTACATAATTTAGATAAATAGCATACGATTCATCTAATTGATCATAGTAACCATAGGAAGGTGAGTATGATTGAAAAATTGATCTAACACACTTCAGATTTAGTTGGCTAGATATAAAATAACCATATAGATTATTTTCGATGATTATGTAACCATCGATGTAGTTTACTTTTTAAAGAGTGAACAAGTGCAAGTAACAAACTCTAACTAAGTAGAAAAGGAATGATACATTCTTCTTAATTTTAGTTAACCCTAGAGTGAATACTAAATGCTGCTGTCATTCAGCTGAAAATTTAGTATCCTAAAGGAAATCGTCGGTGTGGAAATTAAGTTTTGAATAATGAATGAATTACAGTTGACAACAAAAAGAATTAATTCTTCGATAATATTATGACTTTATAACGTCAAATGATTGAAACCGAAGTTTTGGGATCACCTAAATAATTTTATTACATTCAGCATCCTAAGTGTTTAATTAGATTACCTTCGCCCTAATTTTTCCCGTATCTTAAAAGAGTTTGTGTTGTACATTAAAGTACAACTTACCTTAAAGATGGTGCTATTATCCTTCACCATTTGGTGACAGCACATTAATATAGTATATATAAACATTTAGGATAGACAGATGTATAACAGACAAAGTCAGGGCTTCGAATGAACAAAAATCTGAGTTGGACTGACTGAATAACTATAGCTTATCACTTTATGATATTTTATCCGTGCTGCATTCAGATCGAGGCATATGACACACTGAATTTAACCTGATTTCGAATCAAAGATGTTCATATATGAATATCACAGAGCTAAAATAAGTACCAGTCTAACTCTATTGGTCCAAACAGGGTTAACCTAGAGTTGTGAGAATATTCAGATCATTAAACAATATCTTATTTCCCAACTCATTCAGTAAATTGACCGTAATATCGAGCTTAAAATCATATTTATTAGGATCTGCAGTTCTCTCCACCTTATTAAATAAATAAAAGAGTGATGAGTTGTTGGAGAAATCTAGATTTCTGAATTTGACAAATCAAAGTGGACTGCTTCAAGGAAGCACTAGTATAGAAAAAACGATGTTTACAAAACGTTAAGTGAATACAATACAATGCAATCGATCTGTAGATATTGATGTAGCCAAATAATTTATGCATAATTTATACTGACTACAAGAAATTAGTCATTCATATATCAAGTTTCCCATATGTCTTTTATATAAAGTGTTTAGTATGTGTACTAAATACACGAAATTACCACTTGGACTTGTTTCATTCGGTTATTGAACTTTATAGTTCTGTATTGCATAATCTTCTAGAGTATATGCACTTAAGTTTTATTAGGGCCATTTGATACGGAACTTTAGTCCAGGTGGTCAGGAAATCATAAATTTATAGAAATGCAGTCATTTCAACACAGATCAAACAATTTCAGTTACCTGATTTGACCATTTAGAAAGAATTGGCTAATAAAATTACAATATGTAATATTACTGACACAAAGCAAAATTTAGTGGGGATAAACTATTATTTAGCTGTATTTCATTTCATTGCAATCCGTGAAGAGAGATGTAAAGCTTTTCAAGGGTTAAATCGTTAAAGTGTGAATAAATGAGTATTTTATTGTAGTCTATGGTTGTATAGCCCACTAGTTAAGATAACTACGACGTATTTAAGTTCTGAAAGCTTTGTTATATATATTTTCTTATCAGAAATGTATGCAAAAATGGCTTAGTAGATAAAACGTCTAATAAATAGGTTTGCCAAGTGACTATGAAGTCATTTTTACATATGGTCTAATATAATGTGACATTGTATTCCACTCATTCCGGTTTGGTTTTGGATCTCTACTGACTCTTATAATGACACGGTTAGGTATAATCAATAATCTCAATGATTCTACGTACCTCACATAAATTTTGGTTATCTCGGACACATAATTCTTCGCAGGCTGTGCGACTGTAAAATCTATTAGCATTCCCGCCGTTTCCACGGTATCCAAACCACCGACACTTCCCACTATTCGAGTCATAATGCCAAGAAGATAATTCATCTGAACCAACTCCTGTATCCAAAGGTTGACTACAGGCAATATGTCTTGGTTGTCCAACTGTATTTATTGATCTTACTGCCCAGCGAATTGGTGAATGATAAACTGGACGTGCTTCATCCTTCTGTTGCAAAACATCTGGATATATGTTCTGTTTAAATTGGAATCCGTTTTCTATGGGTTGATCGTACACTTTATTATACGACCACGGAAACTTAGATGCACTGAAAGTTGCTTCATTAGGTTGATCCATGGAGTATGGAGGATCCATATCTGAAGATATTACAACTAGGAAAAAAGTAAATAGGTTAATAATGCAAACAATCATTACCATTTAAATTTACAACTTGAAATGTGTCTGGAGTACAAAGTAAACTTCTGACATGTAAGGGGGGGAAGTAATGGTGTTTTTTGTTAGTTAGATGACATTTAATATAAAGAATAAAAACACTGAATATTCTCTCTAAAAATTGACTATTAGCACCTAGATGTTTCTGATTTTAATATCATATACTGAGGATATATTATCATTTCATAAGACTAACATTTGTGCAGTAGGTCGTTCAGGAAAACATTTGATATTCAAGTTACCTTTCCAATCCGAATTTGTGAACATATGTATTACATTCTGTTGGGTTATTATTGTAGTATTTAATCCCTTGAATAAGGACATTTACTGGTCAGTATATCAATGGGTAATGCGCTGCTATTCGGAAAAACAGTTGTTGGGTTAAAGTCTTTGAATGGATATTTACTCCACGGTACAAGCTTATCGAGCTGATGAGTCCTAGTTTAGGCTAAACACGTCCCGGATTCTAGTTCAAACCACTATCCAGATTTTATGAAACATAATTACTACTATATCTGCATTGTTTTTTTAAAAATTTACTGGAAGGGTAGGACATAAAGATTTTCAGGTTTCGGCTTGCACCTTATTATCAGTAGCATGATCATTCGCCAGAAGGTTACTGAAGTAAATTTCATTTCAAGATTCTAAGACATGTCGTAAATAATTCTAATTTCTGCTGTACGTTGCATATAGTAAATCGAAACTAGTCTGTAGATAAATTAGTACATGTGCTATGGATTACACTCTTAACACCATGTCAATACGATTTACTTATTTGAGCAATGAGAAGAACGAAAAAACTTGAATAACTTGATTACTTAGAATAACAACAGTTATTTCTAGCTAGTAAATCAGTGACTAAATCTCCAGTTCTTCACGATCAGTTATCTTTAAGCGGATGCCCAATAAAATATTTCTATATACATTGATAACATGTTATTTTAAAATGGATCCCAACTTTGAATACTCTACAGATTTCTTATAATTTCGATTTAAGATTGCATGGTAATTAGCAGTTCCCTCAAGATTTAAAATGGATGTCAATTAGTAAGGAACGTGAACTGTGCACTGAACTATAAACAACTCAGCGATTGTTGTTGTTGATTGTAGGCAGCTAGTTGTAACATTAAATAGATGCTTCACATATTGTAATTGAGAATAAAACTGATGACAATCAAAATACCACAGGTTATCTAATAGATTTCTTAAAATCAAGCCACTTGATTAAAGTAAAATGGTCATAGTATTTTAATTTGTAAAAATTTTGATGAACGATGAGACGTATGGAAAGATATCTAATTTGTTTTTCGAAGTATAGTTCCTGGAATCTCTGAGTATCTGTTTTAAAGGTAAATATAAATAAATGACATGTTTGCTTAAGCATTCAGAGAAATAATATAAAAAAACTACTCATTATTTATTACCTTGATATTTTCTCACTTCTTCTGGTAAATCATAATCATTATTATATAGATAATCTGAATGAATTTGTGGTAAATCATTATCAATTTCTACATTTCGTTGTTGATTACCTCCACCAAATGAATGTATGTCTTCTTCTGGCTGACTTGGTTGTTTGTACATAAGAAAATCACTTGGTATATCTTTAGTGATTACATTATTCACCTCTGACGTAGTTGATGGGTTGTATGTGATAGAAAATGACCACTGTGTATAGTTTTCTTTATTAGCATCTGAGAATATTGAATGTGCTGGTACTAAATGTGCTCCAGTAATAAAATTTGGTGGGATGTATTCACCAGCTGTGTTCTTAGGAATATGATGAACAGTAGAAAAACTATTTATATTATTAGACGTAGTATGATCAACGTTTTTGTTATTACTACTATTACTGAGTTCTGCTGTACTATCCAAAGTTGATATAGAATTAGAAGCAGCTGACAATACTATTGGTTGACTTTTTGAGTATACTTTCTTCACAATCCGTTTACCTTCTAAAACAGCTACAAAATAATAATATAACACAGATTATCATAACAGGCAGGCCATTTTGTAAAAATATTTTTGGTACAGTTCATTTGTATCATTCCTGCTAAAATCTATCATCCATAGAAAAGATTACATTTATTGCAGTCAGTAATCTCTAGGTTCAGCATCGATTGATCTCTATAAGTAAAATGAAAAATCTACTAATTCACTAAGCTATTCAAATATATTTCGCCACCAGTTTGAAACATTCTTTATGTGACAAAACGTCAGCTTGTTCACAAACCACACAATTTATATTCTAGTAAAAGTATGCTTTATGATTTAACGGAAGTTGATAATTCAAACCAATAACAGTACCAAGTTTGATAGATCTTATACATCCCTTGTGTTTCACGCCACAGTTTCACTTTCACATCTAATAACGGTTAAAATTGGGACCAATTTAGTCGTGATATTTAGACATATTGCTTTGATGTAAATCCACTTTATTGCAGCCTTTCAAGAAAGATCAGGTAGGCATTACATTTCATTTCACTGAGTGAAGTAAAATCAAAGAACTATTATTTTTTTGATTATGGCTAGCGGTAAAATTCAGTACTGGAGGTTTGTGATAAGTTTAAATTTATCAGCTGAATATATTTGCATCCCAGTATTTTCATCAACATTGAAACTTGAACTCGTCGCCCGTCGCTTCCAATACTAACTCATTACGTAACAAGCTGCAGAATGCATACAATCACAAATTTATTCAGTGAGTACACAAGTATTAATAAAAGTTAATAGATTCTAATTGTTGATACTCATGACAGTGATTGATGACAGTGAATTTTGAAGCTATGTAAATTCGATTGAAAAAATGTCTGCATAAATGTTTTAGAAAAAGTCAAATATTGCAGTAGAACTTTCTATAAAATCAAATGAAGTTAACATATTAAAATCTATGAGTAAAAGGAATTAGATCTGTTAAATTGAAAGCTAATTAAAATAACTATTTATGCAATGAAAACAAATGGATGATATATTTTTGCACTGATTATCATTACGTTGGCCTCTGATGTGAATTTGTTTAAAGATGCAGTATATGTCTGTTTAGAACTGAGATTTTTATTAGCCTGTTAATTAATAGGTAAATCTTAATCATCTCTAAATGATTTTCATCACGGGTTAGGAACAATGGTGGGTAGTTCCGAAAAATGAAAAGATTTGACTATCAGATTTATCTTTGCATAGGACACTTTAGAAGTTATTTATGTCAGTTACAGGGATGAACAGATATAAAGTCCGGCGCATAAATGCACTTTGGCTGAAGTCCTTATACCGTATTTACACGGCCAAATCAAACTAACATTGTTAGTACAACAGTATAGGTCAGAAGATTTATTTTAAAGCTATGTACGAGGAAATAATGGGACATAAGATCTGAACAAAGTTAACGGTTGTATGCATCTACACCATTGCTACTGATTCTGAGACACATCAACCAATATCTGCAACTACTGGTTGAAATTACCACTTGATGAACCTCAATCTTTCAGTCTGTATATTTAAATGCGAACCAGACCAATAGACAGTGATTTCGTAAACTGATATCGCGTGTTTATTTGGTAGTTAGTAATTTCCTTGCACTCATCTCTTACACTTAACAGTATAGTGTATCAGAGAAGCCGGTGGTTAAGTAAACAAATTATATGCCTCGTCTCGCTCAATCAATGAATATTCATAACCCCATTAACCAATTTTCCAATTTCACTTAGTACTGTATTCTTAACCTGATTTGTTATTTACTATATCGTTCTCAGGTACACAAGCGATGCTTGGTGGATATTTATATCAAAGGACTGTATCCTATGCATGGTGTTTATATTTTATGACCCATATTATTGCTTTGTATACTCATCCTACAGATTTGCAGTCAAATATCTCATCTGTGCCACAAATAGCCTGAATACCCAGAGTTCATCACTCATTGACAAGCCATGATTATGTATTCAATGCAATCGAATACTTCACTTTCTATTTATTCAGCATAATTTCAAAGCCATCATAGATAATGGAATTAGCTAGTTATGATTTATACAGTTTTATTGAAATGATATCACAGAGATTCTAAACATGAATTGAAAGCCCTTGTGAGATAGCTTACACTTAACATGACAATGAAATATGATAATCAAGCCTTAATTTTATAAATAATTATTACCGATGGTGTTTTAAATTACATTCGCTTTGTTATTTTGTTAAATAAATGATCAATGTACTTACCGTAACCTTCAGCAGAATGAATGAATAGTAGAAAGAATATATTTGTAATCTAAAAATTTAGTGATTAAAATAAAACAATTTTTTGAGAAATACATAATTTCTACGAGGAATTATCTCTTAGTGTAGATAAACTTTTCATTTACAGAATATCTGATCAATAATATATTCTACTTATAATGAATTTGTTACACGTAGAAACTTACTTGTGTTTGCATGATTTACTTTCAAAGTATTTATAAACCTATAAACTAGGTAAAAATAGTTAACAGGATAAAAATGATGCTTTTTTTCGTATGAGACGTTACCACTGTGGTATTTAAGGTGTTTCTAATCTCAAATAGGATTAATTATCGTTACTACTGATTATCAGTAATCAGTATCATGTTTCTTAAATTTAAAATTCTGAATGAATTCCATTTTGTTAAGATTTTTTAGTATACCTTTCTAGTCGAAGGTTTCCTGTCTACTACAGACAGTCATTTAACACCGAAATGTAATGAAAGTGATGTTAATTCAATTAGACTAGAGTTCATATTGTAACATAATCTACAGACGATTAGATAAACATGACGCTAGTTATTATTCTCAGATAAACATTGATAGAGTCAATGTGATTGTTTTTTCAACTAATCAATGAAACTTGGTGTTAGGGATTCAAAATCCCTAAAAATACATTTGTTCATTTAATCAAGTTGTTGTGTCGCTGGTTAGACCTTTGTTAGCGGGTATCGAGGTGTCTTCTTAATTCGCGAAACCTTAGGACTTAGTCATGTTACTAAGTAACTTATTTTTTGAGGACTATTACTATCTAACTTTTTCTGAGATAAAATTACACAATAGTTACTAGCTGTATCGCTTTTATTATCCAGAATTAAAATAAGATAATGTTATGTTTTCAGTTAGATGAGACAAACGCGACGGTTCTTATTGGCTTAGTACGGTATGCGATAGGATACAGCTAAATTATCTAAGTATCAGGATTCTATGTTGATAGTTGCAATCGGATATCACGATTTATTCCTTCCCAGCCTACAGCTACTCCAAAAGACTAAACTTGCAAGAAGATTATATTGTGGAGCAAAGAAACATTAGACGAGACTAGAAAAACAGCGTTTATATATCTCACATTTGAAATTTCATTAATTAATGAAAGTTTACAAATCAATCCTACGAAGAAATCAATACATCGCCTTTCGCTTGCTTTAATAAACGATCGTATATTGAGGGATTTTAGATCCATAAGGTATAACCATTTTAAAGATGAAAATATTTTATTATCGGTCTTATGCCAAGGCCATACTATTTATGTAATGCTTCATACAAAAGTTTACTTTATTAATAAATACACGAAACCATCCTTTTATTACAATAATGTTTCACTTAGTTTTAAAGTGAGATAATTAAAATTTCTAACCTTTTTATTTAGAGATTCAGTAAACGTTTAAATCTAATGTGAAGTAACTATAGTGTGAAATAGTTTCCACTTTATATTCACAACGTTTATGAATATAGGTAAGTGATCATTACATGGTTCTAGTTACTTAATTCAATTATCTGTTGTAATGATTTATGTTAGTAAAATTTGTTGTACTCATTAATTTGTTCATTTCATTATACAACATTGTACAATACACCTTTTTTACTTATGATTCTATCTTGTATACTTTAGAAATATGTAGACTGTTTTTAGTATTCAATATAATAAATAACAATTTGTTTTAACGATTTTACGATTTACGCATAGATTATCAGTGTTTTTACCTGTATAGAAATATATTAGGGTCAAATGTCTGCTGGGATGGACTAAAATGTTAAACAAGCTTGGGAGATAATTTTTCAGATATAAAATGAATCTAATAGTAAGATATTTGTATATAAATTCTACAATGTTATGGATACTAAATGAAGAATCCTTACTTGGAATAAAAAGCAGAGTACATTAAACGATACACTGACAAGCAATACATGTTAAATGTCGTGATGAGTAGAAATGCATTACTGTCTATATTTAAACTTTAATCAGAGCTATGATTTTGTTATATCGAGAGGTTGAAGCAGTATAACTAACTTTCAGAACTGTTTTTGGAAGACTATTATTTCATTCATTTAGAGTGCATACAAACTGACCGTTTTATTTCGATTATTTTCATGTTCTCCTTGCCCTCACCTCGAATCAGACTCATGAACTGTTGTCGTGTAATTTTTCACTTAGTAACTACAACTAAGTAACAGTATATTTGTTTGCTAAGTTTTCAGCTTTTATTGTTCCTTTATTATATAAATGTTACTTTTCTTATTGGTCAACTGAGTGGTCAGGTTTTTCATGTATATAAACAAATGAGTCTGTCTGATTGTAGGTTCACCTAACTTATGTTCAGTTCAGTTTTGAGTGTGGAAAAGGACTAAAAATCATGGTTAGAACGTATGGGCTTAGAAATAATTGCCTTGTTGTGTGAGTTGTGATACTGGTTCCTATCAAGATGACATTTATCTTTATTACTAACTGACCGTAGTTCATGTCATACTAGATATTCAAGGAAGTTTTTTGAGAATACAGATCATTTTTCTTTGTTAAAAACTTTTAAATTAGATCTTTGAACCCTTATTTCAACAAATTCATACATTTTCAAATGAGAAATATTTTCTGTGTACAACGTTGAAAGAAAACAACGATATTCCACAGAAAGGCAGCTTCAGAGTTTGATTGAATAAATTCAGCCTTTAATTAATATAAATGTTTTTCGAATAAATGGCTAACACTTATTGTGACATAAGCAACAATGAATTAATTGACAAAAGTAAAAGTTATTCCTATGCTTTCATTTTTAAAGCTGCATAACGGCGCATATACAAAGACGTTTAATTAACAACAAGGAGTACCTGAACATATCAAAATAGATCAACGTAGTAGTAACAGTTATTTCTATTTAACATGTTATAATATTTAAATAGGGAGGTTCTCTTCATTAAACCGGTTTCTTGTTATTTGAGGCATAAAAAACATTAAGTTGTAACTTTTTAATTAATTTTTAATCAACTCAAAGAAGCGGTTTTCAAATATTTATTCTGCTCTTTGAGCAACGTTTGTTTAACTTAACAAAAGCATCGATAATAAATAAACGTTCAAACTAGACAATAAGTGAAAGTTAGAAATAACTTAACATCTATGGTAGGAGTATGGGATTGTAATGATTAGAATTCTGTTACTAGGACGAAATAACTTTCTAAGTCTTTTTGATATTCATTGACTGCTTAGTTATTGTTGTCAACTGTAAAAATCAATATTCTACACAAACATTCCTTAAACTTCTTTATTAAATCAATACAGTAATATCATTGAAACAAGTAAGAATTATTTGTAATAAATATTAATATTGTCGGAACATTAATAAAAATTCATAGTATTACATTACACTGTCAGAGCTGAATAACTTACCAATGTTATTTGACGTATCTTCATTTTGTTGACGGAAATTACAGTCAGTGAGAGTAGAACAAGTTATTTTGCAGAAATGCTGTCTAGAATTAACAGATATTTATGAAATTCTTATCAGTATAAAAGATGAAATAGGAAAATTACGAAAATAACTTCATTTAAATCTTATTATCAAAACAAGTAAGTTATAAACAGTTCACTGAAACAATATCTCCATCACTGATTCTTGATATTTAGACGTTTGAACTCACACCTATGTAGAATAAATTTTCCGCCAGATTTATTTACAAAACAAAGAGTTAAAACGATAAGTCGGGAGAATCACCATTTTCTTGAATGAAGCAATATTCATGAACACTGGTTTTAATAGAGACAGCAGTAGAAATCCTTAAAAACTAACTCTTAAGATTTCTTAAGTGACTGTTTCATGTGACAGAACTGCAAGTTGTCTTCCGTAGTCGTGACCTCATGCTAGGGAGTGCAATGGTAAAATGTGACCTTTAGCTAGCTCACTTTATGTTTACCAGTATACTTGTTCTTAAAAGGCAAGTTATATCAGCCGCAAAAAGCATGCATTTCCCAAACGGATATCAAAGCAATATCCTGCATGGTTATATGAAGGTTACTACAAATTGGTCAACAGCTAAATTATTGAACATCTGGTAAATTCATATTATATGCTGCTCCAGGAATCAACTTTTAAGATAATTGGTTAGAAAAATAGACACAGAGGGAGTTCAAGTGAAGAATTTGTGTATAGCCGGGTCATTGGTAACTCAGCAATCCCAGCTTATTCTTTGTGCTCAAAGAAAGTATGTTCGATCCTTGATTTTACTTTAATTTTAATACATCCCTTCATTTCCCATTTTAAATGTTCTGATTGTTATTTAGGTTGTTATCACCACTTTTTCTTCATCTTCTTGATATCTATCAAATTTGTAATGATCTTTCACATTTTAAATGACCGTTATTTCAACTGGTTACATCCGATACTTAAAAAGATTAATTGATTTTGATGACTTCGTTACATGACACAACATTTCTTTGGATGGAGAACAAAGTCATTATAAACACTGTCAATTTATTCACCATTCCAAACAGTAAGTAGAGAAAAACAATAAAATCTACATATTAATTAGCTATTACACTATTTCTTACACCGAAAGTAATTTAATTACATGAATTAATTGTATAGCAATTTAAAACATTTTCTGAAATGTCTTCATTTGACAGTATTCATCAAGATAATCAAACGTTTAATACATACTACTTTTATTTAAAAAAAAATATTAATCTAATCTTATCAGTGAAATCAATCATCTTCCAAAGTATGAATTAATAATTCCACGCCAAGATTTATGTATTAGGCGACTTAAAGAATGAAAATAAAGAATTATTTAAATAGAAATTATTATATACTTCTTGATGGTCAATTTTCAAATGTCTTCTTAAAGGTCTAGTAAAAATTTACTACTACAAGGGTTCACTGACCTTTAAAGTAAGGCGAGTACAATAAATAACTTCGAATATGAGGAACATTGCATTTCTCCTGAAAGGTAATGTTTAAATCAAGCAACCTAATATACTATGAATGGCTAAATCTTGTACTGATAAGTTAACTAGTTTCCAGTGGTCCACCAAGTAATGTCAGAGTATGATATAAACTAAATCTACGTAATTAACTATCTAACCTTGTAAAATTGTGCCCATAAAAACATTGTTCAGTGCCCAATAAGTAATTTTACTTTATGATGATTATGTTGTTTTGGTACTTATTTGTAATAGTTGTAACCCGCGTTTAAACAAAATAGCATAATAAACAATTAGATACTTATCAAGTGGCAAGAAAGTAGCCACTAATAACTATACTTAATTAGGAAAAGCGGATTATTAGTTGAAGAACTATCATGCTTACATTTTTACTTTTTAATCATGGAAGTCGTAAGTTACGAGTTACAATCAGTTTAAAACGATCTGCATACAAAGCTACTAAAACTGAACTAACGTATACTCTTTATCATTGTCTAAAATGTTTAATATTTATCAATAAAAGTTGAATTATTATTAGCCAAGTATATAAGTTAGAGATATGTAATTAAGGAAACACATAGATCACTAAATCAACAGATAGCCTTCCACAAAGAATTTAGTCTACATTAAAATCCAGGTATAAGTTGCATAAGTTCAGATAAAATCAAATACGTTGAACACACTAAAATAAAGGTTTCTTTATTCAATTAATAGTCTACCAACATTGAAAATAACAATTTAGACTTACGTTGGACTGTTAAACGAAACGATAAATCTAATCATGCATCAATACGTAAATTAATATAATGTGCATCAAAATTATTTTTCAGCCTTGATTAAGACGATGACTAGTGTAAAACTGAAACTCAAAGAATCTCAGAAAGCATTAGAATCTACTTATTCTCCCAACAAAAACGATCTTAACTAGAAATTGACTCTGTCAACTATAATGGAAGATACCTTACGAAGTATCCACAAAGTATATTTGAATACATTAATAAATCAGGAAATAGTTTGCCATCTCTGTAATAGACTGTGTTAATGAATATATGAAATCTTATTATTTAACTAGTCATGTAATTCACTGCATTACGTATTTACATGACAACATAATCAGCTAAGTTGATTATATTATCTAATAATAAGTATTGCTTAATGGATTTGTCTAGTTAAACAAGCAGCGTAAATTGATAATAGTGTTTGTAGATAGTAAAGGTGTATAGCATAACATAACATAAACATCGATTCTGTCATGATTATTGAACTCTTAAAATGCTAAGTATATTAAGTGGCACAGTACTTTTGATATTTCTTGAACAACTGTGATTAAATACAATCATTTATTTCAATAATTATCATATTTTGTAGACAATAAATTTAAAAATAGAATATGCAAGTTCACAATATCTATTATCTACTGGGTAATAATATCTATTATGATAAATGTAGGTGATAAGCTAAAATACTTGTCATCAATATGAACTCTCTCAGAGATTAGATGGCTTGAAGCACGATGCAATGTCATAGTATGGTTACTACATAGTACTTATTTAGTAATTCAATCTGGAATTATTCTGTGATTCATGAGATTTGGAACAATATTAAATTGTGATGGATAATGATTATTTATTAGTTATTACACTTTTATAACTATTGTCTAAGTGTACATAATTGTAAATTTTCCTTTGGAAGCGTCACATATTTATATCATGTGCCATCCGTGAACATGAATCAACTGAATAGTAAGTAACCAGCTAAGTTTTATATCAGAAATGTACTAACTATGTCATTCAATAAGCCATGGACCAAATACATATATACTTTGGAATCGCCTATCTTGTTTGCTCATGTTCTAGGTGTAGATTCAGCTAGTTAAAACCTATAAAATCACGTTTTTATATAACCAAAGAATCTTGAAAGTAGATGAAACAGTCATCTGTCTCTAATTCCAGCCCATAATTCGAATTTTCAAACATAATTTTTGAATGTCAATCAAAGAATGCATACAAAAAGTACAAGTTTCATATGCCTAGTAAAATGTAATTTATGCTTAGGTAACAACAGAATAATCGTTCCAATATCAAATCAGTCATAGTAATTCACAATCTTTAATTTGCATTATAAGTAGTATATCCCATTTGATTTTTGTTTCATTTATTCATTCATTCACTTGTTACCACTCATAGGGCATAAGCCGCTAAACAGCACTCTCCAACCAATTCTGTGCAGTTTTCCCTAAGCTCCATTCGTTCGTTTACTCTCTGCCTCCAATTCGCTTCTTCATGTGTTCTTTAGTGCTTCTCCTTCCCTTTTCCTCGTGGATTACAATTTAGGACTAGTCTTGCTGCACTGTTTAGTGATTTCCTCAATATGTGTTCTGTTCACCTCCCAACGTTTTTTAATAATTTTTCTCTTAATCAAAAGTCAGTTTGTTTTCATCCCCAGCAGGCTACTGTTGGTGGCGTCTTGCTAACGGATCCGGAATAACTTGTGGAAACAACTAATTATAAATGGCAGTATCTTTTGAATAATGATTTTTAATTTTCAATCCTATGAAATAAAGTCTTGGTTACATTGAATTTTAGATGTTTATAGTCAACTGAATAAAACTATGGTACTTAATATGCAAAAAGTCTGAACACTGTTTGATGTAAGTTTTTCAAGTCAACATTCCTTTAAGTAGTAATTATCCTATTGTTTTTCAATGTTTATAGGCTACAAAGAAACAAATAATTCAAGGTTTTATTAGTTGGAAACTAATAAAAATTAGCATTTTTATTACTCGTAAAGGAATTTATTTAATTACTTAGTTACCTTATTTTTAGTTGGATGAGGAAAAAGAAAATTCTGCCTATATTTTCATTTATCGACAATACCGTTTATTGTCAATTTCACTATCATGAATGGGTTTGAATAAGACAACCACTGATCACCTGGAAGTACTGGACAGCTGTTTTGTCCTAGTATGAAACCCTTCAGCAGTGGGCACCCACGACCCCATCCTGGATCGAACCCAGGACTCTCTATCTCCGCGGCGGACGCTTTACCATTCGATCACTAAGTCGGCCTCTAACAGGTGATATTTTTAATTCAGTCAATTCGTTAATCCTCGAAGTAATTCCTGGAGTTTTATTGTGAAGACGTGACCAGTCGAGTACACCTGTGTAGTGAGGTAGTTACTGACAGATGGTAAGGATGAGGTAGCACTAATCTAGCACAAATTGAATGGATTAGAAATATCAACCGTTAGGGACCAACTTAGTGGTCTAATGATAAAACGTTCGCCACGGAGCCAGAGGATTCTTGGTTCGATCCCAATGGACTGATTGATGTGCTCTGCTTAAGTGTTCCATACTAGTATGATACAGTTGTCCAATGCTTCCAGGTGATCATTGGTTGTCTAATTTAGACCAATTCGTGATATCAAAATTGACAGTTAACTATCTCCACATTACCCAATTGTAAAATTGTTTCTATTTACTTTTATCTTAAGAAAAAGTAAAGAAGCAATTCATTAATTAATGGGATAAATAGAACTGAAATATACATAATGAACTTAATTAATAGACTGTTTTCTTTTATTCTAACAGTTAAGTTTGTTATATTTCAATAATAAATAAACTATTTTTTATTAACATATGAACTTGTAATACATAACAAAACAGTTTATAAGATGAAATTGTCTAGATAAGCAATTTATTACTAACCAAAGATAAAATAAAGTAATAATTCATTTTTAATTAATGTTACTTCTTATTACAACTCTATACTAATGAATATGTAAGTATGTTTTGCAATAATATGATTATATCAAACAAATGATAATTATGATAATTTTACAAGTAAGATGAACTTTCTTCTTCCCATTGACTTGTTATGAATTGAAGTTGTTCAATCTCTGTTGATATATATGCATCGTGAGTGGATTGCCTCGATATAGGTATTAATGACAAGTAGTGTTTGAGTTGGATTATGACTTGCAAGTGGAATGTAGGACGCGCGTTTTGTCCTATTTAAAACTAATCAGCTGGATGTACCTTCATCCTAATGTTGATATTCACATCGGGATTCGAAGTTAGTTCGTTTTGTACTAAACGCTACCTCGTCCACTACTAGACTACAGAGTCCATACAGTCATGAAACATACTGAGTTGGAATCCTAATGTGAACATTAACATTTCGATGTAAGTACATCCAGACAATCAGTTCTATATAGGACGGAATGCGAGTCTTGGATTCCGCTTGCTGGTCACAATTCAACCTAAACAATACTTGGTAATTTTACACTTTTAGTCACATGTTTATGAGAGGTAATATTAAATCACTGCAGAAGAAGAAAAAATAAATTAATTATGGTAGTTCAAAGTTAAAACGTGTTGTTTATCAGATTATCTAACATTTTTTAATAGAATTTGTGTAACGTTTTGGTAACGTATCAAACTGTTAAAAATAGTTATATAAGATTAAAGTGACAAATACAGAAAATATTAAACTTTGTATGAATATGAGACATAAGATTTATAATTTTGAGAAGAAAACTGAGTGGAATAAAAATAATAAAGGCGACAAAGTTGGTTAGAAAAAGTTCTTTTGTTTATTTAGGTCTAGTGTGTAGGTGCGAATATCAGTAGCTTCGATCGTATACAAAAGACGAATATAACGGATATCAATTTCAATCGAATGCTTAATAATCGAATTTTCAGCTGCTTGTGTCCATCATTTAGTCAACTATGCAGAGGTAAATTCAGCGACACAATGGTGGCTGTGTTAAATTGTGTGTTTTACGCAGCTAGCTTCACAGGAGCAGTTTAATTTGAAAACATAAATATATACTAGGAATTTTAGTAATAGGTCTTCTCATGTGGTCTAGTAAGTTGATTGGGTGATTTTATTAACCAAATTACTTCAAAGATGAGTAGAACTATATTTTGGGATAATAGATCCAGACAATTGCAATTAAAATGACTTAACGACTAAATTTAGTAGACTTTCAGGACAATCAGTTCTTATTTTAATAAAATATTAGTGTAGTCAATTTTAATGGAAGACTCATTTTTAAGAACTATAGGCACATCTTACATGAAATACAGCTTCTTTGAGGAGCGCCGATTGGGGATTAAAGTTTATTTTTCAGTATTTTGAGGTGCAATTATCATAGTGACTTAATTCTGTTATAGAGAAGACCTCCTCAACACAAATATAATTTCTAGGCAATTTTAAGAGGTGTGAGACAATAACCCACCGATGGAATGGAGGAAGTCGCGCAACGTATCGCGAATCTACTGAATTGGAAGTATCAACCATTAGCAGCTGACTCAGTGCCTCAATGGTAAGACATTCGCCGCGGGTGCGATTCCGGATGGGGCCATGGATGCGCACTGCTGAAGAGTCCCATACTACGACGAAACAACTGTCCAGTGCTTCCAAGTGGACAATGGTAGTCTGATCTGATTCAGATCAAAAATGACAGCAAACCCCTCCAATTTCCAGATAACATTGTTAATAAAAGTGACTCGAAAATTTACAACATGTTGATGTCTGTTTAATTGAGTTGCTCATAACTAGGTTTATCATAATTTAAACAATGAGAATAACTTTTAATTGTGTTATATGAAAATTACGTATTACTAAATTATTCTGATTGTAGTGTATATATTCAACGATATAAAGCAAATGCATAATTCAATATGACGCAGGCAAAAGTAAACGGATAAACGTAGTATAATTTGCTGATGAGTATCAGCGTTCCTAAAACTAATCCACTCATGAAACCTATGATTTACTGTACATGTGGTGTGAAAACTTTCTCTGACTTCATAAAATGCAACCATCTTAGTAATTTGCTTTGTTTAATATATACACTACAGAAAGCTAACATAAAATTGTTTCTAAAACAGTTTCTTACTAAAATAAAGTATGTACACAGCTACATATTTTAATTAGTAATATCATTTATCAATACAGATTATTAACATATTAGGAATAAATAATACAAAACTTTCAAACTACGAGAGATATTGTAATCATCAGCTTTCAAAACAACATTACATAATATAGCTTTTAAGCTTATTACATATTACATTTTGTTTACAGAATAACAGATGTTTGTAGGTATACAAATATTCACTTTATGAAAATCTCTTTAAAACAATTAAAACGAAATATAAAAGTCAGTCAATAACTGAGTTTTCTAGTATGTATTTCGTATAGTAATAAAAGATTGGTGCCAATTTTCAATAAATCAAAATGTAAATTGAACAGTGCAGTTTGAATGTTGTCCTCCTACGATTTATGGAAATTTTTATATACTTGATACTAAAACTACGAATGGCCTCATAATCACATGTCATTGAAGAATGAGTATCGATTTTGTTATCCCTTTGTAAAAATGTGGTTATCTACTTATAATTCAAATATCGAATAACAGAACATTGCATTGAGGTTATACATTTATATTTACTTAGCAAAACCCTACTTACTAAACAATAGTAATATAAGTGAGAGATATTTAAATGAAAGCAATCATATACACAAAAGTTGATTTCATTAATTACTTCTACTTATACTTTAAGAAATTACAGTAGATGCTGATATTAACACTAGAATAACAAAATATTGTAATTATTGAATAGTAACAGATAGTAGGGTAAATGTTAAATTTTTATTTCATCTTGGCTCAATATATCACAAATTAACGGAAGCGGTAAATCTGCCATTAAATGTCAATGAAGTAGTGCAGTGGACTGGATGTTTGCCAACCTGTAGATTAATAAGCATACTCAGTGATGGGATCGCTTTACAAAAAATTCATTATCAAGCTGTACCAAGCTGAAAATCAAAATTACTGTCTCCATCTTACTGACTACTTAATCTTCATATTCCATAAATCCCCTCCTCCAACTACTAATCGATTATTTAAAACATTGGGTAGTTAAAAATTTCACACGACAGCTGGTCAAAACTCTCACAGTTACCCAGTGACTTTTAATTTATATATATATATATATATATATATATATATATATATATATGTATATATATAGTTATAGGGCTTGATAATGAATTCGCTGAAAAGAGATTTCTTCCCTGAATAAACTTATTTTGATTCTATGGTATATTTAAACTAGTAAAATTAATGTCAAGTAAATGGTAGTTAATTTATTTGCCATATACCTGAACAAACTCAGTAATGCAAAAATTTGTCTTATTGAGACGAATTCATGATAAAAAATTGATAGTCAACAATCTTCACAACACCAGATCACAAAGTAATCACTTAGAAACTACATATAGTAGAAAATGAGAAAAAGATTACATTGTCAGTTAAATATCATAGCGTATGGTGTACAAATTAAATTGAATAGTAGTTGCGTAATGCCAAGATTAATCACTTGAAGATAACTGTTGATATTATTTTTGAAGAAATTAATGAAATAGTGCATTAAAATCATATAATGAAATTATTGACTGGAATATATTATGTAAGAATTAAATTAGAAACTTTAGTAGATTTGATAGTACATAAGAACAAATTAAAATTGAAAAGATTTTGAGAATTGAAGAGATAGTTTAAAAGTTATGTATAAAGTAAAGACAAATTGAGTGGATGAATAGTTTTATCTAATTTGTCCTATCGTTGCAGAATACATCTGTTGCAGATAGCGGAAACCATTGGAGTACAATTAAATAAACTGAGCGTTTGCAAATAGAAGAAGTTTATTCTTACCCTTGACTCACCCTGGTCTTCTATACACTGTCCAAACTGTATGTTTCTCAAAAATGTTTATTCTAAACTTACCTAAACCCAAATCGGTTACAATTACTAAATTTATCATTACAATTCCGTTCCAGTTAGCAATTTCACTATATAATATCTTCCACGCTATTTCATCGATAATATCATGGAAAATATCAACATTGATTTTCACTCCTCCAATCTCAACATTAAGTAACTACTGTTTCAATTAATTTTACTTTTACACTTTATGCAACAACATTTAATCAGTGGTGTAATTCTCTCTTAATTTCATATCTCATGGGGTTAAGTGATAACTTCTCTGTATTTTTAAATGTATTCAAATATAAACTGTCAAATGGTTTACTACCATTTACTTGGTACTGATCTTATATTTAATACTATAACTGCATATATTAGTGTAATGTTATGATGATGAACAACGATCGACGCCGGAATAATAGTTAAGACAAAATACCTTATCAGAAATAAAATTACTCATCCTATGCATTTTCAGAAATATTGTAATAAGATGAGGGTTATTTTCACGTAGAAACAAAAAACGTCGTGTTCTTTGAAAACAACTAAAACAAACAACGAAGATGTATTTAGTCCTTTATTACTTTAGGTTATGCTTCAAACTATAGAAAAGATATTTACATTAGTTACATTCCAAGAAATATTAACTTTTTATTAATATTATGAAATGTTATTATTTGTTATACCATAGTTACACTAAAACTCAGGTGCCATAGCAACAGGCTAGTAATGACTAATAACTTCTAAATAGTTTGTGTAAGACTTACCAAAATGTATGAAATTACCAGCTTGGGAGGTCAAAATTATTCGTAATACAAGTGTTTGAAATCCATTTATTCACTATATTTTTTCAGAAAATGGACTGAATTCTACAAAGGTATAGGCAAGTAATCAGCGTCTACTTTTTAACCGGCAATGTATATATATATATATATATACATATACATATATGCATATCCTTACGTTGTATGTGTCTATGGGAACTATGACCATAAATTGTATTGGATAATTCACTATTAACCACTCACATACAAATACCTGTAAATATCATATACACTGTAAAATGGAAGCTTAGAATGCTGACACGTGATGTTGTACAGTTTGAATACGGATGATCATTACACCATGGTCTGTTATAGATGACCTATAAAACTTTGTGTGTGTGTGTGTGTAATCTAAGTAGAATTTTACCGGGACACAAAAAAGTTAACAATATGCTAGATTGTTACATCGGTCTTCCAGCTGAATTTTTAACCTTTATAAAACATATACATACATAATGCATATATCCTTACGTTGTATGTGTCTATGGGAACTATGACCATAAATTGTATTGGATAATTCACTATTAACCACTCACATACAAATACCTGTAAATATCATATACACTGTAAAATGGAAGCTTAGAATGCTGACACGTGATGTTGTACAGTTTGAATACGGATGATCATTACACCATGGTCTGTTATAGATGACCTATAAAACTTTGTGTGTGTGTGTGTGTAATCTAAGTAGAATTTTACCGGGACACAAAAAAAGTTAACAATATGCTAGATTGTTACATCGGTCTTCCAGCTGAATTTTTAACCTTTATAAAAAGGTTACTTCATTTAATATAACAGAAAAAAGTATTTCTAGGGCAAAGAAAATTCACTTACTGCCTGTCTTTTTAACAACTGGCTTACTGTGATTTATTACAGTACATTAATAAATAAATGGTATGACTACAGAAAATGTCGATTAATGTATGAAGAACATACAGGATTTATTTTGAATCAGAGATCATGTCTACTAAGAGTGTTGTAAGTAATATAATAATAAGTACAAGCCTCATAATTACTTCACATTCGTTGATGTTGGAATTAAATATGTTGGACAGTTTACAATATTAAAATGTACAAAGTATAGAAAAATGTCTCTTAAGATTCGGGGATAAACATCATACATTTAACAGTTACTGTAAACACTAATGGTGTTGTTGTTGTTGTCGGTAAATTAAAAAGGCATCATGAATTTAGAAGAACAAATATGATCGAACAACATTGTTTTCATTTAGGTCTTCATCATACTTTACCCTGAAATACAGTTGTATTTATATAAAAATATTTAACCAGTCAAGATAGTTAATAAGTTGATAGACGCAATGGCATGAATAATTATAATTAGGGAAGTTTTAACTGACAATTAGAGGATAAGCGTACTAACTGTTATTATCAGAATAATCAAAACAAGTTTAATAAATATTTTCAATCTATCAAGTAGATAAAACTTAAGGAAATAAACTTATTAAAATATTAACCGCTAAAATTTGCATATACGAATAAACAGTTCAAATCATATTGGTAGTGATGACAACATGCAAAAGGTGTGTGGAAAACATGAAGAAAGATGTAGTGAATTAATGAAATCATTTGTGAAGTCTTATTTTGAACTAATATGATATACAAATGTTATAAATTACTTCTGAACACATTAACTAAGGTTGTTGGTTCGAATCTTTATACGTTCAGCTATGTGTAATAAACGAATCAGAACCCAATTAGAAGCTGTGATGATACGAGGTGTAGTACACTGAATGATTTGCACTTATTACCTACATGGCAACTGTTTAACAAATGCATTTTATAGACCATATTACTAGACCTCACTGAAGGGTGTTCATTCGTTGGTCGGCTAAGTTGTCTGGCAGTACTCTTTATGTAGCTTTCATCAAGAGAGTGGCTGAACTGATGCATGCACATAAACGAGAAGTTTAATAAACTTACGCGTTTGTTTGAGTGGACACCGTTGGTGATAAACGAAATTTTAATACGAAAAATTTTCTTTTAGCCGCTCTTATTATAAAAGATCTCCCAGCTACAATGTATTTTGAGGAAAAGAGGTTATCCACGAGGAGTCAATGTTCCTGACTTTTATTTCCTACACTCAAATACATCTTTAAAATTACCTCTAGGTGATCCGTTCTGGTCAGCATATTACTGATAGACCCTAATCCCTACTTTATGTTGCCTTCTCGGTAGATCGCTTTTGATCTGTTAATAAGACACTGAAATGTATCATTCATAGAGAGTGAGTGCGAAGCTATGGTAAAAGATGTACTGACTTTTATTGAAATTCTTCTTATATACAATTCTGTTTATGTATCTGCCTTCTTATTCTTTTTAATGAGGTATCAAATAAACATATCTAATTATCATATTCATTCTCATGAAGATATACGACATGGAGTGTACTTTATTAAACTACATAAACAGTACGCAGTGTAACAATAATAAAAGTAGGGTTTGTCGGCAGACTCTTTAAGGGGTCCATATTCTAGTGGAGCTAGGGAGAAATCGCCTAAATCTGTCCCAGGGTTGAACCGATTACAATTTCATCGATTGGTCTAAATAATCTGTTATTGGTGAAAAAACTATTTCTTAATGTACACCCATACGATAGTCATTAAAATTGGCCTTCGGAATTATATCTATTTTTCTTTCTAATAACTGTTAACAAACAAAATGTACTGTCACGAATGCCGGATATATTTGTGGGCAAAATGTATTGATTAGAGATATTACGCGTTTGCTGCTTAAATTTATGTTCTCTACTCTGGAAACGAAATGAAAAGTATGTTTCCATTTCTGCTGACTACCAATTTTCTTGTAGGTTCTCAGATGCAAACAAGCTGCTTGAATTTTTATGGAAAAGAGAAATGAAACATGTCCAAAACCGAGTAAAGAAAAAGCTCTACTTTAAAGGCTTTGTGTAGCTCATCAAGTCGTGGTGTGTTAGATCCTGTAGGTTTAATAAATCTTAAGCGACTTATATAATAATCCCTCTGCATTTAAATTAATTTCAGTAAATAGCCTATAACTTCTCGGCCTGTAGTTAAAAATCCTTATTCTTGTTAAGTTTACGAAATTTCTTTTGATTTTTGATGAGTATTGTTAATTAAAACTAACTTGCCGCCGTTACATGACAGGTTCACTATATTGGATAAGAATTTATCAACTACTGAAAAACGAAATCAGTAGATAAAAAGTCAAGTTTTAAAAGTAACATATAACGCTGATATTTGATAAAGTTTATATGTTAGCATCCAGATTTCTTTCGGTTTATTATACTCGTTGTAACATAGTGTTACTGTGAAGCGAAAATTGAGGTGAATAACATTTTATTTGTTTGTGTCATTTCCTATTTAAATTACTTTTAGTTGAGTTTGATTTTCCTTTTACCTCTATTTTAACGAACAAAGTTCGAATGAATTGAAATGAATGCAAAATGGATGATCAACTGTTTTAACTAACTGTCGTTGAGTGTTTGTAACTCTCAAGTCTAAATTACTTATACAGTATTGTATAGAGTGGACATAGGAACTGAGAATGGTTCCCAGGTAAAACTAACCAATATCGACTACAAAATTAAACGGATATATGTGGAAACCATACACGATTAGATACTATTCAATTTATTAATAATTGTTGTATATTAGGTTTATGAGACTTTCATCACTTTGTAAAGTGTAGGTCTACACAGCTTACTTATCGGATGCTCTTTCAAAAGTACTAAGTAAGGAACAAGCAATACTGACAACCCTTGTTGTTAATTAATTCGATTTCAAGTTACTGCTATAAATCAGTTGGTATACAGTTAGTTATATATTTGATGGCTTATTAATACCTTTGTGTTACTGAATATTATGTGAAATCAGAGACTAATATTATTTTAAGGTGACGTTTATTGAAACGTTACATTATAGGTGACTCTCATCAATAATTACATATGTTTATAGTCCCTAATCAACAAGATGAAATGTACACTATGCGCTTCCATTTATACTTAATATTGGTTTTACCAGAACTCAGAAGTTTAAATACCTTTTACTAATTCTCCACAGTTGATAAAAGTTTAATTACTGGATCTTAGTGTATAGCCGCATCTTATATTTCTTTATAGTTATATTCAACAATTTTCGATATACCAGTAGGTAATTAAATCAAATTACCAACTATTGTAATGTATTTTTTGGCTTCTCTGAAATTTACTCTTAATTCAATGATTCATCATTTAAATTCTTCTATACTTGGAAGAAATACAAGAATGTATTAATCTATTTCATTCATTTCTCTTGTAACAAATAACAATACTACTTACTTTATTTAACATAGATACATAATTCTTTTATAATTATACTATATAAATGTTACTATGAAACATAAATAGTTCGAAAAAAACTTCATATGTAAAACGTAAAAACAAACATTTTGAAACTATATTTTTGTATACATTTACATATAAACTAGTCATTCTAAAAATTGTAATAAACTGTAATACTACTTAAATATGTATTAATAGTTAAGTGAAGAATGTTTCATCTAATGCATAACAAAATAAAATGAATTGTCTACTAACAACAACTGTTGTTTTTTTCCCTTTCTAAAACGGTCATTCTGCCTAAGCGTATTTATTTATATTATTATTAGAATGCAGCACAAATAGCTTTCTGTGTATGGTCTAGTTGGCTTACGCAGGATGGTACAGAAAGTAATAACAGTTTAAAAAACTGAAATGAAGGAATGCATATAGTTTTATTGATTTTCTATATCTTGTTTAGCGTTTACCTGGATACAAACAATAAGTTACAGCTTTTGGCAACATGATTTAAAAATAAAGTGTGCGCATACTTGAGAAATTTCATGCTCAGACGAGACATCTGTCCATTGCTCCCTGGTGTTCACTAGTATTAAGCCAACATTAATCTATGAAGAATGAAATCAACTCCACTTAATACCTATTTCTACAAAACCACCTCATATCAGTTCCAGTAACCAGTTCATTTGTGACTAACTTCATGATTTACCTGAAGTTCTGGTGAAAAGTCCCAACATCTGGAGATCAAACATTTCGTGAGTGAAACCGTTATCACCAGAGTTATTTATTAATCATCGCTCTATTTCACAAAATTATAAAGGTGGAAGTTCTGCCGTCTGATGCCAAGTGTCTCGGTAGTGGAGATAGCTAAACAATCATCATGAGACCCAAAGTCCCTGGGTTCGGTTACGTGGTGGAGTAGCAGGTGGACACTGTTAATGAATTTCTCACTGTCCAGAGTTCCTTAGTTTTCAGTGGTGCCTAACCAACATCATCCTGAGAAAAGTACAAACAACTGACCTTATTATTTAGCTCCTTATAATCACTACAACTCAATCAAAATGCATGTATACATAAATAGTTATATCAAGATCACATTCCTCCACTACTAAACATATCATAACGGAGTTTCATTCCAAGGCAAATCATTTTGAGAGAACTGTTTTAACAATATACATATGGCTATTCTGATCAGTGACCGACAGGGTTTAATTAGTTAAGATGGAGAAACTAATACTTACATAACAAGTTAGCCCTAACGCCAAACACAATATCATAACCAGTATAGACAAACATTGCAGAATCCTTGCTTTGCCAGATCTTCAAAATAACACAGAAAACAACCGAATTAACTGAAATCATTTACACAGTAAATCAGTTTGTATGTAAAAGCTAAGCGAAATCAGACATAATAGTATTACATCCTTCAAAGTATAATTAAGGAAAGTCTGTTCACAAATGGAAGCTCACTAGCTTACATTCTAAAGCAAAACAAATTATGATAACATATCTAACTGGATTAGTATTTATACCATGGTATATTTATATCAGAGTATAAGTTATGCATTTTTTCGTAAAGTTTCGTATGCAAGTTACTAAATGTGACACATCAGCTTAAACTCATGAGTATTTTGGGATTGCATTAAGATATGTTGGTGAGTATTCGATGAATAGGTGGTTTCGTTGAAGGAACAAAATGATGAACATTTTAATAAATTCTTTTTCAGTTTACAATATGAACATCTAGTATATTAAATTGTAAGAAAGTTAACTGTGTTGAAGCAACCTCCTCGCTTTAACTTACTAACAATTAAGAAATAAATCATTTATTTGTCATTTTAAAAATATGTATAGTGTAATATACTTGATGTTTTGCAGCTGAATATATAGGAACTTGAAAATAATTCCAAATTGAAGCAAAATACTTTCTCAGCATTTATTTGTTCCAAACAATTCTTCAGTTGACATCATTATGTGATATAAACAACCTAGAACATTAAATTGATATACTCTATAATTTTTTTATTTGAGAAATGACATGTCCATTCATGAACGAAATGTCGAAACATTTCAGATTCTAATAATCGTTTTTCCTACATCTCCCCCCCTCCCGTTTCCTATACACACACACACACACACACACACACACACACACACACACACACACACACACACACACACACACACACACACACACACACACACACACACACACACACACACACACACACACACACACACACACACACACACACACACACACACACACACACACACACACACACACACACACACACACACACACACACACACACACACACACACACACACACACACACACACACACACACACACACACACACACACACACACACACACACACACACACACACACACACACACACACACACACACACACACACACACACACACACACACACACACACACACACACACACACACACACACACACACACACACACACACACACACACACACACACACACACACACACACACACACACACACACACACACACACACACACACACACACACACACACACACACACACACACACACACACACACACACACACACACACACACACACACACACACACACACCACACACACACATACACTCCTCCACCCTTTTCGTTTCTGAAATTTATTTTTATCAAATAACTAATTAAAAAGTCATCAAAATACAAAAAAACAAAAACAATGACACAATTTTCTTTGTTTTATATGTTTTTATGAAGTTAAACAATTATTCTTTGTAATCATCAACTATGCTAATCATGAATGACTATTTCTTTTTTTTTCATTTTGATCATAAACTTTATAATTATAGTTATAATTATTATACAATAAAATAAACAACATAAAGAAGATTATCAGAATATATTTGATTTTTCAGGACACATACAACGTAAACTAAATAGAATGAAACAAGATATTCGTTTCATTGTATATGTACAATATAGTTTTATATTGTTTTAAATGAAAGCTTATTTTAAATTAAAATGATTATTTTTGTAGTGATTGATATTTTATTTAATTGAATACGTTACAGATTTATGTTGACAGGGTACTATTAATTGGTACCTTACCAATATAAAACTGTAACGTAATCAGTCAAAAGTTATTTGAATAAAAAAAATAGGTTCAGAAGATGAGTAACTTGTATTATCTGATACCTGGAAAAATAGACGGATTTATCTCAGAGAATATAAAATATTAGTCTGTTTAATTGATGAAAAGTGAAATCACAGTCTACTAGATAGTATTAAATATAAGCTTTAATTTATCTAATTAAAAAATAATCTAGTATCATCTAGAAAGGCTACATAATTCGATAATTGAATGTTACCGAATTTCACAGGGAACACTGGTTGCTTCATGAGTGACGATAGGCTTCGCTGATAAATCATACGTATCGTGGAACCTAGGATAACGGAATCTTTTAATTAATATCATCAACTACTTAACATGACTTTAGCGGGAGGGTTATACCATTGATTATCGTACAGTCAGTAGGATCTCGTAGTTCTATTTTCGTATTCAAGTTATCTAAATGCTTGCATAAATTATAAATTATCTGTCAAATCTATGTGATTAGTTTGATTACGATATTGACTTAGCAAAACCAGTGATAACAACTGAATCTACTCACGGTTATTTTTATAGACTTGATTTTTGAGCGATAAAGAATTAAATATGTTAAGTAAAAATTAAAAATGGACTAAAAGTAAATAAAGACAATGAAGAAATGTATAATTTTTTGCCATTCATAGTATTAGATTGTGTATCCTTAGTCCTTGAATTCCTCATAGATGCGACTGCTTTAGATATATGTTCTATAGACGTTGATGTAAGCTGATATATTCGTTCTTAAAAATTAGTAGTTTGTATTAGTCATAAAATTATTAATTTTGCGAAATCCTTTTTTAATCATGTAAACATCAGTAACTTCACCTGTGTAAATACTTCATGAAATTCACACTTGTACAATTCTCCGATGAATATATTTTTACGAGAAACTAGTAACTAACTGAAATTTCGCTACGTGTAGTATAATTGATAAATATGACACATGTTACAAATTAAATTAACTTGGACTCAATAATTTATGTCCAAAGTGTGAAAGTTTCTTGGAATGTCTCTCTAAGATATTCAAAAGATTTTACACAATATATTACTGTTGTTCAAAGCGTTTGCTAATCTAATTTTTCAACTGGTAGTCATGGATTATTTGATTCAGAAACATTATTCACGCACTGTGTTAACTAACTAGTGTTTCTTAAAAGCAAGCTAAAGCTTTTAGCTACTAATAAGATTCAAGTAGTTTAATAATGCATACGTTATACGTAACCTTAAAATCAGTCGTTTCACTTAAATGAATAATATTGTTGAAGTACCTTGTAAAAAATTATGTACTTTAGAGGTGAAAATTTTTGCAATACATAACTCATTGACAACTGTTCATAAAAGATAATTGGACAAGCCTTCAAACTTACTGTTATCAAGTGATACTTAATATACCAGTCTTCACATTTAGTGAAAAATGACAATGAATAACTGAATTGAAGCTAATTAGAAGGCAAACAGTTGGAAAGTATGTCAGATCACCCGTTAGATAATTAAACTAACATCAGCATCACAGTTAAGAGGAAACAATACTATGTATTTCTCTGTGCAGTAATATTGACGAATCTATTATTCACAGACAAGTTGACCAATATACAAATATTTTGTTCGGTGTTAATTGTCTGAAACAGATTTATTCTACTGTAGTAACTTTTAGTGCCACTAACAACTTAAAAGTTACCTAAACATATAAATATGGTTGTGTCCACCAGAATGTGTGTAAGTGATACACCAACCCACAACAATAACAGAAAATCAGTAAACCTGGTAAACGAATTTTACAGCTGGTAAAATATGCAAGGTCATTTTCACAATGAATTTATTAGTGTGTAATGAACATTGATCTAAATACAATCACTTCCATTATCGTATGGGGATCAATTATTGTACATTCCTTTGTACCATAGCCAAAAAAACAAATCCACACTTCATTTGAATATATAAAATATCTGTGTGGTGTTGAGTTATACTGTATGGTTTGATTAGAGATCTTTCATCGACATTTTAGAAGATATAATTCGCTCTGACTTCTACTACTATTCTCCTGAGAAACTAATCATCACTACCCATTTCTCTGTGGTAACATGTAAAATACAAATGAACAATTTGCCAAACGCATTTCATGTTTGTAGAACTAGAATTTACAACTTTCACTTTTCCGATGTTAGTCATATTTAAAGTGTTCAATGAATCATCTATAAATAAATAAATAGTAAATAAAAGAAATTAGGAATAAAAACAATAAGAATTGCGAAGAGGAGAAAATAGATGAGAAGACGATAAAGATTATTTTTATGAGAAAGCGGTATGTTATCTGACATCAGCTTTCTTCTCTCTTAAAAAGAAAATATAAATAAAAAGGCAAGTGAATAAGTTGATAAAATGTTAAGGTTATATCAATAGATAATCATGAACATGAATATGAGTTTGTATGTCTTTTGTTGTGATTTATACTCATTTTCGGCAACGGTGATATCAAAAATGATTGTTTCGATATATGAATGTGGCTGTTGAAACTCAGTGGTGAACGCGGTGGCGTTTGTCATGAAACAAACTGGATTCGATCTTCAATGTAAACATCAACACAAGAATACAGGTACATTTAACTCTCGAGTACCAAATAAAATGAAACGCGTCTTCAGGATTCCACTTAACAACCGGAATTCTATATAAACTCTTAGAAATTGTCTGAGTCGAAATATTTTTCACTAAAACTTTTTGTATACGATAAGAGATTGTAATTTACTTGCGTCATTTCTCTTCAGACACGAAAATGTTTTGGATTTTTGTTTTCCGGATAACAAAATTTTCATTAGTTTCCAACTTATATCTATTGAAAAAAAATCATGTTTCTCGGTGACATGGAAGTCTATTCAAATTTTTTTTGATGTTAATTTATCGGTTATTTGATTGCTCTATATACTACGTTGTATGAATCAAAATAAGGCTCATGTTATCGAAAGTCTATACAAAAAACTCTAACGAATAAAGTTGATTCAATTTGATAACTAAGAATATAGTGTTGCATTGAAAAAATAACAAGAATTCAATCAACGGGAATATACAAGTTTATCCTAATACCAATGTGCTCGTTGCACTAGCGTGACTGTCTGGACTCAGTAGTCTAGTGGTGAACGCGGTGGCGTTTGACATGAAACGGACTGAGTTCGAATCCCAGTGTGAACATCAACATTGGAATGCAGGTACATCCAGCCGATGAGTCCCAAATAGGACGAAACACGCGTCCTGAATTCCACTTGCCAGTTACAATCCAACTTGTATAATACTTGTGAAAAGTTCGCTATATCGAGGCAATCCGCTCAGGATGCACATATAGCAACAATGACTGACCAGCTTCAGTCTATAACAAATCAACAGGAATATACAAGTTTATCCTAATTTCAATTCAGTTAATAGTTTGCTTTGAGGTGAATTCTTTACAAGTAGTACAATGAAATATATAAAAAGTTTTAATGATACTGTTGAAATTTATCAGCTATGCTAACAACAATAGATTTACAAAGATTATTATTAGTACTTTGAATTTTAATCAAAGTTGAAAAAGTATGGCATAGAAACTCGATAGAAATTTATTTTATCACCTCATGATGAACGAGAAAAATTATGAAGTTGAGTTGTATTCTAATTGAGTAAAGTGATAAAATGAATTATGTAAATGAAATGATTACGAGATAAACATGGGAACAGAATTAGATCAGTTCAGATACATAACGTATAATGAAGTAAAAGAGAATAAATAGTGGAGATTTTATACGATTAATAGAAATATATGAGGAATGCAAAATTAGTGAATACGTGATAATTTTACTTCGAATTTTATCAAATAGGTCTATGGTAAAATAAGCGGTTGAACAAGTTTCTGTCGCATATACGGTTCTCGTTTCTTCAGAGGTGGATAAGGGATAGAGACACTACTTTTGGCAGATTTCTGTTCACTTATGAAAATTATTCTGAAAGATATAACCGATTAGCTTAAAATCATATGTAACGGGGTAGGTGTTTTAATTTGATTCATAACACTGCAAGAATATCTAATCCTCATCTTGCATGATACATAATAATTAAAGTTATTAACTACTGTCATTACTAATAACTATTGCTGTGTATGAATAATCTTGTTGAATTCACTAGGTAAAATTAAGTTAAGTAATTAGTATAATTTTAAAATGAGTCGATAAGTTAAACTTATGTAATAAAAACAATTTATGAAAGTAAACGAATCTGATGATGAATAAACTTAAGCGTTTCTGAAACATATCTAACTACATAGTGACCGTATAACATTCAGCTTACTAAGTTTGCAACGAGTTATTTAAATTTCTAACTTCAGCTTAATTGTGATATTGTGAGAATATCATTTAATGCTATTGGTTGTTCATTACCTTGTACCTTTCTTGGTTGTAATTCACTTCATCCCCAATAATTATTGATTAAAAACTATGTATTGATTTTAGGACTGTTATGGTAATTCAAAATATTGATCTGGATGTTACAACTAAATAAAATTTTAGTAAAGTGAGCTAATTGTATCTAGTAGAATAGAAGTGTTGACATTTAGTTCTGAAATTAATAGGTCATCGTTACAATACTAGTTTGATATTAGTTAATTATCTATACTAAAATACGACTAAATTACACCAGTCATAAAAGTATCAGCAAAATCACTTGAGTGCACTTTCATAATAGATTTTCGATTACTAAGGACCGTATTGAGAATAACCTTGATCTTTTATATGTTAATAAAATGCGTTTGGTGAAAACACAAGTATACTAGCAGGACGATAATATCTGATAAGTAAGATTTAACAAATACATTCATATTATTTTGCAACATTTCATCGGTAGAAATCCCAGGTGTCCGTATGAAACAAATCAATTCTTTCCATGTAATAAGGTAATACATAGAATGTGGACAAGAGGTTTTTTGACAATGGCAATATCAAGCCAACCTCATGGTTTTGTAGAATTACAACATAACTTAGTACACTCGTTACTCACGAGTAATTAAAAAGTCACTTTAAAATCTCCTGTTAGATTCCTTAGTGCTGCTTGTATATTTATCCGAATCAAAATTGCATACTTTTTGACTCTCAATGTAGGCACTGCTGAGGACTTCTATATATTATGAAGCAAAGAAAATTGATTAATTATGCGAACGTCAATTGGGTGTGCTTAATCAATAAATGCGCATCTGCCCTATGCCCACTCGGTTCCAAACCAGAGACAGACCAACCAAACAGAATCAGAATCGTATTATATTTCTAAACAATCTCTTATTTATATACACAGCCAGACCACACCATTAACCAATTAGGAAACTAATATCAATACAAAATAGAAGTAATAGTGAATGTGAACTGGAGTACGTATACACAATTGATTAACCATAGTTCATTAATAAGAAATGATATTCTAACAGTTAATGTGTCAAAGAGGAGGATAGGGCAAGGAGGACTGAATGATAGTAGAAATATATTGTTCACCTTGAATATAACCAAAAATACTGAAATAGTCTATAGATAAATAGCTCTAGAAGATGATCATTCTTCTTTAGACGCCTGGTATATCACTGTACTAGAACTGAATAGCTCTCTTGTGCTTCCTAGTTTTTAGTGATACCCAATAGACATCAATATGTGACGCATAAAACCAGCTGAAGTCGATATTCACCATCAAAAAACCACCTCAATTCAACTACAATAACCAGCTCACACGTAAGTAACTTCAAGATGTGCCTGAAGTTTTAATCAGAAGTTGCAACATGTGAAGTTCAGATAACTTAAGAGTGAGACAGTTATCACTAATTGCACTGATTGATCGTCGTTCTATATCTTACAAACTGGTGAAAGTTAGAATTTCATCAATGGACACAGATTGTCTGATTGGTGGTGATGGTTAAACACTCGTAGTGATAAATGTTGGTCCTGGGTTAGAATTACTGGTGGAATCGAGGGTGTGGACTGCTGCGAAAATCTATATAAGGATAAAGTAACTATCTAGTGTTTCCTAGTGTTTAATAGTACCCAGCAAACATCAATCTGTGGAGAATATACTTAACTAAACTTAATACCTATCTCCATAAAAACACCTTAATCATTTGTAAAACATTAAATTATATGACGTCGTTAAAAAAACAAGTGTTTTAAACAAACAATTTATTTATTATTAACTTAGATGTTTATATGAAGATCATCTGAATTAATAGTAGTAGTAGTAGTAGTAGTAGTAGATAGTTTATTTATAATTTCAATTGTTTACTTGATAATAAATTACTAGTTTCATATCAATAAAATACAATCTATTTCAATAAAGTTAGAAAATCAACTTAATGCAGCAGCTATACTTTATCTAAAGAAGAATCTATTCAGTTAGGTATTAAAAGATTAAACAAATAACTTTCAAATAAAGGAAGTTGGTTAAAACTAAGTAATAGATGAAAAAAAACTTCATTATTATAAAGGTTTCAATAAAATAGCAATTTACTATGTACTCACTGGTACCGACTATCATCTTAGTAAAACAGTACTAATGATTGTTTAATAAATAGGACAACTTTAAAATAATACTCTGATTTGTTTATATGAATGAGAAACGTTAATTTCTTCGATTTAATCAGTTTCCAAATTTATCTTTTTAGAAATGTTGCTCCTTTATCAGGCAGAACATTCCTAGATGATTGTATTTTACTGGCGGTCTGTTTAACCGGTGTTGTATAAGAAACTACATTTTATGTGCTACCTGAATACATTTTGATTTTGCATTTATTAAACAATAATAGCCTTACACTTTTATACTATACCTTTTATTATCATTTCTATTTCTTTCCAGCATATATATATATGTGCATCCTTTCAACTCCACATAATTCTCATCTTATCAGTTTTCATTACATCCTTAGGTTAGTTTACAAAAGTTTGCTATGATCATTTAGATAGTTTTTGTATGTAAACATTCCGCAAGATAGTTTACTGATCTGTTAGGATGCAACGTTTAAAGGTATGCTGTTTTTATGTACTATATTGCTTACAAATCTTATCATAGTACCATTTATTCTTAAAAAGGTAGTACTTAAAACTTAGAATATAATATCGTAAGTTGGCCTGAGTTAAACAACCAGTGAAAATCGGTAAGAACTGGATAACCGTTTCATCCTAGTGTGGGAAACTTCGAAGTGTACATCCGCAATTAGTTTACAAAATCTTGCTCAAGGTATTCAGGTTATTCGAAGAATATCTAACCGTTAGACCACTGGGCTGGCCAAAAACCAATAGCTGATACTTAGGACTTCAGTTAATTTGATTCATATTTGCACGACCATATCCATCGGAATCAGGGAGCAACTCTCAGGTTACATGTTTTGGCCTCACTGGTCATGTTATCTCACTGAAACTCTGGAAATTAACTCCTGGATGTAATCGCTGATTAGCGGACAATGTATGCATTATCAGATGTTTTCCACAAAACCAGAAGTTTTTGACTTGATTCCCTAAAAAGGGTTGTAGATATGCATTTCTATGAAGTCCCATACCATGAGGGAGCAACTGTCGATTGCCATTCCCTGCTTCCAACTCTTTTGTTATCTATTTACCAGTTAATATCCTCAGTCACACAATGAGAAGTTATTTGATTAAATTTATTTTGGAAAATAAAATATACTTCGAATTTTTCAGTGCATTTTTACAATAGTGCTGATAACTGTTTAATCAACGGTTTATTTAATAAGAATTACTATTGATTTAATGAACATAACCAACAACTGATGACTCATTATATCTAAACTAACGTCGTGAATTCATGAAGGATGGAAAGGATTTACGGTCGTTAACGTCTGAAGTATAATGTAAGTTATTTGAACTAATCGACAAATAAAAGACGCATATAGTTAAGGTGTAAATTATGGGATTTATTGATTGTAATGTAATGTAATCGCTACAAGATGTGATAGTTTTAGTTTCATTCTAAGTTATCACCTAAGTAGTATTCATTTATAGCAGAGCAAATGTTCGATAATTCCTGGTTTTTAATAGTTCTGAAGATAAGTAAAACCTTTGACGAATGTGTTAACTTAATATCCGACTAGTAGTTGTTTTATTGACTTTACTCTATTCATAGAGTAAACATTTTTGCTTCGACTATAAATAACTTCGTATATAAATAAATTTATGTATTTACACTACTGTGACGTATCACTTATTATGCTTCATGTAATCGTTTGTATTTTGACTAATCAACTGGTTTATTCATTGCAGTCTTACCTAATCGTTAGGTAATGATTTACAATTTGAAAGACTTAGCATTATTTCAATCATACTATTATGGGCTGATATGAATTTAAGCACCAGGATAAGTAATAACATTGAGATGCTGCAGCTGTCGATAAACCACTTATTCTAGAATCCATTTTCTACCCTCCATTTAACTTTAATTACCTTTCTGTTATTTACATAAATTATTGATTTAATCATTAAGACTAGAGTTTATATTTATTAAATTGGGAAGACAAAATAGAATTAATATCTTTTAACCTTGAAAATTTGTTTAATTCTACATAAATTTTTCAATTTATTTTAAGTTATCTAGAGAATATGTTAACGACCACAATCTTACTACCTATTAGATAATCAAGAAACTTTAGTAAAGCTGTAGGAACTAATCCAAACTGACTAATGGGCACTATATGTAGATATATACATAATCAAAATTTATGTTATTTAAAGAAACAATGTCTATATTCATGTCTAGTCAATTATAATACAGATAATAAGAAACAAAACGTAAGTAAAATTATTGAAACTAATAAATTAAAGTCTATAAAACTTTTAGCCATAGGGGATTTAACACTTTAATTTTCACTTGTTTTTTCTGTCCGCGGTGAGGGGGGGGTGGGGATGGAGAGGTTAGGGGAAGAGAAGAGAAACTAGTAAAATTTTTTAAGAAAAGATAACTGTAAAATATTTTGCTCAACTATTCTTGAAATTTATAATCATTTACATATCTAACATATTTTTATGCCTAGTTTATAAATTTTATTTTAGACAATCTAATGTTACATATAATTGGGCTCATTGAAAAACATATGAATTACTTTCTAATGTAATGTAGTCTGATTCATTGCATATTGTTACAAATTCAAGCTTGCACAAAATTTTCAATTTTCAAATTGATTGGAAATTTTATGAAGTCGTTTAAATCTCCAGTTAACCATAAGTAGTCAGTAATTTATTTTCTATTGATTAATCACTGAGCAGTGACTAATCTCATGCTCCACCGATGATGTTATGAAATGGACTATAGTCTAGTTGCTTAAACATCGTTATGTACTATGTTTAAATTTAAGTGGCTAGAGGTAATTGGCTTGAAACTCTTAATTAAAGTTTAGTTCTAGTTCAATTAACATAACCATCAGAGTCTTAACTTAGATTAGTCACTGTTTGAATGACTCAATGGTATCGAGTGTAGACATTCAAACTGAATGACGTGAAAATCAAATCCCATAGATAGCAGAACATATATCCTTAATGGTAATGACAAATTTCAATAGACATGAAATGTATGCCAGATGAGGTCATCCGCTAGTTACCTTGAACCATTTCATGGTGCTTCATTCATGAATGGTATATAAACATAACACTACACTGATAAATTGAACAGTACATAAGTAATATAACTACTTACTTACTTACTTATGCCCGTTACTCCTCGCTGAGGAGCACAGGCCGCTCACCAGGGTTATCCATTCAACTCTCTCCTGAGCAATCCTTTCCAATTGTTTCCAGTTGCTGTTCATCCTTTTAATGTCTGCTTCCAATTCTCGACGCAGCGTGTTCTTTGGCTTTGCTCTTTTCCGTTTCCCAACAGCGTTCCAAGTTAATGCTTGTCTCGTGATGAAGTTTGATGATTTCCGCAATGTATATCCTATCCATTTCCAACGTCTTTTCCTAATTTTCTCTTCGGCTGGAAGTTGGTTTGTTCTCTTCCATAGTAAGCTGTTGCTGATGGTTTCCGGCCAACGGACATTCAGTATCTTTCGTAGGCAATTGTTTATAAATACTTGTATCCGTCTGATGATGTCTGCAGTAATTCTCCAAGTTTCAGCTCCATACAGCAGGACTGTCTTCACGTTCGAATTGAAGAGTCAATATAACTACACAAGCTGTATATTGCAGGAATTTGCTATGTAACTAATGTGATTATGCATACATGTATGTACATGTCTAACCATTGTTTGTGAACAATATGTTAATCAATCAAAAAGACTTTGCATTTATAATTTTAGTCAAATGGTTGATCCTATTTAAGAATTTAAGTGTTGATGAAGTTATATACAACTTCATGATATGTACTATGCCTAATTAGATGACAAACATTAGTTAAATTCACATTTCTATATCAAAAACAATCGTTTTTATTACTCGACTTCAAAGGACATCTGCATTTTTTTAGTGAAACAACCTGTTTTAAGTTTTAAACTAATTAAAGTGAATTAAAGCTTAACTTACTGATGTCGTTTCGCTGTTGATTTGAGAATGGAAATACGAGAAAAAAAATAAAAGAATAGGATTGTGTGTGTGGGGGGTAGGATTCAGTATTAAAATACATAGAACCGTTCTAATATCTAATACTCTATAAGACAAAATTGGAGCGAAACCTAAGCTGTCGATAACTGTAGGTTGATCCTGCTTGTTGTTTTTGTTCGTCCCAAATTGTTCTCAGTTGGATAGAATTGGAACACAGGTAAAAATAGACAGCTGTTCCATCATAATGTTGAACTTCTAGGACGTTTGCTACAAGTATCCTACCGGTAATTCGTACCCTGGAAGTTTGATTATAAAGATAAAACATTAACTAGATCACTGTTGACTAAATTCATGATTTGCTTAAAATTCTATTGAAAAGTCGTGTCTAATGAAGTTCTAGCATGTCAAGATTAAGACAGTTTTCACCAACGACAGTGACTCACCATCATGTTATATCACAAATATAATAAATTAAGAATTCTACTATTGGATTCCAACTTATAGGTTATATAGTTCAAGTGCTCGTCATCAGATTCGAAAATCCTCCGTCCCATTTCATGAAAGAAATCTATGTCTACACCTCCGAGTAGTTTCATAATACAAAAATTCTTCTCTCTAGTTTTCCCTGGTTTCATTGCTGTGCAACCGAGATCAATCTGTATCAGTTGCAAATAACAAATATAAAGCTAGTCTCCACCATACCATATCAATTCAATTATTCCAATTTCTAAAAATAAACTAATATTTTACTAATGGGATGATACAGTAGGGTTAAATGGAATTGCAACGTCTATGCTTGTTGATTAGAGTAGAAGTTTCGCGTTTTGGTAATCTCGGTGGTAATCTTGACCGGGTTTTTTCAGATAGTCGTGTCCACTAAAATAGATATAGTCAGCATCAGTGACCAGAGCCTAAACAACTAATTATTTTCAAAATTATCCCCTATTTTACTAAAGAGGGAATATATACCACTATTAAATGGTGAGAATTCGTTTCTGTATTAAATGTGTCTTCTTTTGGGTTGACGCATATAAAAATGATACCATTAGGAAATAAACGCTATGCAACATAGTAGTAGTTTCTATGATACATTACTGCCTATATCATATCACTTGATTATTGTAATTTTGTCAAAGATTCTATTTCAATTTTTAACTATTACTGAATCTGTGCTTTCCTCTATCTAGTATATCAGTCTAGTATTAACTAATTCAGGGTAGATAGTCTCATATAATCCCCTGAATTCTGAGTTGAGATATTTATACGGAACTCCATTGAAGAAATTGAAAAGTGATTATTGATTCTGGGTATGACATATAATGTGAATATTAGTAGTATTTTACTTAAAATCAATATATTTTATTCGACATTTCTTCCATTTCCATACACCGCAATTGTATTTATCCACTTTATATTGACGATGACTTAGAAATCGATATAAAGTTACCTTTATTTTATGCATTTAAACAACCTAAATGATATTCAAGATTGATTACATGCCTTGTTCTCAGAGAATGAATAGATAATCAATCCTGTAATTTATACATAAGTATTCTTTAATGCAAAATTTAATATGAATGTATTGACTCCATAAAATGTATTTGTATGTCAGTTATATATATATATATATATATATATATATATATATATATATATATATTGGAATCATTGAATGCTATTGATGCGCCATAATCAGATTTAGTAAAACTATGCAAAGTTTATATCATTTTTGACGTCAAGCACTTCAACCTATAAACAGATAGAAAGGAAAACAAATTTACTTTAGGAATTTATCTCGACTGTAATTTTCTCTTTACTTTCATATCCAACTATAATCATTCATCCATTAATCTACTTTATCATTCATCATTTAACTAATTTTTATTCTTTACTTCAATTCACTAACTATTTATAATTGAATAAAACTTGGCATTTCCCTACACACTATTTTATACATAGTATTATAGAATAGAAAAATTATACCAATTTCATTTGACATACATACGTATCAATAGATAAACGTGTATAGGTAGGCATATAGATATGATCTCTGATTAAAATTAATGTTTCTCATAAGATTTTGTTTGTTTTTATTAGTTTCTAGCATGTCAATGATCTATTTTTAATGTTTTCTTATTTTGTTCTTTATAATGGATAGAGTAAAAAAAACTAGTTGGATAAAAAGTATCATTACTTTATTGATTCCTTTTCATAATCTTAAATCGTAACATTAAAAAAAGGAAGGTATGATCTGAAGTAAACACTTGTGTAGATCAATAGATATGAATAGTCTAAATGTCATGATTTATAGGTTGATAACATATTGAATTCAGTGAATTCTTTTTATGCATTATTTTTTATGTGTACAGGATTTTAGTAGTACTTGTAGAAATGTACAAATATTATACATTTAAGGATGTTTAAAAGCCTACTTCATATAGTGGAGATAATGTATGATTCAGATGGATAATACTGGTGTAAGTGAATTCTTTGGGCATAATGATTTAATAGTAGACCATACAATGACATTTTAATCAACATCGTCATCACCTACTTCATGTGAAAGCAGTGACGGTGTTGTTTTGTATGATGGTCTATGTCTAGCAACCGTACTCTCTAGCTCAAAAAAACCATAAAAACTGGGAATTGTTTATTGTGAGCAATTATGGTTTGTGATTACTGATATCATTCAAGTATTTTAATGGTTTGTTTAGGTCAGAATTAGTCTTTAGTCCTACATCGATTGCACTCATTAGGCAGTTTTTTTATATCTTATGGGATTCATTTTAGTATATTCAACTTGAATCATTGTTTTACCTCATCCACAACTATTAAAATAAGATTGCCGCTTTACATTGTCTGTTGGCAGTGATTGTTGCTCTCATTCATTCTACAAAAAATTTCCGTAATCAATACCTTACACATGAGATAAGTATGCATGTAACATGATTTCAATATTGCTTTTAAGAAAATTGTGATCTAGGAATCTACTAGATCTATTTTTGATCAATAAAACTGTAATGAAATATCAAACACAAATATAATTATATATAAGACTTATCTTCTGATCGAGTGTTATGCATTTCAGTGTAAATGAAATTGTAAATCAATCGTTTGAAACACCAAAGTTTCACTAAGTCAATCAATATAAGACATTGAATCTTTCCTAATCGTTAGAATAGCATCTCAATTGTCAGGGTACAAGCAACACTGTGTTCAAATATATATCGATTTTAAGTTTATCTATAAAATTCGTTCTAATCTATTAAAGTTTTTTTCATTTAAAGCCAAATTGAAACTCCCAACCTTACGGATATTTCCAGAACTATGCTTATAAATGAAATATGTTTTATCATTGTTCTTACCATGGTCTTAAGCTATTGTTATTATTATTCGGTTTATTTCACTTACTGTACTTCATACACTTTACTTCTACGTTGAATTTTGACAATAATTACTCTTTTTAGGAATTGTATGAATTTTAATTATCTTAACCCACTCATACCTTTATCCATTTTAAGTTGATTTGTTTAATACCTTATTAGTCTTTAATTACTTCTAATGAAAATTTGCATAAAGATGTTGTGTAGAGTTATCTTGTAGGTTGCATGACAGATTTTTCTAGTTTATGTTTTCTGAAGGCTTCTATTATATAATCACTATACATATGTTCGGAATGCTTTTTTGAAAATATACATACGATTGTACAGCTTCATAATCAATTCAATGTAAATAGATTCCTTCTGTTTTCATGATTGGGTTTGTTAAATGTTTACTCATCATTTAGATTTTACCTAAGTAACAGAAAATAACACGCATGGTAATTCAATGATTGCATAATTTAAACAAATTTCTAAGGAGTAAAAGTTGGAATCTTGGTAGTAAAACTTTATAGAAATCTTTATTTGTAAATTCTTTTACATGATATCAATGTTATTGAAGTAAGTTGGGGAGGAAACCCTGCCTGATCAAGTTTTGTTGTAGTTAGCAATAGTCAACGTAGCTTACATTAATCCTAAGGAGAATGATGAACTCCGTTATCGTTGGTTAACAATAACAACTGGCCAAATACAACAATGTTCACATTACAGTAATCAATCACTGTCGCTTAATTTATATATATTCATCATTTTAATAGATAGCCTAGCTCTTCCATTCCACACGCAGCAACAAATACAGGTGAAGACGGACAGAGCAGTAACAGCCTCTTCCAGCCTGCAGTAGGTCTCGATATACACGATTGGAAAAGCAAGATCCTTCGATACAAAACAACAAACACTAACTTAATTACACTTGACGGAGAAATCCTGGAAGATGTAGAAACCTTTACATACTTCGGCAGCATCATCGATAAACAAGGAGGATCTGACGTAGACGTGGAGATACAGATTGCTAAGGCAAGGGGAAGCATTTCTACAACTGAAAAACACCTGGAATTTAAACCAACTGTCAGTCAACACTAAAATTAAAATTTCCAATACAAATGTGACGACAATTTTGTTGTATGGAGCTTAAACTTGCATTAACAACTACGAAAAGCATCATTCAAAAGATACAAGTAATTATAACAACTGTCTGCTTAAGATACTTCGGATTCGTTGGCCAGATACCATCAAAAACAACTTTCTATTGCAGAAAACTAATCAACTTCCAGCCGAGGAAGAAATTAGGATGAGATGCTGGAGGTGGATAGGACACATATTGAGGAAATCATCAAACTGTGTCACAAGGTATGCACTAACTTGGAATCCTCAAGGTCAAAGGAAAAGAGAAAGACCCAAGAACACATTGCGTTGGGAATTGGAGACAGACATGAGAAGAATGATTGATTGACTGATTGAATAATTGACACAGCATTTTTATTACTCTGAAATGAATAACATTTTGTACTCATTTACTTAATAGGCTAAGATTAGTGTTAATTTCTATTTCAGTTATTATTATCTTTCACTGAAATTAAAAATAAACATTACTATAAAGTATGAATCTATAGAAGTTGAATCGCATGGTAAATAAACCTGATATCTATCTCATAGAATGTATATATTACTGTTCAAGTACTTATTGCTGTAAAACAACGTGATATAATGTTTAGTATTCAAATGATAAGAATTAATTCATTTACTTACTACTTTTAATATATTTATTTGTATGATGATATGCACACATCAAATAGTATACAACATTCTGAGTTTAAACTATCCTTAAAGATATTGTTGGTTCTATCATCTTTAGATGGAAACATAAAATAAATACATTTTCATCAGTATGTTCCTATCAAATATCATTTACTTTTTCTAAATAAATCTGTAATAAGTCACATGTCCTGTATTATTCATACTTTATTAATGTATCTTATGAAGTTGTTCGCCCTCATTACATCACTTGAATAAAAAGAAAATTGTGTTATAAACATGAATAAGGTTTCCTAAAAACAATATTACTGTTCTAATATCCGGTAAGAAATGGATTTATACTTTTATGACAGTCAATAAAAATGTTATTCGAATAGAATAATCAAAGATGATTGTTTACAGCTATTCTACCCTCTTGTTAGTTCTATCTTTCTTTCCGTTTATGCATGAACATCTTAAAATGTCACGTATACATAGTTCATACTTTTGTGTAGATTTCTCTCTTTAATTGTATATCTAAAATAATAATAAGTTACTATATAAATCTAAGCAATTCTGTGATATACACATTAGTTTATGTACGAACAGAAAAGCTTTTTGAATGACTTAATTTCCTTTTGTTATTATTCAATCAATAAGTTGTGAACTCCGGAAATTCTTAGCAGAAGTGAGTAGTCTGAGGTTAACTTAAATGTTTTCAGTGTTCAATAAGTGCATTGTACTGAATGCTCAAGGTTAATTTGTTCGTTCATTTAGTTAATAAGTTCTGTATATTAAAGTGAAAATTTCATCGAATATTTCTTGTTAAGCATTTCGAGTGATCAGCAATTGGTCTCAATAAACGTATAAGTGTAGTACAGAAGAAAGGCAGAATGAGAGATACAAGTGTCATGACATTCGTGGATAGAAATATAATTTTGATTAGAATCTACACATTATTCTGCGATCCTCATCCACTAAATGAATACCACTAAATGTAATGAATATGGCATCCTTAGTAAACAGTGAAAACGTTAAAGACAATCTTAGACACTCAGTAAACATGCGTTTTGTAGTTAGAGGTAGTCTACTGGAACTTCGGTGTGGATGGTTTCACAATTAATCAGTTGCTTTCAGTCTAGTATATTAAAAGACTTAAATAGCTTTGTGTATCTGCACGTCATATATACAACTGGATATTCTGTAACTAAGACTACATCGATTGTCATATATTTTAACGTAATGTTTAATTCTGATCTATCTTGATCTTCGTGTGTTTTGTCGGCACCAAATAAATTTATTCATTTGGTATATTATGTTAAGCGGTTACGTAGTTTTGGCCTCACTAAGCAATTATTAGTAAAACTTGTCAGTTTTCCAATATTACCTATAATTTCATGCCGTTCCCCAGGACTCTGATAAAATGATTATGTGGTGTTGTGTAGAGTGTTGAAAGCTGTTGGAAGAGTATGCGACTGGACCTTCGAAGCTATTGTGAATACTGCTGTAGACAGACATTTGTGATCCTGCAAACAACTATCATTTTCTATTCTGTCAGATATAAACCACTTCTTTATCTTTTACTTTATATTTCTTCCCGCTGAACAAGACGCAGTCAAATTACAATTTATGCATTTTGGGAAGTGTATAGAAGATCAACTATGCTCCATCAGCTAGCACACGTTCTTTCAGACAAAAATTTATAATGGTCAATCTAATTAAAATTCTGTGCTGTTAAAATACAGGTGATCAAGTGGTGTAAAAACTTTTGTTTTTCAGGTAACTGTCATCTGTATGTACTTTTGTCAGACGTGTATGTACGTGGAAAAAGAATAACGTAATGAGACACAGTATTCTGGAAATTCATTAAACAATACTAAATAAGTCTATTATTATTATTGTGAATGTTCTTTGCTTTGACAATCTTCAGCAAGTATTTGAATAAATTAGTGCTCACTGGTGGATTTAATGAGTAGCAATTTAGGTCCAAAGCTGGAGAATATGAAATGTACTCACTCATTCTACAGCTTTCCTCTTAAATCTCAGACGAAATTCTAGTTTAACGAAAGCGATTTACTTCTAAATGTTACATTTTAACCAGTGGCTAACGGAATAATCGTTTCCGAATGAAAGGAATTCATTACACTAACTCTTAGCATTGTAAAATACTACGAGATCGGACAAGCTCTGGACTAACAGCAGACTTTTAACTCACCAATACAGTGTTGAGACGATCTTTCCTACCCTGTTGATCGTAACTTTCCACCCACAAACCTAAAATAGGTTGAGTGGGACCGTATTTATTTTAAAACCACCTTAATACTATGAATAAGCTGAAATAGCTAGTTGGGGTGGAATCTGAATAGGCATATTGCACTTGTTATAAGCTGACTGTCAGGTGGCTGGGAATCTTGTGTTAGGTACAGACACCTGAGAAAACCCTCTGATTCTTTAATTCCCATGTAAGCTAAGCTACAACTGAGTTAAATAGGTAAGCTTAGAGGCTATTTTTCATCAACAAAGATATATTCCAGTATATGAACACCCGTAGCTCTTCAAAATGCGAATAATGACACACTCTATGAAACAAATATCACCAGCGAAATTGACTGGATCAACTGGCCTATACCACTACAATTCAAGATTTAGGTCTCAGAACCTACCAGAGCTTACTTCAGATCCCAGGATGCTTAATTATCACACAACTTTGTGCTTTGAAAAAATAACACAATTTCAGTGCTTAGTCTTGGTAAGTCACTTCACCTAAAGGCATAATATTCAACAAAAATCATATAAAAGCACAAGCCATGTAATACAGATCTCATGCAATTTTTGAAAATGGCCATGTTATGAAAATCATAGCTATATATAATTACTTTAAATGACTTTAAATTAATGACGTATAAAATTTCGTTTGATTATATATACTACTTATATCTATTGAAATCAAAAAAACCTTTTAGTTTCTAATGTATATTTTTATTTAATTGTTTCAGAAAAAAAAACTTAACGATTAAATTTTTCACGTCACCAATTTTTCAACATAAAATGCAATTGATTTTTTTTAAAAAAAAAACATTAAGCTTAATGATTAATTTTTTTTTTTTACATAAAAATGAAAATTTATATACTTTCATTAATGAAGTAATGAAAAAAAAAATAGAGTTGTTTGATTATTTATGGATTATGTGGTTATACCTTTACTATAAGTGAAACAAATAGGTTGATTGTAACCGGAATAATGGAATTATACAGTTATGCATGATGTTTATGATGCTTTTTTTAGAATTACAGTAGAAAATATTGAAAAGGAGAAGCAGATACTAACTGATGGCAATGGATAAGATCATGAAAATCTATCGTGAATTGAATGAGTTAGAAATATCAACCTTTAGATTTCGTGTAGCTCAATGGTCTAATGATTAAGCATTCGCCGTGAATCCTAAAGACATTAGGATGATCGCCATAGTGGGTTGTGGGTGCACACTCCAAATTAATTTATACTAGGATGAAATACATGTCCAGCACTTCATGGTTTTCAGCGGTTATCTAACACAAACCAATTAGTAATGTCAAATTAAAAAAAAAACATTATGTTCGGTTATAAGTAAACAATGAAACTAATCCAATACCTTCTTAAGAAACTAAGTAAATATTTTACCATTCATTTACTTAACAATGAAGTTTTAAGCAAGTTATTCCATTATACTAAAGTTTTTTATTCCAAGGTTTAACAAACTGAGGTCATAAGTACATACTAGGAACTTCAATGACTCGCCCCTCCTAGAGTATAGTTACAACTTAGTCACGAGGTGTAACTTCATTGATTAATGTTCTGCATCAACTTTCATTTCATGAATCACTTTTAGTGGAAATCTCAACTTCAAATATTCGTCATTGTGTTTACAACATCTGTAGGTGTTCGCCTTCAGCGTGAAACCACTGGTGCGGAATCTGGGGTGCGCACTGCTGAGGAGTTTCACACTAGGACAAAACAACTATCTAATGCTCCTTGGTTTTCAATGGTACCCTGCTAAAATCAATCTGCGACATATTCAACTAACTAAATAACCAATCTCCACAAAAATAACAATCCTAATTGAAAACAAATATGTTTAGAAGAAGAATATTCTTTTCGGCAAATTCCTTGATTAGGTTCTGCAATTATAACTTAAAAATTAGCACTTATAGAACAAGAAAACTAGTCCATTTTTGGACAAACGTATCATTTAGATATGAAAGAATAACGAAAATGAATTCGGGATCGTATTTTAAAGTACAATTGTTAATATTGTAATGATCATGATAAATATTCATGTAATGTTAAACTTTTATAAGTTTATACGACAATTCAAAAAATAATTCCTTATTTAGAATGTATGTGGACACACGATGACAATAGGTGACAGAGATTACAATCTGATCAAGTGTTTAGTGTCAAGTATGAATTTCACCTAAAATGTCATTAACTATGTAAAAGTTTATAAAATGAGCCAACTGATAGCTAACATTTGTCACAGTTGTACAAGCCTACTACTACTAATAATGATAAAAAGAACTGTTTGATTCAAAAAAATTAAGCCATGTAAGAATTAGATTGGTGAGTTGGATGATAATCAAATTCACTGTGTAACTATGGTTTAATAATAATAATAATAATAATATGAAGATTTATAAATGGTAAGAATTGAAAAAAATAATATTTAGACAACGTAAACATAAGTTATTGTATTATCCAATTCAAGTCATTGTATAATAGAGATGAAAACTGACTTATTGGATCCAGGGTTGACCACTGTAAAAGATGAGGTTGAACGTAGTTCTTTTGCACACAAGGTTGTTTCCTATTAGTTCACATTACTTTTGTTTCTTCTGTTTGAAGCAACTTTAATCTCTATTCTCTGCAGATAATTATCCACACACTAAGTTAAAGCAAACGATTGATTCAGACTCGCTTTAGGACCCTCCCTTTACTGAACTGTTTGGACTGTTGATGTTTTTGACAACACTCTTGTTCAGTTTGTCATAAGTGTCTGCTATTCTGTGAATCTGCAACTCTTTATGCTCTCTGAAGTTTAACACTCATCGCTTAACAGTTAGATAGAAATAATATAATTGAATATTTGAGGCAGATGGCAATAAAGTTGGTAGTAGAAGAATATAACTACATTTTATTTCGCAGTGGACAAATTCGTGATTCATGTTGTCACTAGTTGTGTCCAACAATTTACGTATTAGTTTTGAAGCATACAATTCTAAAGAATAGAAAGGAGGGTTTACTGTTTCCACAGATGCTGAAATCAAAAGAACAACGCATCGTTAGTATTGCAATTACTAACAACTTACTTGATAGCAAACATTTCATCGATTAGTCGACAACTTTAAAAATAATCAATATGAAGATGAATCAGATCCTGTAACACTTTACTGAAACATTTCCTATAAGAAGATTTAAACCAAATTTATATGTTTAAAATTGACACTGTCTTGTCATAGTAACGTTTTATGAGGATTTTGTCACGTAACATTAGTATTATTAATTTAATATCACAAATCGATCTGAGTTAGTCAACCACTAGAACCAGGAGGCACTAGACACCTGTGCCATCCTAGTATAGGACTACTCAGCAGTGTGCAACCACAATCCACCACGGAGTTCAACTCAAGATCTTGAGGCTTTAGGGCGAATGCCTGACCATATGACCACTGAATCTTCCAAAATTCAATGGTTGATATTTAGAACTCGTTCAGTTCACGATATATTCCACAGCTTTATCCATATCTCCCCCCCCCAGTAGATAACTGTTTAATACCTGACCTGATCAAAATCTACCTGTTATGTCTTCTCACTAGAGCTATGGGTATTGTCATCAGAAGTTAGTCACTAGTTAGCTGATGTTGATTGTAATTAGGTGTTGTAGATATCATTGAATTTTAAATATGATACCTAATTTATAATGTTAATGTTTATTCCTTTTTATTTGAACTTTATTCAGTGAATCAATGGTTACATTTGTAATTTTTGTTACTGTACATGTGTCATTTATCTTCTAAATTCTGTCAGTATGCTACTCTTGAATATTGTTTTCATTAGAATTTTCATATATTCTAATTACAAATAGATAAATTTATCAAAAAGTTCTAATTCTTACCGAATTATTTTTCTCTTATTAAACCACTTTAAATTTATTTACGATTTTTCTGATGTAAAGTATGTAGATCAGTCTTTCTCGATTGAATACAGTTAGTTCTAGGTTATGCTTAACCGATGAAAAACTCTAAAATAACATGAATTCATAATTAGGATAAACTTGTATCTTCCCGTTGATTTGTTATAGACTGGAGCTAGTCAGTCACTGTTGCTATATATGCATCTTGAGCGGATTGCCTCAATATAGCAAATTATTCACAAGTATTAATTCAGTTGGATTGTGACTAGCAAGTGGAATCCAGGACGCGCGTTTCGTCCTGTGAATTCATAATATTCTATTACAATTGTCTTTCTTACCTTACTAAAATTTATAAAGTAAGGGAACTGTATAAACTTAGCATGTTATTGGGTAGAAAACTTCAGTGAATACAAATCCTATGTTATCATAGTCGTAACCATTTAACATGCTTAATGATTATTAATGATCAATCGTAAAAATAGGGGATAAAATCGTATTATATTTAGCAACCTTTCTTAAACTGATAAATATTTCCGGTTTCTAAGGATACATAATTGCACTTACAGTTATCAAAGTTAAATAGATTCAACTAGTTAATCACTTGCCTAGGGAAACTATTTGATTTTGTGTCAGCATTTCATGATTTTACTTTCAGGCACCTACAAATGTTAGTTTCAAGTTACATATAGCCATCGTATAATAGGCGGAAAATGCAAACATAAATCTATGGATTCTAATCAATATCTTGTAAAATTCGTGTTTATCATCATTCAGAAACTGTTTTAGTAAGCCGAATAACAGATGGATAATTACTAGTAGATATTGTACTTAACAGGAAGATGAAAAAATGTGTAGCTACAATAATTTAATTGCAATCGAAATAATTCACACTGGGACTTTAAATTCCAGTCACACTTTAATCGTGTTGGCAGTAACGAATACATTCTATATGTCTATTTGCTGCATGCTAAGAAGAGTGATGCTATATTAAAAATGTCTATAGAATCAATAATTAAACATGATGTTTAGTGTCATTTATCTATCGCACGCTAAGTAACCAAATAAATTTACAAAACGAACTATTTAGTTTATTTCAGTATTATTATTTGAATATCCTGTCACAGGTAACTAACAATTTTTTTTGATACCAACCGATATCCAGAGCATTGAGATGATTCAGTGAATAGAATCTGAACTATTCATATAAATCGTATACAATTATAAAAGTTTTAAACGTCTGAATATATGATGATGAACACTGTTATATTATAGAATAGGAAATCTGTCGATAAGACTTTATTTAACGAAAGCCCACACATACATTATTATTTTATCTTTTAAAAAGATGTTATCTATGCCTTGTTTTGTGTGAATGTTTCGATTGGGTATTCATTATATTTACAATGGTTATATCAACAGTAAGATACATTTGTTTGGCGTTTATAATAATAGGTATCTTATATTAATTTTAGACATATTGAATAAGTATTCATTATAATCAATAAATGCTATGAATCTTTAATCATTATAGTTTCGTTGCATAGATACTGACATTAAGACAATCTGGATTATGGTATTTCTTTTAGAAATAAGTATATTAACTTGTAGTAATAAGAAAAGGATAGTTATAATGCGGAGGAGTTCTTGTGATAATTCTACAAAATACTAATACTGATAGTACTGTAACATACTTAGATGGAAGCCAAAATTAAAACAATTGTATTCAAAATTAAATCAAATAAATTTAAGAGATAAACAACAATAGCATATCACAAAATAATCCATTGCTTAAGCCACCTGATAATTTAATACCTATTTTTGATTTATTTTTCTCCGCTCTTAAATTGAACGGATATCTATGACGTTTCTTTAAACTATAACTGTACTACATTTAAACTACAAATTATTTTCAACATGCTTCTAACGAAGACGACTTTAAATGTTCGAGCTCAGTTGAAGAACGTTTATTCTAGTAATACTCAACCTTAAACAATGACACTATATTTAATCATTTTCTTATCTACAGTTCTGTAACGGTAAGTAATTTAATACTTTGATAGTATTTAAAAATTCTGCGACAGTACTCATGTCACTAACTTCTCAAACTAGCAAACATAATTTCTGAAAAAAATTATTCTCTCAGTTTCACAGGCCAAGACACAACGATGAAACAATGGGACCTGTTAAGTACAACGGAGAGGCATATGGAATGATCAACTATAGATGCGTTAATTCGACTTTGCATTCCTGCAATGCTAGAAGATTATGTTATATTGGCATGATTGGACATGAATTTCCGACAATAGAAATTTGTCTTTAAAAAATCTGACTATACATAAAGACTTATGGACAAATCTAATATAGACAAAAATCCAAAGCCAATAAGCACAAGTCAAAAAGGTACTGATTACAATTTTTACGGAGATCAAATCATTGCAAAAATCAATCGAAGAATGATTGTTAAGCATACACTTCACGTCTCAGACTAGTTCTAATTTGTACAAAGAGATGTTTAATAACTCATAAAGGTGGACAGATATCATTCTCATGTCAACTCTAATAATATTTACTAGCATACAAGTGTTTATAAAAGAGGGTATCTTGAAAGAAAAGAAAGATAGTCGTTTTAACGAGGTGCTAAACACATCCTTACAAACCTAGGCTCTAAAACACAAAATTCTAATCGTATGCTATTTATTAGATACAGGATATATGTAGAAGCTGAAATGAATACAATTGGAATAATCAGTGGACAAAAATATTCTCTGCTAGTGCGAATCACAAAATCGATTTTAATTAGATAGCTAAAATTTGATAATTGAATGTACACATCGTCAGGAAAAGACATTAATCTTCCCCGGTAACAGAAGTAAAGTTTTGATTCTGTCTCCCTTTCTTTTCGTGACTAAAATCCAGGGAGATATAAATTCCTACATTCCTATTTCTCTACTCACTCCTTTATACTCGAAATAAGTTTGTACTATACTTGCATAATTGAGCCACAACCATTATTCCCTAGATCTATCATATCTACTTGACCATATTTTCCTACATTTATAATAACTTGCCGTATTAAGTAATTAAGCTCCCTCCAATAATTTCTGGAATTATCATTCAATTTATTTTTAAATACTCTAAATTCAGCCTCCATGTAACTTTACCTGGTAAAGAATTCAATGTTATTTAATGAATTATTTCGATTTTTTAATGTATAAGTGTTCGACCCATGTTTTTAATTATAAAAAATCAATATAATATGGTACGTAGCCGATAAGAATATAATGGATACAAAGTATTCTGCTACTACTAACGTTTTTGAGCTAATCAACCTAGTGAAAGAAACAAATGAGGTGAAATTTTATATGAATTAATATGTTTTTGGCAATATAATGAGGTAAATATTATCAAAGGTACTATATGCTTGCTCAGTACATTTTGAACAGACTGATTACTTATTTATGTATGATAAATAAATGTCAAATATATTAGATTGAATGATAGGAAAATAGAAGTAATAATGAAAACAGTGTAAATCATACTACACTTTGGGTATATAGTTGTTATTACAACGGTATGTTTATTAGTGTAAGTATGAATTGTTTTGAAACACACAAGGATTTAAGCTTTCGTATTGATAAGACCTCGACAAACTTGGGTGTATGTCCTACAGAATACACATCCAACAACTCAAAGGTTGAATTGGTATTAAGTCATGATTTGTTTAACCTATAAATTTGGCAAATCGAAAATGACAGTTTTCTGTTATAAGCAGTCATTTTGTCATGTAAAATGATTTATTTTTGAAGCCACCTACGTAAATTTACAGCTTTTGTCTTGTGTTTTTATCTACAGACAGCAAAACCGATAGACACAATTCATGTAAATGTTTTTGGATTCAAATGTGAATCATAGTTCTTGACATTTCAATAAAAATGACTTCAACTAAATAGTACGGTTTACTGATAACTGATTAAAAACTTCATTTTAACATAAGACTGGTTAAATCCCCACTTAATATTTAAGTCTTAATGACAGCTTAGAAGGAAGTAGAAGCATAATGAATCTTATTATATGGAGTCTTATTCACCGATTTTATGCTTAGTTGAATGTCCATTCTTCATAAGCTTTTCGATTAACAGGTTTTCATTTTCATCAATACCATCATGTCTACACATATGGTTGATCCTTTCGAACTAATCCTATATCTAATAATCTTCATTTTCCATTACGCTATTTAAGTTTACTAAAGGAATCAATCGATTTTTCAACAGTTTCCACCCCATTCCGCCCTCCCCCACTCATAGAAATATAACGCATCAATCAGGTAAAATGGAAAGTTATGCCATTTGTTTCAGAATATGTGCTGTACATCAGCCATTAAAGTAATATGTATTTTATTTAGACTAAAAATAATTTTAATACCAATGAAGTATTAATCAATATAATGTTTTTTTCGAAAAGTATTACATTAAATTAAACCTTCACTTAGCAACATGTATCTATTAAACAAAAAGTAGATATGTCTATGTGAAATGAAACTATGGATACTAACCGGTGAATTTTAAAAAAATGTCACTTTCATTGTTTATTGATGATAAAATCAATAAATTACGAAGTTCTGAAAGTGTTAGCATGTTACAGTAAAAAACGAAATTTCCAACAAAACATCTTAATGCCATATAATGATTGTATACAAATTTTAGAATAAATAATGTTTCTATATATAAGAATGAATTACTTATAAGAAAATGATGATAAATAAGAAAAGAATAGTTGCTTAGTGTAGAGAAATCAGTTAGTCAATAGTAATATTTGTCTATAGGATTCTAATTTGATTAACAGAACAACTACCTTTACTCGGTCAACTCATGTATGTTCACTTAAACTATACCATTCTATGAACTGATATATAAAGTCAATTCCTTAGTGATAAGATCATTTTCTCACTAGAACTTACACTATTAAAGGTGCTTTATAATATCTTAAAGAAGCTTTGAAGAATTATTAAAATTTGGGAAAGTTGACAATCAATTAACTTTCATTAGTAATGCCCAAGAATATAATAAAAATGAACAAATTACGCTTCTATAATTTCGTCGTATTTATTAACGATTCTTTTAATGATTTTATCAAGTTTACTAGAATCTTATAAATTCATTTATTTTGTACAAAAACAAATCGTAAAATTAATACTTTATTCCAAATATCTGGCTTTGTATTCTTTGTTTAAGTTCAAATGCAAAACTGGTTTCTATGATCTAGAATCGGCTAATAGATTAAATTTAAGTGTTCACGTACAAAATGCATCACACATATAAATAATAAATTAATTTAGATTTTAAAAATTGACATATTTATGTGACATTTTTATTTTTAGAAATTGCTTGTATTGATTATTGGGCCATAAGCTAATTCCATCAGTTATCAACCAGTCGAAAATTTATTAGGAGACGGCATGAAATGAATACAAAAATCCTTTCAATCAAATAACTGTAGTGAAATCGTAAATACTGAATACACAATGTTATATTGTACGGTCGGTGAAATAATCATTCGTAACACATATACAATCCTCTATCCTATCTGACTATTGGATATAGCCTTTGAAGACGACAAGTTAAGGTTAAGGAAGACGACGATGAAATGATTAATAAACCTCCATTGTGGAACAGAGTGTGCGGAAACGAATTTGGATTCCTTGTACCTTTCCAATGCTACTATCTTCCTAAATACAACTTAACCCGTATTTTCTGTGTAGCGAACACTGGTTGCCGCAGTTTGGGCAGGTCGGGATAAGGGAATCATTGTGCGGGGATGACTTACACGTAAGATTACATATTTTAAAAAGTTATCCCTCTCCAATAATCACGTAATAAGCATTGAGTTGGTTAACGATCAAGGCAAGTGAATTAGTTAGGAGTTTCCGTGATCCAGGGTTTTGAAGTTTTATCAGACGAATTCATATCCATTACTGCTCATATGCATTTGTATCAGTGGTAACAATGCTTCGCTACACTGTTAGTCAATGTTTTTATATACGTATATGAGATTGACCTACCCACCACCCCGCACGTACTTTATATAATTAAGTGTTTATCGCAATTGATGTGGTTTATCTTGTTGGTAATCCTACATTTGCTTTTCGTCTTATGTTTTAGTATCCACGACACTGGATGAAACTATTGTGCTGGCTTGTGAAGAACTCTTATTATTCACTGCTTTGAAATAATACAGATGACTTCTAAGATGTTTTTCACATATGTCCAAATTATTATATTCCTGGTTCCTGCGGTTTGTTTTCCGATGTTAAGTTGATTTGCGAAATACTTAATATTATTAGGGTTGCCATTCAAATGAAAACAGGAATTAGACTAATTTCTTAGAATTTTTATAGTGAGAGTGCTGAAATGGGTTTTGACTTCTCTGAGTAGTGTTGTTACACAATGTTTTTGTGTGCTATTTGGTTATTATTGTTGTTTAACATAATAAAACACAGGTACTATGAAAACTTTACTGATGTGCCTAGTATTTGATTACTGATAGGAATGCATAAAACTTCAGCACTCGAAGGGCCTGAATCCTGTAAAATCGCAAGTCTGAAAACAGCAAGGAAGCAAGGAATGTTTATTCTTTTGAGTAGCAAACATGAAAATGAAATCATTTTAAAATCCATCTAACCCATAAGCAATAATTTTTAGCTATTATCCAATTACAACACCCCACGTCATCATTCTGTTTAGTCTTGTCGAACAATCACTTGAATTTATGTCTTCAGCTCTTTCAGAGTCGCTGAAGTCTTTATAGAGCTTTCTTTTAGCCATCCTAACACTTTCAGTTTTTCTGTGTTGTCAATCAAATTTAAAAATAAATAGAGACAAAATATGGTCAGGTAATATGATATTAAATGCGCTAAAAATGCTGTCAATAAAGTGGTCACAACTATTAGCATCTGATTTACACAGCTATTTCATCGTTTAAAAGACACGACATGCAAACAAATCAATCAAAGTTCAACTCTGAAATCTAACGTCAACAGTTTAAATACATTAGACATCGACGAATTAAATTTGGAAGGATCAGAATAATACTGTGTGAATTATTTATGTAGAATATGATATGTCTAAAGGCTATCGGTTCGATTTTCTGACAGAATCGTGGGTGCGTCTTGTTTAGGAGTCTCATGTTTCTTCGTCATTAATAGTTCCCAACCAGCATCATTCTGTTTAGTCTTGTCGAACAATCACTTGAATTTATGTCTTCAGCTCTTTCAGAGTCGCTGAAGTCTTTATAGAGCTTTCTTTTAGCCATCCTAACACTTTCAGTTTTTCTGTGTTGTCAATCAAATTTAAAAATAAATAGAGACAAAATATGGTCAGGTAATATGATATTAAATGCGCTAAAAATGCTGTCAATAAAGTGGTCACAACTATTAGCATCTGATTTACACAGCTATTTCATCGTTTAAAAGACACGACATGCAAACAAATCAATCAAAGTTCAACTCTGAAATCTAACGTCAACAGTTTAAATACATTAGACATCGACGAATTAAATTTGGAAGGATCAGAATAATACTGTGTGAATTATTTATGTAGAATATGATATGTCTAAAGGCTATCGGTTCGATTTTCTGACAGAATCGTGGGTGCGTCTTGTTTAGGAGTCTCATGTTTCTTCGTCATTAATAGTTCCCAACCAGCATCATTCTGTGATAAATAAAATCAACCTATCTAGACAAAAACCACGTCAATTCAATTATAACTAGTGACTAACATCCGTGTGTTCCTGAAACTGTGGTGAGAAGTCGCAACACATAGAGGTCAAACATATTAAGAAAGAGAAAATTGTCTCCAGTGGCGACGTCCAGTCATTAAGACTTATTACATATTGATGGAAGTTGAAATCCTATCACTAACCGCCGGCTACCTCAACTGTTCAGATGGATAGAAGTCCTTCATGGGAACTAAAGTCTCTGGGTCAGAATCTTCGCAGAATCAAGGATAAACTTTACTGAAGATTTCTATATGGTGACAAATCAGCTATCTAAAACTGTGTAGTGTTTAGTAGTATCCAACCTTAAATTTGCAAGGAATACAAATAACCGAATATTAAACATTTGTTTACCTCAATAATTCCCAATTAATTAAACTCTAAATCCATTTTTATTTATGTATTGATTAACAAATGATAATATTGCAGAAAAACACTTTAAATTTGCTTTGGATGTATTTCAATTTCAAGCTTAAACAATTGAGATTATATACTATGTAACTAAATTGAGAACTAGATAGGATCAAAAGTGTTCCCATTAGATGAGACATACAAATATTTAAAGTGTATACTTATCCTCAGAAATTAATTCTTCTTGTCAATAATAATCGAATAGTTATTACGTATATCACTTGATTTATAGCCATTTAAAACTAGTTTAAATTTATTTGTTGCTTCCCTAAATAGATTAATAATTAATGTTGAGTATTATAAATATTAAATTTAGCTTAATTTAACTGTGGTATTTACCGATTAGATTACATCTGTCGCCTATAATTTACCTTTCTCTATAAAATAAAGAAGGATACTTAAGAGTCATGCATTAAAATAGTTTTAATCAGGCGATAGTTGCAATTAGGAAAAATCGTTCATATGGCTCATCGACTACTGCCCACTAATAATAGTAATAATAATAAATTAGATTTAGTTGAATGCATAACATTTAATAATGTTTGATGATATAAGGATAAGGTTCAAGCAGTATTAGACGGCATCTGTCAAAATACAGATAGTAATAAAACCTTAATTGGGTAACAATGGTTGTCATTTAGTAGTAAAAAAAGCGTATAATCTAATTTTAGTTAAAGTATGAACAGATCAACACATTCAATTTTCAATACTGGTGGTAATGTGACTAAATTGAGCGTGCTTATAGAACTATTGTGTAAATGAGTTAATATGCAAATTCAAATCTATAATACATGACTATTCTAAAAAATGAATTATATTATGGATGGCCAATTTCTAGAAAATAAATTGTATTATTACTTTATTACTGCAGATTTAGGCTATAAATATATAAACTTAGTAGCCTATTTCACGTACATGAAACGTTACCCACATTTGATAGTATTTCGACATCAAGTAAAGTGAGAAAGAGAGTGTTCTTAGATGATATATATATAAGTACATATATATATATATATATATATATATATATATATATATATATATATATATATATATATATATATATATATATATATATATATATATATATATATATATATATATATATATATATATATATATATATATATATATATATATATATATATATATATATATATATATATATATATATATATATATATATATATATATATATATATATATATATATATATATATATATATATATATATATATATATATATATATATATATATATATATATATATATATATATATATATATATATATATATATATATATATATATATATATATATATATATATATATATATATATATATATATATATATATATATATATATATATATATATATATATATATATATATATATATATATATATATATATATATATATATATATATATATATATATATATATATATATATATATATATATATATATATATATATATATATATATATATATATATATATATATATATATATATATATATATATATATATATATATATATATATATATATATATATATATATATATATATATATATATATATATATATATATATATATATATATATATATATATATATATATATATATATATATATATATATATATATATATATATATATATATATATATATATATATATATATATATATATATATATATATATATATATATATATATATATATATATATATATATATATATATATATATATATATATATATATATATATATATATATATATATATATATATATATATATATATATATATATATATATATATATATATATATATATATATATATATATATATATATATATATATATATATATATATATATATATATATATATATATATATATATATATATATATATATATATATATATATATATATATATATATATATATATATATATATATATATATATATATATATATATATATATATATATATATATATATATATATATATATATATATATATATATATATATATATATATATATATATATATATATATATATATATATATATATATATATATATATATATATATATATATATATATATATATATATATATATATATATATATATATATATATATATATATATATATATATATATATATATATATATATATATATATATATATATATATATATATATATATATATATATATATATATATATATATATATATATATATATATATATATATATATATATATATATATATATATATATATATATATATATATATATATATATATATATATATATATATATATATATATATATATATATATATATATATATATATATATATATATATATATATATATATATATATATATATATATATATATATATATATATATATATATATATATATATATATATATATATATATATATATATATATATATATATATATATATATATATATATATATATATATATATATATATTCACGTATACAGCTACAACAAATCTCAAACAAATACTTTATAATCGAATGCAGCATTTGTTTGAGGTGTTTCATGTTTAATAAGTGTGTTGTGTCCAGCATTATAAAATTAATTTATGTTTTTGTAATTAACAAGTGTTATTGGCGAATGTGACTATTTTACTGAGGTAATGGACAGCAAACTAACTAAAAATACTAGATACAACACATAGTTGCAATCATAAACGTTGTGGATAACCTAGTATAGTGATTATGAAATAAACCAAATGCTTAGCTCAGTCACTAAAGAGTAAGCGTCCTAATTTAAGTGGGATTTAGTTGATTGCTTTTGTGATGTAGTTTTTTTTAATCTTCGCCTTGCTAAACAAAACGTGTCACAAATTCTAGGTTATAAGTATATTATTTGACAATAGAAGTTAAACAAGTCAAATAGCCAGTATAATACAGAATAGCAGTCGCAGACAAAATTATATGTTGTATTAAATCTAAGTGTTACAAGTAATATCTTTATTTAGTGATCCTTAAATTAATGTATCATTGAGTTTTCATTGTAAGGTATTGTAAAACATAACTTACAACCAGTATTCTTGATCGAAATGTCCTGAAATATAGTGTGAGTAAATAAAATTCAAACCTTAAGATCCTAGTTTGGACATCATTAGGTTGTATTGAGCATTCAGACAAGCAAAAACTAAGATCACTAGATAGGAAAATAATATGTAAAAATGTTATTTGACACTAACAGATTTTTTTCTAAATAGATTATTTTCATCAGTAAAAGTCGAAAGTATTCAGTAGTGATATGATAACTATCACAAAGAATTGTCATAAATAGTCGGACCCTAGATTCCATCACTTTTCAAGTAACTTCAGTCGCTAAACGACGTTATTATCAATGAATGCGAAGAAAATGCTTTTTAAGCAGAACAACATAAAGAATGAAATGTCTATATAACCGGTTTTGATTACTGATTGTTTTATATCAGTACTTTACTAATGAAAGGTTTTAATGATGAAGAAACAGGAATATGTTTTAGCCAAAAGTTCTCTTGTCGGTGAATTCATTTTCAAGCCTCTACACTTGAAAATTTGTGCATTTTTCATATTAATAAATAACAATATTTGTTAATAGCAATAACTGTTTACACATAGCAACAATAAAATAACACATTAGAACAAAACAGCTGTTCACTGCTACCTCGCTGGTTCCCAATGGTACCCTGCCAACATCAATCTGTGACATATTCAATCAAGTAAAAATACCAACCTCCACAAACAAGACCATCTCAATTCAATAAAAGGAAAGTTATTCATAAGAATCTGCAAATGTAGCCGAGTATTTATCAAAATGTTAAAGTCAGATAAACATTATTAAATATGAAAGAAAACATATATTGAAGACTGTAAAACCGTCAAAATGAATCTACTGAAAAGAAAAATCATCGCTGAAAGATATTCATGTTTCTTACATAATACAATGAGTACTTTCGCTTATTCAAATTTTAAGCCTTTAAAATGATCGTAAATCAATCGAACTACAGCATCATAGTTTGAACTATAACAATCAATTAAACTTCTTTGGATTAGGCTGTTGTGTAATTTATTACAATCTGTCAATTTCCTCATAACTACCAATATTTTTTGAAAGTAAGTAGTTGAACATTTCATAGGATATAGTCTAGGAAAGTGGGTGATGCAAATCTAATAATCATGTAGATCCTAAAACGCTGTAAATAAAATCAGCAATAGAAGTACATATTATCTTTAACGACCATCAAATCGATATAGATGACATTAAAGCAATTCCAAAAGCTCTATAAACTTCAAAGGAAAGCAAGTGGCTGAGGCCTCACTTACACCGCTAAACTTAACTGTGTTAAACAGAAAGGAAGACCTTATGGTTTATCCAAATTAGACAACTTTTCCAAACAATCATACATCCTACCTATATATTCAGTAAAACACTAGTATTCATATTACAAAGTTTATCTAACTCTTAGTGAAGTAGTAGTAATATTTGAAACTTTTAATGACAGTTGATGCTACGCTACGTGTAAGCAATCTGCTTTTTTATGAAAATAAAGAGAATAAAAAATTACATACAGGTTATTATTTACTGAATTTATTAATTTCAGATCAAGATTAACAAAAACTGTATAATTTCAAATTAATGCCTAAATACTGTAGTTACAAAACTTTGAAGAGAAACTGATTTGTGTTACTGAGTATTTTGAATTAGAATAAAATGAGGAATTCAACCCTCTCTTACTGATTTTACTACACTAAAGCTTTGAATTCGTCACGCTTTAATCAGTTATATATATACACTTGTGATTATATTACAAATAACACCTAACATTTAAGGTCTAGAGGCAAGAAGTCTTGATTCCATATTCTATTATCTAAGCACGCTCTTGTTCTCACTCCATTTACTTGATTTTGAAATGCTATCAAATGTGGGCAATGTTTCATGTACGTGAAATAGGTTTCTAAGTTGTTCGACCATCATTAATCATATGAGTGGTGGACAAAATGCATATACAGTTCATCAATGTTGAATAAACTGTAGTATATGGAGTTGAATTTAAAAATATAAGAAAGAAAAATAACAAACTGGGATTAAAGGTTGATGTAAGTATTTCTGTTATAAAGATAAACCAGTGGACGAAATCAACTCGTATTCAGGTAGGCACGATTCTGAATGATCTCTCGAGTCCATTCTACTATAACGTCAACGGCTAAACGAAAATAACTATCCAGTGGTCATTCTTGTGTAAGCTAATATAAATTTATTAAAACCAGTCGCTTCATTATGAATGTGGATTGATGATTTCTTTCAGTTTATCCGACTGAGATAAGCAATGAATATTTAATAATGACAATATATCCATTCATTCCAATATTTTTCATAACTTTTGTGCACTCTATTGGCATTTTTCTAAGATAGAATAGCAGTACACAACTGATCACCTTATGTGCTTCTTTTCTATATTTTTCTAAATATATGCAGAGTATTTTTTTTCTTCATCAAAGCTTTCATTCAATCTAGTAAAATGAATTCACATTCCAGCCTACATTATTTTTTTTTCACTGATTACTTATTATCTTTGTATTTGATATTGTATAAACATTGAATGTATAAAGTTATTAGTAGAATATAAGGAGGTAAAATTATAGTTGCCAAGACTGATGCATAAAGTGAAGAGAGAAAAAAAACAAACAAACAACTAATACATAAAGGTTTTAGAAAAGTTTCAAAAAAAAGAACATGATTATTTTATGAAAACAATGAGAAAAAGAGAAAAAGAACACATGTGATTCGTTTTCTCTAACTTAAAATAATTATCATTTTATGCATTATTAACAATTAAGAAAAGAAATTATTAAATACTTTAGTAACCATATATTCATTCATTTTAACAAAGAATCCATTAGCTTAGCAAATACTGACAAAATAAAAACAAGTCAATGATTATCAGTAATGTAAATGAAGTACAATTTATATTTATCCAAAAAAATAGTATTAATATGGTATTTTATAAAATCAGCAATGATACTTGAAATCGTTTACATTATGAAGGTAAACTACGTTACATTACAGAGAAATACTGTTTGACAATCTCATACATATATTATGTAATATCAGATTACCTATCATTGTTTAATTTAATAAGTGAAAAGGAATAGTCTTGGCAAGTCTACTTTGATCAATAAGTTTCATCCAATCTAAGAAGAACATGCAGCTTACTAAAAATGTATTTTTAAACAAAAGAAAATAATCTGGCCTACATATTTATTTTTGTTGTGACTAATAAAAATTCTGTTACGATAGGAAGGTATGGCCAATTATTTCGACAAGATCTTGTACATACATAGTCATAATAGCAAACGCCAATGAGAATCTAGGTTGTCCGTGTTTAACCTTCAAGATGTTCAGTCAAGCCCAGAATAGGAAAAACACAATACCAATAAATCAACCGGAAAAATCACACTTTATTTTAAGCATTATTTTATATATACATAAACCATACTACACAGTCAACCAATTACGTATTTAACATTAATACAAGTAAGGGAGTCAATTGAGGTGAAATGTACGCAGTCAATTAACTGTAGTTCGTAAGTGAGAAATGATATATTAATGGAAATGTGCTAAACGGGAGCATAGGATACGAGGGACATAGTGATGCAAAAATAAAATAATTACTTTGCATACAACTAAAAGAACTAAAAATGCCCTCTTAAATATAGTTCTGACAGTTAGTTGTTTTTATTTAGCCGCCTGACATAACAATTTCTTTAAATATTTGTCGAAGTGCTCAGTAGTCAACTATGTGCGCAACCATAGACACTACTTATACATCGGTAACTGACTTATTAATTAAGGATGAATCGAATGAACTTGCAACAATTTAGGGAAAACAAATTAAACAATATGTAATATATATTTAAGTGCAAATTTTCGACAGATCGCATGAATGTTAGTCCGAAAAGATTATCAATTTGTGACTCAGCTGTCAAAACGTCTGATTTTTAGCCAAAAGCTTGGAAGTTTGAACTCTGTTATTATGTCACTAATCTCTGCATTAAGAATGTCGTTTGAACCCAGTTATAGCAATTAAAATATGCTGAATAAGATGCTTCTTACAAGTGGATTTCTTGATTAACCTAAAAAGAGATAAAACAAATTTACAAGCAGAATAACGTGAATTTATTTTATTTCGTTATGTTCTTGACAGCTTCTTACAACTTTTATGAATCAAAACTAATAAATAGAAATCTACCACACTTATGCAGTAAAGTCAGTTAGGAGTTGATACATACAATATTATTTCAAGTCGTATAATCGGTAAGACACTGAGATTTTGTGTTCATTCAATGAAGGAACTTCATTGCTACGCTGTTAGGTGTGGTTGACTGACAACTGTGGATGAATGTTTCATCAGCAAAACATACTCGAAATCTTCGTCAATTCGGAAGGAACCTCATTATAAATCTATTTACCACATTCATAGCAAAACATCGGTATGCATATTTGAGGAATTATATTTATATGCATAGATTTATAGATGTTGTAATAACTGAAAGTAACCTTTTCCAGTAAACGGCTGTTTTATTACTGCTCTAAGAACTATTCATCATCACTGACGATATAAATATATTTAACCGTGTACAAAGCTAATGGTGTTATAAGTCATGGTAATTAAAAAATGTACTGGTTTCATGAAAACATTTTATATTCAGTTAAGGTTTTTCAATCTAACGTTTCACTTTAGACAACAGACCAAATTAGAATAAAACATTATGTTAATTTATAATGTGTATCTATTTGTATAAGGAGTTCCGGATATACAAGATGCCTCTATAAACATATAAAAACAAATGAGACAGTTAACCTGAATTTATACCTGTGTCCCAATGTTGATGTTCACACTGGGATTCGAACTCAGTCCGCTTCGTGTCAAACGCCACCACATTAAACACTAGGCTACTGTGTCCAGACAGTCACACTTGTTCAACGGGTATACATGTTATAAGAATAAGGTTGTATTTTCTGTTGATTTGTAATGGACTGAAACTGGTCAGCCTCAGTTGCTATATGTGAGTCCATTACAAATCAACGAGAAAATACAAGCTTATTCTAATAGTTGATCTTCTTGAATTTATTATCATTCAATTAGTTACTTAACATTAATTATTATGCTTACAAATGGAACCATATATTCTTTTTTTGTTAATAATTTAATTAATTAATCAATTTCAAAGTTATCAAGAATTATTTTTATAATTGTTTTATTATATTAATTAAATTTTTCCCCATAGTAATTAAATTATGTCATTTATACATTCGTGATCAGAATAACACATGTGTTCTGACTATTCAGTAAATGAATGTCATAAAATTGTTAACATGCACATATGCTTACATAATAATATGCGTGTATTTAAATTAATGTGAAATGTATGTATGTTGTTGAAAAGTGCAATGTTCACCTATTGATTGACAGATGTTACAAGTTTATTTCATAACATTTGTGTAAAAATTCATCATTTTAGGCATATTTACAATGAATAATGAAAATAAATTGTAACATTATTCTACTATTGTTTTTGTTTTTTTTATTCCATAGTAGTATCTAGTTTGATCATTTTGCTTGGTAACAATATAGATCAAATGGTTGAGAAATAGTGAATACTGTTTTACTCAAGTAAAACAGTACCAATTCCTAATTCAGTAGCTCATTGGTACTGGTCACAGACTGTAAAACTAGGTGACTCGAGACCGAATCAATAGAGGTGCAAAAATTTCCCTTAATTATTGTAACTATGCTTTACTGATAAGAGTCAAATAGCACGTAACCTAGATCTAGGGTTTCCGGATGATTACCCTCTCCTATCAAATTACCAAATAACATGCATTCTCTACAACTGATTAAGTTACAGCTTACTTAACAAGATTCCTTTAAATACGTGGTAAATATAAAGTAATAACATCTAATAAGAAAACTGCACAACTTTAGATTAACATTTTCTAAGTTAAGAATCAACTGAAAATGCTTCAGAAATACTAAGAGGTTGATTTTACTTTTCAATGGGTGTAATACACGGATAGTCAGTTTGTATTTATGAATGTGGATAAAATTTCAAAAAATCAATTTGCCTAACCAATATAATCAGTAATGACTACTTTTCGGACCAGTAGTCAAAATCTTCACTATGGATTTGAATAAACAGACAAAAATGAACTTAGCAGAATGGAATGAATTCATTTATTTCGCTGTTTCTCTTCAGCTGTTTTATAACATAAATAGTAATAATTATAAACATTACTGAAACTACTACATCTACTTTATATCTTGTAAACAGGAAGAATTCAATGGAAGGAACAATTATGGAGACATTATAAATAATGATCAAAGGAACAGCATATTTACACGTTAACAACATAAAAATTCCGTAAGAATGAATGGAAAATGCACATAGAGACAGATAATTTAGATAATGAAAATTGAGATCAAAGGTATGTAATTGTAGATGTAAAATGAACAGATTAGTAACAGAACAATGAGCTATCCTCACAAAATTGGTAGAACAATAAAAAATGAGCAGTTAACAAGCGTTGAGTAAAAGTCAAAAAATAAAAACAGATAATGACAAGAAAAACCATGAATTAAGGTGTTATATAAGAGAATATATAAGACTGGTGTTACTAAGGCATTGCTAAACTGACTACTATATCTTTCTGAATAAATAACTTTTGTTTAAGCCTTTGGATATCGACGGCTTCAGCAGAATATAACAAACTGGATGACTTTAATGTTGATTATTCTGAAGGATTTCGAAATGTCAACCTCATGGCCGCTATCAAGAATATGACATGCGATGACACTATTGAAAATACTTTGGGTATTTGGATTAAATTTTCCTGGTATGTGCTTGGCAATGAGGAATGCCAAATCTGCTTTCTGTTCTCCCAATATAAGTGCTTTTGCACGAACATATAAATTGGTATAGTCGACTGAAGCTAACATGAGGTGGGAATTTGTCCTCTTTCGTTGGCATTAATCAGCATTTTGTATTATATATCAAGATCAATTTGGTGGTTCGAAACGTTCTTTCTTAACTCAGCGTTTAGTCTAAAGTTATTTCTATTGGTGATATTTTCACCTTTAGATTGAAGTCATTTGAAGAGTGGTTTCTTTTCTTCACTGTCACATTCTATTCTTTCCATTCTTATTCTTCCGTATTTATTGGTGAATCTCAGTATGTAGCTATTTACTTTAGGCATCTTTCAACAGTCGATAATTCTTCTTTAATCTTCTCATCCAAATATAAATCAGCCGAATAGAAACCTCACAATAAATGTATTCATCCTATTCTACTAGATTTGCTCTTTTGCTTCTTTATTCAGACTAATAAATGGGAAAAATTTGTTACATCTCTTGCTTGATCGCCGCAGACTACTTTAGTACTCGGATGCCTGAAATCATCTTTGTCGGAAATTCAGAAGACAGACGATGAGTAGACAGAAATCTTTATTCCAGTAAGAGATAGAGACAGTTAGTTACGTACAAAATATTCATATATTTATAGTGACTATTTATCATATTGATAGCATAAACATTTTATTAATATAATGCAATATTATCAAATATACTCTGCGAGTATATCTCACATTGACTTACATTAATATGATGAAAGTTTACAAATCACACTTACAAACAATCAGTACAACTCCTTTTTCTTGATTTTATTGGACAATTGTATTTTTGAGGACCTTCAACCCCCCCCCCCAACAAAATTGTATGAAATTTCTGGAAAACACACCCCTCTTCTTTACCATAGTCTTAAATCCTTATATCAATGAAAGTGAAACATGTAATATACATACATTTTCACTGTAACTTACTTATGAAATTGATTATTATCTTAGGAGGAAATTTACTTGCTTACCTTTCTTTACTATTTGTTTATTTTTTTCATTATTTAATTCAATTTCTTTGAACAGAATGAAATTCTCAACATCATATTTCTTAAGTTATTTAATTTGCACAAAACTTAATTTTAAAATTCTATCAAAATTGATTCTATCAATTGAAGAAAAACTTTAGAAAAAAAAATTTTTTTTTAGAGATAAATATTTTTTTCATTTAGTTACCATCGATATTTGTGTAAAATACAAACATTTTTATTTAAATCTATTGACTTACAATTGACTATATTATTGCGTGATGTAAGAATTAAGAAAGAAACAATCGAAATGAAAAAAAATATTATTTCTAATGTTTAGCATGAAGTAACTTATATAGTGTTTTGTTATTTTTGTCAGTATGTGTATAGTCTACTTTAAATGAATGAATATGTTATCGTATGCATAATGATTTATCAATTGATAACTATTGAAGTTAAATATAATAAAATAGTATTAGGATAAACATATATATTTTCCCATTGATTTGTTATAGACTGAAGCTGGTCAGTCACTGTTGCTATGTGTGCATCCTGAGCGGATTTTCTCGATATAGCGAATTATCCTCAAGTATTATACAAGTTAAATTGTGACTGGCAAGTGGAATCCAGGACGCGCGTTTTATCCTATTTGGGACTCATTGGCTGGATGTAACGACATCCCAATGTTGATGTTTACACTGGGATTCAAACTCAGTCTATAACTTCAGTCTATAACAAATCAACTGGAATATACAAGTTTACCCTAATACCAATGCGCCCGTTGCACTAGTGTGACTGTCTGGATTCGGTAGTCTAGTGGTGAGCGCAGTGCCATTTGACACGAAACAGACTGAGTTCGAATCCCAGTGTGAACATCAACATTAGGACGCAGGTACATTCAGCCGATGAGTCCTAAATAGGACGAAACGTGCGTTCTGGATTCCACTCGCTAGTCACAATCCAACTTATAATAAAATGGGTATTTTATAAAATACTCCAAGAGAATATATTTGTTTTATCCCAACTAAACTACTTTTAATAAATAAAAATTGAAGTCAAGTATAAACTAATAGTTAGTATATACATTATAGCTTAACAACTAGTAGATGATGAAAGATTCTAGTTTATCTTTTATTAAGCCTATAGAATTAAGCAATAAATATATCCATAGTATAACAATATACATGTCTGCAGTTATTGATTGTTGAAAATTTTCCAAGAATATCTTAACAATTCATATTAAAATTTAGTTATTTGTTTTCAGAACATATTGATGTTGTTCGGGCATCAGTAACAATCAAGTAGCAGTGGAAAGACATTTCGTTTTACCGTCAGACTTCCAAGCAATGTGCAGATATCCCCCCTCCATTTTATTCGCGATATCCAGTACAGGACCCTCGTACAATGACAGAACTCGTACCACTTCGTGATATAGCAATATGATCACTCAATACTATCGATAATAACTGCTTTACTCCTGATATGTCTAGACTTTCTTTGTCACAATTTTTTACTAGAACATCAGGAATATTCTGAAGTTTGTCACTAGAAAGTTAATGTAGTCCAACTGATGTGATTTTACGGTGATAGGTATGATGTTCACTTTTTTATATTCGTCACAATCTAAAGTTGATTAGACGCCACTGAAAACCAGAGAGCATTGAACAGCATTGAACTCCTTAGCTTGCTCACTCTTAGTTACGTCAGGGAAACCAAACCAGGGTCTTTACGTTACATGTGTAACATTTATCTGTCTCCACCACCGGGACAAGGCGTCTACTCGTAGAGTTTCCACTTCTATCACCTTGTAGCGCTATTGATAACTTTCACACTCCCGACATGTCAGAACCTTACTGGTCATGACTGCTTACTAGGACTTCTGATGCATCCTAAATTAGGTTGCTAATAAGCTAATCATTGTAGTTTAAATGGGGTAGCTTAACAGAGAAAGACTTTATGTTTAGAAGTTTAGGTGACAAGCACAAACAATTAAACATAATACTCATCTCTATAAAACTACATAAATTCATTATGAAACTGTTGAACAATGCACTGATCCTATAAGTGAAACGCATATTTCTAAGCAGTAAGATATTACATACGATCTATTAGTTAGATCATTGTTGTTATTTGAATGTATCTTATTTGTTGGAATATAATCTTGAGATAATCTTACTTAAAATTCATTTTTTTTTCCTAACAATATACCAAATGTAGTGTATTAGCTATTCAGGATTTCATTAATTGAATAATATAATATTACAATGTTTCAAAACATAATCAGAATCAGATTATAATGAAAATTGATCAGAATCATAGCCTAGGATTTAATTTTTAGAAGCGCTTTTAAATATACTAATGATTCTCATTCAACTACAAAGTAAGCAAAGTTACTGGCTTAGCTAACTTAGTTTTAGTAATGTAAAATTCAAGGTTTATGAAAAATGTTTGTCACAAAAACATATCAACTGTAAATAGGCCACAATTTGAGCTAAAACACATTTGAATTAGCTTCATCTACTGATGACTTACCAGAATCTGTCACATACTGACAATAGCATATGAATATATGTATCACTTATGACAAAGAAATCGAATCCTATATTTGAATATTATATTCATAAAGAAATGTCTAACAGGTGAAAACGCTGTTAGAGAAAGCCAATCCCATATATCGAAAACCAGATGAACCAATATCACACAAAGACTATTTCGGAAATTGCAAGAAGAATTTTAAGACCATTCTGAATCGTCATCTCTTATGATCATATTCAACACTATAGGTACGCTCAATCATAAGCAGACCAAAGATGTAATATCAGTGGGAGATATATTTTGTGATACCTATAAAATAAATTGTTGCGACTACGAGAAACACTATATTGGATAAACGGGACGCCATTTTCCTCTGTATACATAAATACATGTTTGCAGTGGGTTGTTGCCACATGTTATCACATATAAGTTTATACGTCGGTATGATTCAGAAAATGCCAGATATCAGGGTCGAGGAAATTTAACGAACGATGGAAAATTTATGAGATCATTACCTACAGATCAACTGATAATCAACAGACATATTGACATGGACTTAATCTACCTACCTATATAAATGAAACCAAAAGTCTGCATGACCAAAGGTCAAATAAACAAAGTCGGCAGGAACAACTGAGGGTATAAAGTGAAACATTTTGACACAAAGTTACTAGGACATATTAACTAGATACTTGAGGAATAATCAAAATACACACTTATGCTTATAGCATGCACTGAAGATATTGTTCATAATAACAACGAAAGCTTCTCAAACAAACCAGTCAGTTTAAGGAGCCTAACATTATCAAAATTACCTACGAGAGCTACAAGTTTTCTCTATCATCTCAGCTACTTCTCAACTTTTATGAATCCCCAGAACCAATAGCAGAGTACTGGCGTCAAAATTATTGATGTCTGTGAACATGATTTGATTTAAAAATTCATCAATTAGATCTGTCAATGGATACCAAGCCTGCTGGTTTATTTGCTTAATTAATATGCAATTATCAATGCCTACCTGGTATTTACTTTGTCAGTGATTAATGGGGAATTCTAAATAAGTATTATCTACTGACAATATGGTAGAACACATTTGCACTTCATGTCAATGAATCATTTACTGTTGCGTTATTCATCTGAGATTGTCTAGCTGTGCAGCTGTGGTTACAATTTTGGGCTTAATTCAAGAATCAAATCAATTTACTCTAATGATCTTCTTGACATTGGTTATTTTTCTCAGATTTTAATACTCCTGTATTGTTCCTATCTGCTATTTTGTTAAGTTTACCTATCATTATTTAATTACCCATATAGATTAGTAAATGAAATACTTTCCAATGTGTCTATTGACAGTGTGAATATCAAGCTTCTAGAAATTTCTTTACATTCTCAAGTATTCTCGATTAATAATTTGAATATTTTCCGATTATATTTAGCGTTTATATCCATTCCACTACTTCATAAAATAGTAATTATGCCTTTTTCACAATTAACCGATATTAATGTAATTAGGATAAGTTTGTATTTTCCCGTTGATTTGTAATGGACTGAAACTGGTCAGTCTCTGTTGCCATATGTGCATCTTGAGCGGATTAACTCTGGACACAGTAGCCTAGTGGTAAACGTGGTGGCGTTTGACACGAAACGAACTGAGTTCGAATCCCAGTGTGAACATCAACATTGGGATGCAGGTATATCCAGCCGATGAGTCCCGAATAGGGCGAAATGTACTTCCTGGATTCCGCTTGCCAGTCACAACCCAACTTAAATATATAACCGATGTTAATGTTTACTTAAGTGAAGAGATGAGGTTCCTTTTTATTTAACATTGTACTTTCAATAGATAATACAAATTATTTTATAATTAATGTTAACTGATATAAAATGAAAACAATTTTATTAGCTTCTAAACTCATATTCATAGATTCATTGTTTAGTTAACAAACAAGCTATACATTTCAGTTAGGTTAAATTGTTTCATATAATATAGAACATCAATTATGAAAATAAGTATACTTTCAAAGTTAATATACTTGTATAACTGTTAAATAGTTTTTTTTTTTTTCTAAGTGATTTGACCTTATAGAAATAAAAGATCCTAGAGATTAATAACAATCAGTAATAAATGATTATGAAAAATATTTGACGTAAATTCAATGAATCACTTCTAGTTTCATTTGAATGTTAGATATTTCATTAATAACCTACTTAAAGTAAGTTAAACGTTCTTATAACATTTATGTAATAATCATTTGTTATAATGAATTGGCTTAATCTGTTTAGTTTGATAGTGTAAGTAAAGTTTGATGAGAAATACCATAGAAATTAAACTATATAAGTTTATTGTTAAAACTTATTACAATTATTGTCAATACTTATTTTCCCTCAGCATATATCAATATATATACAACGACAAGAATTAACATTAACATCGTCTACGTGCATTCAATTAATCTATGAATGAGTTTATCATAGTGAACACTTGGCCATGAATATCTGGCTCGTTGTTATATCATTCAAATATATTAAGTTATGAATAGTGGAATTCTAGTTTATGTGAGTTTTAAATAAATTTGAACAGTTTGCTAATATCCAAGTTAGTAATCATGAATAGTCTATGTCATTTGCATTATTAATCAATAATCTTCATAATTATTCCCCCCCCTGTAGTTAATACATACTAAATACCGCATCATATATAATTATTAAGCTGTAAATCTTTTCATCACATTACTCTACATGAGTTCTTTTTACATGTAAAACATAATGTTACTTAGTATTAGGATAAACTTGTATATTCCCGTTGATTTGTTATAGACTGAAGCTGGTCAGTCACTGTTGCTATGTGTGCATCCTGAGCGGATTGCCTCGATATAGCAAATTATCCACAAGTATTATACAAGTTAGATTGTGACTGGCAAGTGAAATCCAGGACGCTCGTTTCGTCCTATTTGGAACTCATCGACTGTCTGAACTCAGTGGTCTAGTGGTGAACGCGGTGGCGTTCGACACGAAACAGATTGAGTTTGAATCCCAGTGTGAACATCAACATTGGGATGCAGGTACATCCAGCCGATGAGTCCTAAATAGGACGAAACGCGCGTCCTGGATTCCACTTGCCAGTCGCAATCCAACTTATATAATGTTACTTAGATTTATGGTTTATTTAACATTGATATGAATATATGTCATATCTATAGGCGTTAACAAGTTAATATACTCGTGTGGAGCCAGTTATATTGGCAGCACGATTCAAACACTACCCAACCCTTAGTTTTATACACAATTATCAATTTGGGTCATGTTATCCTCAACCTAAATCTTTTTTCAGTACAATGCATGACATTAAGTGTCTGGGTGTAAGTATTTCAAATTTGGGCACTTTAGAAATTTTAGCATTTCAACAGTTCATATTTAAACTTTACCTATAAACCAACACATGTAATCACTGTTTCTACCATAACCTTAACATCCCTTTGTCGGCTAACTTGTCTTGTTTAATTTGTAATATTTTATTTTCATATCTGATAACTAATAATCTTTTATTATAAATCTCTTCCAACCGTTTGTAATCACTATTATCTCCTGCATTCATCTCTTTATCTTATCCTTCATATTTTTATAATCCATAAATTATTTTTTATTCTTGAATTTTTCTTGATTTAAACCATTATGCTGTCTTTCCTTGATTCATCTGATTAAGAAAGTCTTTAAAACATTTTATTGATCAATTTCAGTTTATGATAAATCAGTGGGAAGATCAAAATACATTCTAATTTTATGTCCAAACAGGTTACACAAGTGTGGCTGGTTGGGCTCAGCAACGTAGTAATGAACAAGGTGGTGTTTGGCACAAAACGTGTTAAGGTGGAGTTCCAAGGTGTGAACACTAACACTCGAATACAGGTACATCCAGCTGAAAAATTTCAAATAAGACAAAATGTGCATGCTGAATTTTACTTACCAGTCCAATTCAAATAATACTTATAATCTGTCGTTATATCGAGGCAATCCGCTCAGGATGCACATATGGCAACAGAGACTGACCAATTTCAATCCATGATAAATCAATGATAATATTTGTAAATACACTATTATTATACGATATAAAGTGCTTTTAAAAATTAATATTTTTAAGAAAAACTTCATCACAAACACTATTGTATAGTCTAAACACATGACATTACCTAAAATATGCATTTTCCGATGAGTTGATCTCATTTTTTCTTGAATGATACAATAAGCCTTCTTTTAATATTTAGTGGTTTGTCCCTTAATTAACCGGAAATATAGTTAGGAGGACTACTGTGAATTTTAAGGTTAAATCAAGTTACCCCGATTGATTACGCCATTTATGGAACATTTTACGCTTTACAAATTATCATACAAACTTTGTAAGCTGGAACACTCATTAAATCTACTACTTACAAATTATCACTATGATGACAGGATGCATAGGTAATCAAATATAAGCTACTTACAGTCTCTCACTCTTAATCTAATTTAACAATCAGTTGAAATTGTATTGAAAATAGTTTTATACTACATCACATTGTTTAATTATCATATCTACAAATCGAACAATATTTAGTGATGACGGGTAACATTGAATAGTCAAAAGCTTACGAAAGTCGTGAGTTAGTGAATTCTAAAATAAAAAGAACAACAACCAGTTCAACGCTTAATAATATAATTAATAAAACAGCTAAATAATATCAACATCATCATATCAGTGAATAATATCTCGAGGTGGTTCCTGAAGTTCCAGTGAAAAAGCGTGACCAGTGGAGACCAATTATGTCAGGTGTGAGACAATTTCTTACCAACAACAATGGATGAGGTCATGTAAACATCACACGAATTGACTGAAGTAAAAATATCAACTGTTAGGTGCAAACTCATTGGTTTGATGGTAAAGCGTTATCTATGGAGCCGTAGAGTCCTTGGTTTGATGTCAGACTGGGTGGTAGATGTGAGCTGCTAAAGAGTTCCATACTAGGATAAAATAACTGTCCACTGCTTTATAGTGATCAATGATTATCTAATTCAGACCAATCCATGAATTGATGCAGTTTATGACAAAGACTTTATATTCTATTGAAGTCAGTATAATATAACATATATCTAGTGTATAACACTTGAAAATAAATTGATATATCTATGTATCGGTATGTTCAAATTGGTTTACTTTATAATGAATAGCTATGCGACAAAAGCTATGAATGTTAACATCATGATAAAAGACTAACTTTACAAAAAAAAGGATTTAAAAAGTATTCACATGTAAAATGTCATAGTCTATTGTAACTATAAGAATGAATTTGCATCATTTAATGTTTATTATTTTTCTGTTGTCATTCTTATTTCATATTTTTTCAAAACAGTTTCATCATTAATTCGTATGTGTATCATGCAAATAAATTATTTGACAATATAAAATTGAAAACTACTTATAAGTAGAATGTATTTTAATATTACCGTTGATATTTTACGGACTACAATTAGATCAGTCACCAGTGGCAACCTATCTTAAACTCTACTTACAAGTAGTTTATACTAAAGTTATTCATTTAACTTTGTTGTTTACTAATAAAATTTTGTGTACATAGAATTATTTAAAAATGACACTGTAAACTGTATTAGATTAATTTTACATGTACTAGGAATCGGCTAATAAACGGCTATTACGTAATAACGATAAAGTAAAATTGTTCAATAATGCAATTGTTGTTGCTGCGAATATTTAAAGAGGCTCAAAATGTAATAATGAAAAAATGGTTGCTTGCTATCGATTACAGCAATCTTAAGTTACTACTCAACAACTCACGGATCCATGAATTAAATCTACTACCTGTTATGCAAGTAATTGATAAAATGCTATATTTGCCGACGCTGAGATATAAATTAATGGATAAAAACCGACCTGATGGAAATAGTTCGGTCAATACTTAGAACTATACAACCAAGATATTTTTAAAAATAAATAATTATTCTAATTGGATAATGTGGAGATTGTTGAATTTGGATTCTATGTTAAGAAGTGATCTGAGTTATGCAACCATTGAAATCCACGATTCACTGAACAACTGCTTCACACCATGCAACTACGATCCCTGTCAGTTCACCAGTGACTAAAATCTGGAAGTAATTACTGGAGTTTTAATAAGTACAACATGACTAGTGAATATCAAACATGCAGTGTCATATAGCTATCCAATAATGTCAGTAAATTAGGTCGAGCTATATATATTATGAATTAGTTGCAGTTAGAAATATCAACCATTAAATATGATTCATTAATCCTAGAATATCATGTAGATTGTACTTGTGATGATTGTAATTGTAAGTCGACTAAAGTAAAGTAGTTATTAATTTTCTAATTATTTGAAAAAAATATCCATTTTCCTTTAAATGAACTAACTGCTATTTACGATACAAAACATTAGCATAATTTTCAATATTTTCATTTGAATAAATAAAAAAAGTGTATTGAAAAATTTTTTACTCACAGTAACTTAATGAAATATTTTACATCTATTTATAAGAAAAATGTTACCATTCAACAGTCTAAAGGATAAAATATTAGAATGACGTAATACTGAAGAAAATTTATTACTTCACAAATAAGTTAAGCAACCAATCAATTGTATTTTTATACAATCAACTTTCAGTTTGTAATGATTACATTCCATGCAACTTATAGTCAACAATTAATCATTATATATAATTATATTTTAGGTATATAGTGAATATCGCTTGCATTCTAATGAAATGTCATTTTCCTATTATATTTGTTATTAGAAATATTCAAAGAAAGCAAAAGAACTATGTTAATGTTGATTAGAACAGTAGTTATATCCTTAGTAAAGGACAACTGATTGTATACATGTTAATTGCTTATACATATAGCAGTTTATATATAGTTATGTGTGTAATTCTATGTGTATACATGCATTATACAATACTGACCATTGTTACAAATGTTAGCTATGATCATAATCAATCTCTATATTTAATATCAAAAGAAACTACAGGAGGTCTAATTGCATCATATACACATATATAAGTATAATTGCACAAATAGTTAAAATATTATATCTAGTTACTTATATTTCCTATGTATTCAACAAATAAACATCGTTTGATAAGAAAAATGAATTTGGTGAATATGAATTATTTCTTAAATGTCATCCATATACTGATAAATTGTTATTGGCAAAATAATTAACGAAATTGATTTCATTTAGTTGTTTAATCTAAACTAATCAAATATATTGATAATCTAGATCATTATATTACTTAACTCATTACTCTTTCAGTTACGCAAATACTTATATAACTATCACATGATTTACTTGGTATACTTAATCAGTATGAAGAATATCTACACAAATGTATGATATTAGATAGGATTTGTGGTTTTCTCTTTTGTTTACTTACTTCTAATGAATAACATAATCATACTTTTGATTTATACTGATTACGAAAAAGTTGTAGAATTTTAAGTCAATGATGTATGTAATGCTCTCATTATATTCAAGTTAAGCAACGATCTGTGCAACGAGAGTTTATTTCAGTCAGATACAATAAGTGAATGGTATACATTTACATATAAAAGGTTAAACACATTTGTATAAGTAATGGTATTTGCTGTTGACATGCATACATTATAATTGTAATGCAACTATACACTTTATTAAACAGCAACATGCGATTTTGTTTCACGTAGTGCTAACTGAGGGCTATTGTCCTGTTAAACAATTAGATAATAGTTCAATTGGGACGGTTATTTTTGTGGAGATTGGTTATTTCATTAGATTAGATATATCACAGATTGATGGTGGCAGGGTACCATTAAAAACCAGGGAGAACTGGACAGATGTTTCGTTCTACTGTGGAACTCTTCAGCAGTGCGCACCCACGATTCTGTACCAGGGACTTCAGGTTGACGCGAACGCCCAACCATCTGCACCACTGGGTCGGCATCCAATGGTAGAATTCCCACTTCCTTTGGTATCTTGATAAGATGTCCTTCTTTCCAGTCTGCAGCCGGCACTTGTTCTTCCTCCCAAGATCTCTTTGAATAAAACGTCGAGTAACCTTGCTGTTAGGTCGATATCTGACTTGAGTGCGTCAGCTGGTATATTGTCAGGTCCTGCTGCTTTCCCACTTTTGATTTGTCTGATGATCATTTTGATTTCTTCCATCGTTGGTGAAGTGACATCTATCAGGAGATTTGTAGGTGCTGCTTCGATGTGGGTGGGTTCAGTGGAGCTGGCTTATTCAAGAGTACCTCAAAGTGTTCTACCCACCTATTCTTCTGTTCTTCAATCTCAGTCAGTGTCTCGCCTTCTTTGTTCGTGACCTATCGCTCTAGTTTACCATGTTTATCCGCCAGTTTCTTCGTTGTGTCGTATAGCTGTTTCATATTTCCTTCTCTTGCAGCTTTCTCGGCTGTCGTTGCAAGGCCTTCGATGTATTTCCGTTTGTCGGCTCTTATGCTCTTCTTCACCTGCTTATTTGCTCCTGAGTATTCAGCTTGAGCCTTGATTTTCCCTGCTCTTGTTTGGCTGTTGATGATTTCTATCTTCTTGTTCCTCCTTTGTTGAATTTTGCTCAATGTCTCAGTGGAGATCCATTCATTATAATGGTGCTGCTTGCAGTCTAGAACCTCCTGACACGTTGACGTTAGCGCTTCTTTGATTTCTTTCCAGTTATCCTCCATAGTGGTTTCTTCTTCTTTCGGTAAATCTTGTAAGGCTTGGAATCTGCTGTTGAGAGATATTTTGAATTCATTGAGTTTGTCAGTGTCTCAGAGAAAGCCTATATTGAACCGTTGTACTGCTGCCACTCCAGTTGTCCACTGCCTCTTTAGCTTCAGTTTCATTTTAGCAACTACTAGGTGGTGGTTTGAAGCTATGTCAGCTCCTCTCCTCGTTCGCACATCTTCCATTGATCTTCTAAATATTTTATTAATACATATATAATCGATTTGATTCTCAGTGGTATGATCCAGTGAGACCCATGTGGCCTTGTGTATGCGTTTGTGGGCGAATATTGTACCACCTATAACTAATTTGTTGAAGGCATATAGGTTTGTAAATCTTTCACCATTGTCATTTCTGTCTCCCAGTCCCTATTGTCCCATGATTTCTTCATATCCAGTGTTGTCCATTCCGACTTTGGCGTTTAGGTCTTCCATCAGGATTGTCAAATCCTTTCCTCGACACTTTGCTATAATTGATTGCAGTCTATCATAAAACCGATCTTTGTCTTCGTCGTTGCGGTCATTGGTTGGTGCATAGCATTGGATAATATTCATTGTAATCGCCTCCCTCATTGTTTTGAAAGATGCTTTGATGATCCTGGGTCCATGTGGTTCACATCCTACAAGTGCATTACGTGCCTCCTTGGACGGCATCAGAGTAACCCCATGGGTGTGAGGAGCATTTTCCTCTTCGTGACCGGAGTATAGTAGCATCTTTTCCGAAGCCAATGTTTTCTGTCCAGCTTCAGTCCAATGGGTTTCGCTGATTCCGAGTATTGTCAAGTTGTATCTCTTCATTTCTGCAGCTATTTGATTTGTCTTCCCACTCTCCTACATTGTTCGAATATTCCATGTACCTATAAAAATATTTGCTCTGGTTGTTAGAAGGGTGGGTCATTGGCCTCATGACTTCCGAAGAATTTCGGCTTTTATCATGAGGCGTAATGAATCCTTCCACTCCCAGGGCAGAGTTTAAATGATTTATCTTGTTTAATCTGGTTTGCGTTTTTTTATCAAGCTTGGGTTTTACGGGATGGGGGTGCTAGCCCCATGCCCAACTCTCCTCCTTTATCCGGGCTTAGGACTGGTAGTAACCCTAGGAGAGCTACAGGCGGAGTTTCTAACTACATGAATAGTTTTAAATTTTTCAAACGATACTCGTGTTTAATTTACAACACTAACATTATTCATTTGACCACGAACTATCATGTTGAAGTTGATATGGAATACATTTCACCTGGAAGTAATATCAGAGTTGATTTAAAGACAAATGAGTATTGAAGAATTATGCATGAACAAAGAGATTTAATGAAAACTCGTCGTTTATGTTTACCACAAGTATTGTTTCTTTACGACAAACAACAGTTTTTTGCATATACGGTAAGCGGATTACTCAAAATGACTTGAATCTATGTATGAGGATTGAATGCTAAAATTCTGAGTATGTTGGAACAATGGAAAAGAACCTTCTTAATTACGAAAGCAGATTACAATAAGCTCTAAGATGTAATATAATGACTGGATTTAATGATAATAGAACTAGAATTCTTTAACGCAACTTCGCTGATAATTGTCAGTTTAATAGAAAGTTTGATATAAAAGATTTTAGCGAAAAATCCAACAATTTTAAACTAGTTAAACTTCATATTAATGTCTGATTAATTCATGCATTACTTACGTTACGTATACTGAAAGCGACTGCACATTTTATGCTCAGAGTTATGGATATATGTTTTAAAGTAAGTACTTTCTTAAATTCTATACACTTTTTCGATGGATCCAAGTCGTAATAACATATTCAACAATCGATGACTAAGATTATTTCAGTATCTTACTTTGCTTATGTCCTATTGTTTATTACATATATCTGATAACTTCTCACATTCCTTCAGTTTAAATCTTTTATCTGAAAGCATCGTCTACACATCGCTTTCTTACCAGTGATAATGGTAAATAGTATTAGCACTAATATTTGTGTTTTTTACTTACTGTAATTAATCTATGGTTTTACACATTGTTCCATTTGAAGCAAAATAAAGTCACTAACCAAAATCAACTGTTAAGAAAGTTAGTGACTAGAAAGCATTATAATGCCATTAAAAGACTACGTATTCATTTATGAAAATTGGATCCTATTATAACAATGATTGGTTTATTAATACAAATTTACACTTGTTAAAAATGTCGTGTTTCCCCCCACTTCCAATGTCATACATGAACAGTAATATCGTGATGTACATGCTAAGTGAATGCATTCGGCATGCTTTTTGTCTTATTTAAGACTCTTGAGCTGGATGTACTCGTATACGTGTTGATCTTTATGCCTGGACTCAAACTTAGTCCGTCTTTACCAGACGCTATGAGTCCAGCTATTATGTTCAGATATCAACATTGTGATGTAGATAGGTCTACGTGATGTATTACATATAGGATATAACCTACGTTCTATATGCCTTATATGTAAAGCAACACTGTATCAAGACAATTGGTTCTAGCTGCATGTATAGTAACAGAGATTGATCAACTGTAATCTTTAACAACATCAACAAGAAGAAACAAACACTTTTAAATTGTTATTTGTTATTACTTCTGATAAACGTCCTTTAGCTTAAATTAGTGGAATATACTCAAAATAATAAATAACACACCCATACACTGACTTGAAAGTAGAAGAATAAATGGAATTAATTTCTTAAATTAATTAAGCAGATATAAAAGTTATAAGAATGTGATCTATAGATTAAAATAATAAAATACTATCTAGAACAGTATTAACATAGATACTTTTTTCTTTCTCCACGCATACTACTCTAATACTTACTTACCATTAACTTTCATTATGTTCATTATCCATTCTTGATGATAATAACATTACTGATAAACATATTCTATTAGTAATCTTACACAAGGGAGTAATTAGCTGATAACTTAACTTTTATAAATTTAAAACATTAAGTGTTGTTCACTAGAGTATCCGTATACTAGAAAGTTCCATGATGCAAATTATACATATTTATGAATAGTTCTATAGTGTTAGTATGTGTTCACTAGTGAGAGAGTAAACTAATCATAGAGGTAATGAGAGTTTTAGTAAATATGTTTATCAAATACATACAACTATATGTAGATGAATATGATCAATTGAACATGCTACATTTCTTTAAAACTTCACCTTAATTCACCTAGAATAATCAGCTCATTAGTAACTAACTTCAGGATGTTCCTGAAGTTTTAGCAAGAAGTAGACTGGTGGAGATTAGACATGTCGGGAGTGAGAAATTCATAGTAAGTGACATTATCTATTTGTTCTGTATCACAAATTGATGGAATTTAGAATTGTACCACTGGACACCGAGTGCCCCTATGGTATAGATGGTTTTAGCGTTCGACGTGACCCACTTAACATTGGCTGAATTCCATGACAGAATCGAGGATGACTGTTGCTGAGAGGCTCCTTGCCAGGATAAAACAGTTATCTATTGCTCCCTGGACTTTAGTAGCCCCAGTTGATATTAATCTCTGACGAATACATACAACTAAATATAATACTGGTCGCCTTAATTCCATTGCAGAATTTTTATACATACATCCAAGGTCTACAACATAATCCTTTTATAGTGTGATATAAAATGTTGTACATTATAACTTAAACAACTTGATTATATATTCTTATGAGAATGAAATAGTCTGGAAGACATAACTTTTAGAAATTAACCGTACATAATTCTAGGCTTAGTACATAATTCATCACATTTCCCCTATATTCCAAAATTAAAACTTTATAATTGATTACTAAAGCACGTTTCTAGAATGGAGAAACTATTCAATTATTTACAACAAAATATTTTCAAAAACTGGCAAGCAGAATCCAGGGATGCAGATGAATCTAGTTGACGCATCCTAATTAAAGCAAAACAAATATCCTGGATTCCACTTGCCAGTCACAATCCAATTCAAATAATACTTCCGGACCGTCGCTATATTGAGGCAACCCTCTCAGAAAGCACCTATGTCAACCGAGACTGATCAATTTCAGTACATGTTAAATCAATAAGAAGATACAAATTCATTCCAATTATTTTCAGAAAATTATTCTTTTATATAACTATTTAGAAATATGTAGATTATTTGAAGAATATTATTTTTTATAAGACAAACATTTGATTACCACGTTCAGTTATGAATATCAACCATTCATTGATGTAAGATATTTTATACTGTTTTGATATTGTAATGTAATCAGGTTTCTTCAACGATCGTGAATGAAAACGATATAGTCTGTTCTATTTATACACCTATATAGTTTGTAAAATGTAATGAAATGATTACACATAATTTACCGTAGATATTACATTCTTTCCACGTTGGTAATGGTTGCATTGATAAAATGAAAAATGAATTATTGATTTGGTAATTATGCATATTTTGAAATAACTAATATTAGAAGAAATAAGAGTCTGAAATTATAAATGATGTAACAGTAGGATGAACTTGTATATTCCAGTTGATTTGTTATATAATACTTATGAAAAATTTGCTATATCGAGGTAATCCGCTCAGGATGCGCATATAACAACAATGACTGATCAGCTTCAGTCTATAACAAACCAACGGGAATATACAAGTTCACCCTAATACTAATGTGCCCGTTGCACTAGTGTGACTGTCTGGACTGAGTAGTCTAGTGGTGAACGCGGTGGCATTCTACACGAAACGGACTGAGTTCGAATCCCACTGTGAACATCAACATTGGGATGCAGGTACATCCAGCCGATGAGTCCCAAATAGGACGAAACGCGCGTCCTGGATTTCACTTGCCAGTCACAATCCAACTTATATAATACAAATGATGTAACAGTTACGAAAAGAAATAACAGTCAGTGAAGTTAAGAATAACGTGGTTAGAAACGGTGTATCGAATGACTGATGACCATCGACGATGATATTCATTCCTAGTGGCCTGAGAATAAGTGAGTAACAAGTACTTAGAGTTGACTAGTTCAAAATATGAATTGGGCTTTAGTAAAAGTTACAATCTATGGACTAGGTTCTTCATGACCGTTGATATTGACACACTGATATTTTATTCTTGAACAATGAATGGTATTCTTCAAACAACATTTTATCCAAATATATTTGTTTTTTTTCTTAGTTGGCTTGTCGATAGCAAAATTGTTTCAAATAACCTTTAGATATAGGAATATTTATTCAAAGAACATTCCTTCAGGCATTTTCATTTTGTAAAATTCTATGCTACAATTCCATGTTTATTTCAATTCATTTTGATCCCTTAAACTTTTTCTTAATCCAATATTTTCCTCAATTATTTAACTGCCTACTTGAAAGACTAAAGATTCATCCATTTCATTAATGATAAAACAGGAGGCATACCTGGCAAATTGGTAGATTTTATTTATGTCAAGAAGAAACAGTGGTTTTTTACATTCGAAAAACCTAGAAAAGCTTCATTTAAATGTTTACATTTATTATGTTCAAAAGTGATTAGACAAACCATTATTAAATTATGTATATTTTCGTTAAGTAGAACATTTGATTGTCATAACAACTAAATAAGACTGAACAAATTATCTGGTAATCCCAATATTGATTGTAGGTGAATTAGGTCTATAGATTCGATATGCCGTATGTATGTTATATTTGACTGGAACAGTATTAATTGCGACCATATTCTAAATGTAGGTATCAGTGACTAATAGTAGTATCAAAAATTGTGTGTTAGCGATTTAAAGTTTTAAATTTATCCGGATTTTCTGTTATTGACATTAAAGACTTCAGTTTGTGAGTCTCTATTCGTAAATGTACAGCTTGATTGTAGTGTTTTGAATGTAATTAAAAAGTTCTAGTAAAGTGAGACTGTAACCTACTTTGAGAACTGGTACATTTCTTCCTTACAATTCGAAATCATTCATCTAGTTGTATTTGGATTGCATCTTAGTACTGAAGTTCACAATGCGATAGAATTCAGCACAACAGTGAAGCTCAAACTCGTCGACCTGTAATATTCTACAACCCCAATATTGTATACGTTATCCGGATTTAGGAGTTTCAGTGCGAACGCCTTGTTATGCAAAGAGAAAGGTAGGTATTGGGTAAGAATAACATTCAGAGCATCATTACGGTGTTCAAGCATATTCAGTTGACTAATCCAAAATAAAAAGAAATCGGTGTCCTAAATTTTAAATTTAACCACATATGTAATTTTCTTATTCAAAAATACTGTATAAACTTCTTTATCCTGACTAAAGGAAAATAAGTTTTGATTATTATTAGGTGCTGTGGAGATTATAGAATGTTAATTGGATATCACATATTGGACTAAATTAAACAATCATTGAAAACCGCTATGAACTGCATAGATGTTCCATCTTAGTATGAAGCTCTTCAGCAGCGTACGCCAGTGACCTTACTAGGGGCTGAAACCAAAATCCTTTGAATCCCCAGAGAAAGCTTCGGCATTAGGCCACTTAGTCGGCTCCCAACGGTTGATATTTTTATTTCAGTCAATTCGTAATGCTCAGCCTCATCCATTACTATTGGTTGGTAACTATTTCACATCCTACACGGATGATCTCTACTGGTCACGTCTTCTCACTAGAATTCTAGGAATCACCTCCAGGAGTTAGTCACTAGTTGGATGATATTGGTTGTAATTAGATAGTATGGAGATTGTTGAATACTATCTTGATATTACGAATTTATTTGAGACACTGCGTCCTGGGTTCTATTCCTGATGCGCACTGTTGGAGAAAATAAATTTTATTTGCAATACAACTATTACATATTAAGAAACAATTTGCCAGAGTAAGTTCCATATCACAATGTTCTTAGTAGTTGTTTGATATTTAATATGCAACCTAAATGATAACAATCAACCCATTTTCATTTAACATTAACTAAGAGTATTTACTCCTTGTAATGACTAAGTTTCTTTGATACTTAAGCTAGTGTAAAAGCAATAACTGATTAATAGCACGTTTATAGAATGCTAAATCTACTACTAATAACATGTATCATTTATATGTGCGGATATTAAAGAGTTGGTTAAATGACCCATGAAATAATGATAGTGAATTAAACATTAATGTGTTGGTAAAATAAAGAAATTTAAAACAAACTATATAAGTATATGATTCCAATAAATGAAACTAGTAGATATTCTAAATTGTTATTCGGTAGACTAGTTCAAACAATAACAGGGAAAGAATAATAAACATTTAACTCTGATATAAAACTGTTTGAAGTAGGTTAATTCACTTTCTTACCATCAGATCGTTTGATACATATTTTATCTTAAAAGATTCAATAGCATCATTTGAGGTGAGACAATAAATCCATAAAAAGCTCAATTATTTAGTATCTTGTGCACGTAGGTCAGCTGATGAAGACTGTTTAAGAGTTAAAAGTCAATATTAACCTGCCAAGAGTAATATATTTCTGCCTTTGTTAAATATTCAAAGGATTCTAATAAATGTGCCCAAAAGTATGGTAATCCATCAGCATAACAAGTATATTGTATGATTAAAGAATAAATAGAGACAACTGAAATGAATAAACTTTTTTTCTGACAATATCATCTACTAATGCTGTCTAATTGTATATGTATAGACAAATCTTACAAGATTCAAGTCAACTGATAAATAGAAAGGGTATAGACTATAGAGTATTCAAAAACTTCTAGTATCATATGAATCACTATGATATAAATTATACAGAAACGTTTTAAGTTGAACATAGAAGCTAGAATTGTCCAAATGACAAACTGGAAATAAGTTTAGAAAATTGTAGTCATTGTAGAAAGTTGGGAGAGGTTTATCATAGAACGATTACTCAGTATAAGAAATTAAATGAAATTATAAACAAACTGAGAAGAAATATGTTATGATTAATGTTAAATGAGGAGTTGTACATACAAGTTTAAATTGTTGCATTGTTAAAAATTTGACTATACACAAATTATAAATCCGTACAACCTTTCAACCATATCACTTTACGATCTACATGATGTCAAAGGAAGATTTTGCCAGTGGGGTGTAACGTGATCAGAGTTGATCAGATATTCTTGTATTGAGACGTAGATAAGTTTGTATTTACCTTTTAGAATTTAAGTCAGTTACTGTTTTGACATACAGAATAAAATGATGGCATAATATATGTTGGCTGATCATCAGCTACAAACAGCTCAAAAGTATAACTAGCAATACTAATATTATAAACAACACAATACGTACAACAAATCCATAACATTGGGTTCAAAACGGAACAAAAGTCATAGAGATTAGAAGATGCATAAAATATCTGACACAGTGGTAAATATCGAGGAGTATTTATGTATTCCGAATTAAGTCAGATAAAGGAAGTTTATTGTAGCAAATACTAAATAAGATATAATGATTATAATTAATGAATGCATGGTTATGCAATAAAATGAGCCAACTGGCATAGAATTAATACTGACGTCATGAATAGATGTCAGTTAATTAAAATAAAGAGATTCTGTAATCTACAAATTTCTTTGACATAACAACTTCTACAATGGCAATCAAATATCTACAATATTTTATTTCTATATTCAGAAGTAAAGTTGAAAGCATATGATAGTAAAAGAGTCTGTAAGACAAGGAAAAAAGTGATATTCATTGTTTAATAATTATATTAAAAGCTTCTATGATTCTCACCACATGTCCACTGTTGATGCTGTGTTTGGTTATTGCACTTGTGAACATTTTTCTTTCGTTCAGATATGTATATTGCAATGTGGTAAGAAAACCTAGTAGAGGCGTTTCTCTTGGTTATTCTTATGTCCTTATCATCATAAGTATGTGTAAATTGATATATTTACTTAGAGCTAACTTCAGTAGAGTACAGATCTACATTTGTCAGTTTTAAAATACACTCTGTATTATTAACCAAACTTCAAAGAAGAGCCATTTTTAATGCTGCTTTAACCCTTTTATCACTTTTGTTTGATATCTCATCTCTTTTAAATGAAATATGCTTAAAAACAGAATTTCACTCCACAGTTGGATGTTTAGGGATTCTCATGAATTTTTTTCCCATACTTCATAGTGAATTCCCGAAAATATCTGTTCTTTGCATAACATTTTCCAATATATATGAATTCGTACTCATATGAACACAAATCTCTGGCTTTATTAAACAATGATTTTTTCTAAGTTTGCTTCAATTTTAGCTAAATTATTGGCAGATTGTCATCAGAACTGATTACCTCAAGTAGTGTTCTCTTTACTGGATCATATTTTCTTAAATCTTCTCGGTCTCTATTCCCTTCCATGAATACTAACTCTGTTACTATCTTCCTCACTCTGGGATTTGATTCGATAATTTAATCTCTATCTGCTAATTGAGGCATGGCAACTTGAACTGACGTACGCATGTACCAAGTTCTACGTTGCAACTATCTGTCTGTCTGTCAGATTATTGGAATCAACTGAGAGAAACTCTTGATTGTGTTCTTTAAGAAGTAGATTCAAATTTTCCAAAGAAGGGAACCAGACAAGTATTTCAAATAAATTCATGTTCTCGTTTGATGTTTGTTATTTATTTACAAATGTATCATGGTATGAAACTGTAACCATAATTTGTGACAATGCTGATTTAGTCTCTTCACCCTAAACTGAATAACGGAAACTGCCATTACTTTACACAAATGGTGTGTTTTTTCTTATTCAATTGAATCCGGTTATAAAATTGTGTATCTTACTTATTCCAAGTTGGTTTATTAAATAAATAGAACTTGGTTAACAATCAAATGGTTTTCTTCTCTACCTTTAATTTTTTAATCCTCCTAAACTTCAGTTTTCTCTAAAAGCCATTACTACCTCCCACTTATTTTTTGGTGTTCTACATCGGACAGACATATCTCCACATTGTTTCTATATTCACTTTTGTTTCTAAAAATGGTTTGTTTAACTATCCCGTTAAAATGCTCCTTTACAACAATCCTTATTTTTTATTTAACTCTTACAATAATTCGATGAATACTCAGTATCTTAGCAACTATATTTTTAGATTTCTACCAAAATTAAAGTACTTCCCCTCCCCCACCTTCACCTTTTTTATTGTTAGTATGTTAGATTATTTACTTTTAGAGAGAAATATAATTGATTATTATTGTTATTATTATGCATATTCACGACTATACAACTTCGTGAATGAATTCACTAGAAAGTGAATTCTTCACTGTAAAACAATCTTCTTTTACTTAACTAAATAGTAACTATCATCAATTAATAGTACATTACATGATCTACGTGAATATTTACGATGAGGAAGAAAATGAAAGTTAATTACAATGAAGTAGATGTAAATGAAAATGAATTAAAGTATTAAAAAATAAACATATGAATAGAACTACTTAAAATGTACACTTAAAGTAATTCAAATGCAAAACAAAGTGAATTTTTTGTGTATTACGAAATCTTTTGATGTAATGAAATACATTTTATAAAGTTTACTTGATTGTAATTATCATAGATTCATGTCGGTGAGATTTCACTGGTTAGTAGAGGGTGGTTGACAGCTGTATCATCCTAGTTAGTCATCTTTGGGGGGGGGTCATATAGGGGGACGAAACAGCTTTATATTGCTCTCAGGTTTTTCTAGTTTATAATCCGTTACGGATGCAATCAACTAAACTTACTACCTCTCTCCAAAAAACGCCTCAGTACAACTACAATAATCAGCCTACTGATGACTATTCTAGAGACGTTCAAGTAAAAGTTGTCATTGGATAAAGTCAAACACTTTGAAATTGAATTATCTACTACCAGTAGCATTGATTGGTCTTCGTACTAAGCCACAAGATGATGAAGGCTGGAGTTATATTACTGGACATAGACTGGTCTAGTGGTTCAGATGTTTAAGCAATCATCGTGCAATTTGAATGCCGTCTAATGGATCCTGTGACTGTAACGAGGGTAAGGACTTCTGAGGAATTTCGTTCTAGGATGAAATAACCATTTAGTTCACCCTAGTCTGTGATGAATGCAGACAACTAGATTTATTACTTATCTCTCCAAAATCACCTCAATATAACCAAATATCATAAAGCTGATTTTATCAGAATATTTATATCATGATGCCTTTTTAATGTGTTATACACTTAGTTCATTTGACATTATAAAGTTTTGTTGACGACTATGTAAGATTTCTGGATGAAAATTATTTTAGTCTTAATGAGTTACCATAACTATAGTTCATATAATTTTTGTTCCATTCCAAGTAATGAAGGTTGAGAATGGTGATAACTAAACAATCCACTCAACGAGAGAAACATGTGCGACAGTTGGAGGATGTAATTTCATTGTGATATAGTCCTAAATGTACCTTCATAACTGGCAAAATATTGTTTTAGTATGTTTAACAAAAGACCTTGCAATTCAGTAAACACTCAATAAAAATAAAACTCCGTCTGTAGCTCTCCTAGGGTTACTACCGGTCCTAAGCCCGGATAAAAGGAGGAGGGTTGGGCATGGGGCTAGCACCCCCATCCCGTAAAACCCAAGCTTGATAAAAAAACGCAAACCAGATTAAACAAGATAAATCATTTAAACTCTGCCCTGGGAGTAGAAGGATTCATGACGCCTCATGATGAAAGCCGAAATTCTTCGGCGGTCATGAGACCGATGACCCACCCTTCTAACAACCAGAGCAAATATTTTTATAGGTACATGGAATATTCGAACAATGTAGGAGAGTGGGAAGATAAATCAAATAGCTGCAGAAATGAAGAGATACAACTTGACAATACTCGGAATCAGCGAAACCCATTGGACTCAAGCTGGACAGAAAACATTGGCTTCGGGAGAGATGCTGTCAAACTCCGGCTACGAAGAGTAAAATGCTCCTCACACCCAAGGAGTTGCTCTGATGCTGTCCAAAGAGGCACGAAATGCACTTGTAGGATGGGAACCACATGGACCCAGGATCATCAAAGCATCTTTCAAAACAATGAGGGAGGCGATTACAATGAATATTATCCAATGCTATGCACCAACCAATGACGGCAATGACGAAGACAAAAATCAGTTTTATGATAGACTGCAATCAATTATAGCAAAGTGTCGAGGAAAGGATCTGACAATCCTGATGGAAGACCTAAACGCCAAAGTCGGAATGGACAACACTGGATATGAAGAAATCATGGGACAATAGGGACTGGGAGACAGAAATGACAATGGTGAAAGATTTACAAACCTATATGCCTTCAACAAATTAGTTATAGGTGGTACAATATTCGCCCACAAACGCATACACAAGGCCACATGGGTCTCACTGGATCATACCACTGAGAATCAAATCGATTATATATGTATTAATAAAATATTTAGAAGATCAATGGAAGATGTGCGAACGAGGAGAGGAGCTGACATAGCTTCAAACCACCACCTAGTAGTTGCTAAAATGAAACTGAAGCTAAAGAAGCAGTGGACAACTGGAGTGGCAGCAGTACAACGGTTCAATATAGGCTTCTAAGGAGGAACAAGAAGATAGAAATCAACAACAGCCGAACAAGAGCAGAAAAAATCAAGGCTCAAGCTGAATACTCAGAAGCAAATAAGCAAGTAAAGAAGAGCATTAGAGCTGACAAACGGAAATACATCGAAAGCCTTGCAACGACAGCGGAGAAAGCTGCAAGAGAAGGAAATATGAAACAGCTATACGACACAACGAAGAAACTGGCAAATAAACATGGTAAACTAGAGCTAAAGGTCAAGAACAAAGAAGGCGAGACACTGACTGAGATTGAAGAACAAAAGAATAGGTGGGTAGAACACTTTGAGGTACTCTTGAATAAGCCAGCTCCACTGAACCCACCCACCGGACATCGAAGCAGCACCTACAAATCTCCTGATAGATGTCACTCCACCAACGATGGAAGAAATCAAGATAGCCGTCGGACAAATCAAAAGTGGGAAAGCAGCAGGACCTGACAATATACCAGCTGAAGCACTCAAGTCAGATATCGACCTAAGTGGCAGCAGTACAACGGTTCAATATAGGCTTTCTCCGAGACACTGACAAACTCAATGAATTCAAAATATCTCTCAACAACAGGTTCCAAGCCTTACAAGATCTGCCGAAAAGAAGAAACCACTATGGAGGACAACTGGAAAGAAATCAAAGAAGCACTAACGTCAACGTGTCAGGAGGTTCTAGGCCGCAAGAAGCACCATTATAAGGAATGGATCTCCACTGAGACATTGAGCAAAATTCAACAAAGGAGGAACAAGAAGATAGAAATCAACAACAGCCGAACAAGAGCAGAAAAAATCAAGGCTCAAGCTGAATACTCAGAAGCAAATAAGCAAGTAAAGAAGAGCATTAGAGCTGACAAACGGAAATACATCGAAAGCCTTGCAACGACAGCGGAGAAAGCTGCAAGAGAAGGAAATATGAAACAGCTATACGACACAACGAAGAAACTGGCAAATAAACATGGTAAACTAGAGCTAAAGGTCAAGAACAAAGAAGGCGAGACACTGACTGAGATTGAAGAACAAAAGAATAGGTGGGTAGAACACTTTGAGGTACTCTTGAATAAGCCAGCTCCACTGAACCCACCCACCGGACATCGAAGCAGCACCTACAAATCTCCTGATAGATGTCACTCCACCAACGATGGAAGAAATCAAGATAGCCGTCGGACAAATCAAAAGTGGGAAAGCAGCAGGACCTGACAATATACCAGCTGAAGCACTCAAGTCAGATATCGACCTAACAGCAAGGATACTCAACGTTTTATTCAAAAAGATCTGGGAAGATGAACAAGTTCCGGCAGATTGGAAAGAAGGACATCTTATCAAGATACCAAAGAAAGGAGATTTGAGCAAATAAGACAACTACAGAGGGTTCATGCTACTGTCGATACCAGGGAAAGTCTTCAACAGAGTGTTGCTGAACAGAATGAAAGATTCAGTGGAGGCTCAACTTCGAGATCAACAGGCTGGTTTTCGTAAGGATCGGTCGTGCACTGACCAAATCGCAACACTACGGATCATCGTTGAACAATCAATTGAATGGAACTCGCCACTGTACATCAACTTCATTTATTATGAGAAGGCGTTTGACAGTATAGGTAGGAGAACACTATGGAAACTTCTTCGACACTAAGACTTACCAGAGAAACTCGTCAACATCATCCGGAACTCTTACGATGGAACACAGTGCAAAATTGTGCATGGAGGACAACTGACAAATGCATTCACAGTGAGGACCGAAAGTCAGACAACGTTGCCTGCTCTCACCTTTTCTCTTCCTCCTAGTGGTTAACTGGATCATGAAGACCTCCACATCTGAGGGAATGTAGGGGATTCAATGGACAAGTAGGATGCAACTCGATGATTTGGACTTTGAGGATAACCTAGCTCTTTTAGCACATACACACCAACAGATGCAAGCGAAGACAACCAGTGTTGCAGCGACTTCAGAATCAGTAATCCTGAACATACATAAGTGAAAGAGCAAGATTCTCAAATACAACACAATGAGCACCAACTTAATTGAAGTTGATGGAGAAACTCTGGAAGAAATGGATACTTTCACATATCTGGGGAGCATCATCGGTCAACAAGGAGGGTCCGATGCAGATGTAAAGACAAGGATTGGCAAAGCCACGGCAGCATTCCTACAGTTGAAAAACATATGGCACTCAAAACAAATATCAACTAACCTCAAAGTCAGACTCTTCAATTCGAACGTGAAGACAGTCCTGCTGAATGGAGCTGAAACTTGGAGAATTACTGCAAACGTCATCAGACAGATATAAGCATTTATATACAACTGCCTACGAAAGATACTGAATGTCCGTTGGCTGGAAACCATCAGCAACAGCTTTCTATGGGAGAGAACAAACCAACTTCGAGCCGAAGAGAAAATTAGGAAAAGACGTTGGAAATGGATAGGACATACAGTGCGGAAATCATCAGACTGCATCATGAGGCTAGCATTAACTTGGGATCCTGTTGGGAAACAGAAAAGAGAAATGCCAAAGAACCCACTGCATCGAGAATTGGAGGCTGATGTTAAGAGAATGAACAGAAACTGGAAACAATTGGAAAGGAATACTCAGGACAGTGTTCGATGGAGAATCCTGGTGAGAGGTCTGTGCTACTCATTGAGGAGTAACGGGCGTAAGTAAGTAAGTAAGCAATAGAAATAAGTTTAGTCAGTAACCAATATAACTAGACTCACTAAGCTCATGCGATAAAGATTAAATCTTAGTCTTATAGTCTGTTAATTTTAAGTAAAAATTATTTTGATGGTTACATGAATCTTTTAAATTAATCAACACCTGAGATATTGAATACAGAAACAGTAATTTTTATTTATGTTCGAGATTATAAATGTCCACTGTTGAAATATACCAAACTGTTATCAACATATTTCCAGTATTAATTGATAGATAAACTGTGGATGGTGATAAACTGCATTAGCCACGGAAAGTAAGAGTTAGTAGGATATATTTGAGTGTATTCGTCACAGATAGATGTTGGTTGGGTACCAATGAAAACCATGGAACACTGTACAGCTGTTTTATTCTAGTATGGAACTCGTCAGTTTGTGTACTATTGTTTCGGAGAGAAAATCAAACCCAAGGCTCTCTGGTTTTTAGTGATATCCAACCGATATCAATCTCTAACAAATACAATCAATAAAATTTAATACTTGTCTCCACAAAATCGCCTCAATTCACTTTGATGGAGTAGTTCAGTGATAAATATAACAGGCGATTATTAACGTTAATAGTTACATTCTTTACATTACTAAAGTACTGTGAACACTGAAGTAAAATACTTAGTGACAACCAATATTTTCGTTATTTATCCTGCACTCAGGTCATATCTGTAAAGGTAGATACACTACAGTTTAACTTCATTCAAGTGAATAATTATGAATGCAGATTATTGAAACTTAAAAAAATGGTTGCGTTATTAAGTGGAAAAAAATGTAGACGGAAACTCTCCAATAATTGTTACATTTCTATTCTTGTTAATTTTTTCAGTAGAATAGTAACAATCATTTATGGAATCCCATACAACTTATACGAGACGAATGAGATAATATCTAGAATAGCTGAATAGAGCACGAGCAATTGTCATAGAAGATGAATGATAGATATTAACTGTTTAAAGGATTGGAATTGTTTCAAATTGAATGGTTGTTAAACAGACGTTTGTCGTCAGAAGACAGAAACTGGTGCTGAAAATTCCCGAATATAATAGGACTTTCAGTATTAAAAAAAGGTATTGCGGTGTTTAATATATTATCGTTACAAGTGAGTGTATAATGTCAGTTATGCTGTTTTTATAGAGGAAACAGTTGTACACACATTCCTGTTTACCATGTTTGGCTCATATTTCTCGCAGTCAACATTTACTTAAAATTATAAAATTCACTAGCTTTTCAAACTTCTTATTCATTCATATTGACTGCTGGAATTACTAGCAGAAATCCCTAAGAAACTTCCAGAAGCCTCGAAGGACTAGTCTGTCTTGTCGTTACGCACATTTCTCAAAAACTGTGACTTGGCATTATCTCACATATTTATTGAGTAAAATCCTGTTTTCGAATTGGATGAAATGGGGTGATCATTTGTGAGGTAAAAATTGACACTTGACATTTAGTGTAGCGAAATGTTTCATCTCTTTTCCTTACTTGTGATTTGTGATTTCAGAGATTTTAAAGATTCGAGTTCGTTAAATTGTATGCAGATAAGCTAATAGCAATCTAAGTCCAAATACAAGGTTTACCAGTCACAATAAAATAAACTGATGTCACATTATGTAGTAATCCTTTTATTTTCATTTATTCATTGAAAGTTTAATTATGGTAGTCCTGTTTTGAAGCTATTGGAAATGAAGTTTATTCATGTCAATCGTAAACCTATTACCCACTGATAAATGGAATGAGTTTAGAAAGATAGTCCATTTTTCTACAACTCAGCTGTTGGAAAGAGAAGAACACATAATGGAGATTCAGGAGCAGACTAAGTTACTGGTGTGAACTGCTTGTGAATCGCATGTAGCTGTCAAGTCATTCTTAGTTCTCATTGACTGTCTAACTATTATTAATCTGTTATGTAAGCCATAACAATAACACTTAACATTCCACAAAAACTACTTATGTTAATGAAAGTGAAAATTATTTAGAAATAAATAAAAAACAACATGAGATAATGAATCGTATGAAACAGAATGTTTTGAAAATGGACAGTCAACTTAACCTATTTTCCCCTTTAGAATAATCCAATTTATATCACTAACTGGTCTAAATTTTTAGGACATTAAAAACCAGGAAGCACTGGACATCTGTTTTCTTCTGGTATGGGACGCTTTAACACCGCGTATCCATGACCCACTAAAGGATTGAGCTCAGTACCGTCATGCTTTGAAGCAAGCGCTTACAAGTAGACCACTGAAAGGGTGAAGATCCGACAGTTGATATTTTTAACTCAGTCAATCCACCATAGATTTTTGCAATCACATCCATTTCCACCTGTAGACGACATCCGACATGATTCAGCTGCACTGGCTACATTTTCTCACAATGCTCCATAAATTACCTGCAGAATTTCGTCATTAATTAGCCTGTGTATTATATCAAATTCAAATTAAACAGCTACCACAAACTCTCAATCACAATGGTTTATCCGTCCAATATGATAAATAAGTAAATACAAGCACAGAAGATTTTATTCTCATGTTAATCTCAAAATAATGAGATGTCATTTCCATAATCTTTTCAGGTAAATAAGTTATCATTGTGTACGATAAATAAAAAAAGGACTGTTGAGTATTTTTATCTATCTGACTAATGTATAAAAGAATTAGGTTTTATCCTAATTTGTTATCATCAGCCCGGTTATGGCTTTTAAATAGGTCTTTCTCTACCTCTCTTCCTATATACATATATATATATGATTTCTAATGGATTAAGGAGAATGGCATGAGACATTGTAATTGTGATTAGTCTTAATAGATAAACATTATTAATGATATAATCAGTCGAATAGATTCTTGTTTGAAATAGAAAAACAAAGGAATTCTGAACGTATATAACATGAAAATTATCCCTTTGTATAGGAGACAAGCATTAATAAGATGAGATCATAGTTTCTGCTTAATATATAATAACCCATTCATGCTTCACTAGTCTAGTTGTTAATAATACTGTTAATAATACTACTGCTACGTTTAGTGTTAGGTGTTTGTTGGTATCCAGTAAGAAATCACTAAATTTCTTCTTCTTTACACCTGACATTCGACATCATTTATGCCTGCAGACTTTAAAGAAATGATACTTAATTTGGAATCTAACGCAGCTTAACTCAGCTATATGTTCCGAAAAATTTACCACCTAGCTATTCTTGTTGCAACCAACCTATAAGAGATCAGAAATATTCATACAGAATAGCCACAGAGCAATAATCAGTGTGATTTTTATTTAGTTCCTCAAGTACTAATCATATTCTATTGATTGCTACTATTAAGAGGGTTTATCAATGTTCATATAAAATAAGTGAAATCGTGAGATATACTTTAGTGATTTTTAAAAAACTTTATGATCCTGAGGCTCTTCACATTTCTACAGTTTCAACAGCAGTAACTCTTTCTTTTGTGAACCGATGGCACATTTATATATAGATTTACTGTACCATGATACTCCTACTTTAAAATTATGTAATGAACTGATAGTAACTATTACATCTAATAACACTGTGACATACTTTAGATGTTAAATACTAGTTTTGAAGTATAGTAGGAGCTTTAACTGATTAAAATGTGAACATACTCAGTTGATTAAAATGCTTGCTGTAAATTGAAATTTATCAGTGTCCATTCTCTATTTAGGGGTTTCTGAATTTCAACTACGATTTTAGGATGTGTTTAATCACAAACTGGTTTAAATCCCGGAACCAATAGATGTCACAAACTCTGAATCGCAATTTAATCACAGTGGTGAACTACTTATTATTGACCGAATTCAACTCAAACTTTTAAGTTTTAGGATGACCAATAAATGTTTTAACAAATCCATTTAGACTAAGTACTTTACACTTTCCATCTGTTTATTTGTGTTTTATGTGATATTTTTATATAATTTTTCAATATTTCAATGCATTTTCACTTGTGTATTGTAAAAAAGTATGAGACAAGATCTGATGTTAAAGTGTGCCTGCACAATTATGACCAAATAGTGACGTGCATATGCTTGTTGCTATGTATAAACCCTTTAAATTATTATTAAGTATAGTGGCAATTTCACCATTATAATATAAGTACAGACAGTTAAACGATTATTGACATAATTATAACATACGACATTGACTAAATATACCGACACTTATGATGATCAAGATTAGTCGAATAGTGCGAAATACTGTTAAGTGAAATAATTGAAGATAAATTTAGTACTATAACTAATTATTTAGTATTTGTTGTTGTTATCAGTGAGGTAAATGGTAATGATCAATTAATCCTTTCCTGTTACCTTATGTGGAGCATAGACCGCCAACCAGCATGATTCTTGTACTCATAATGAACTAAGACCACGACATGAAGGCTGATGAAGCAATCTCGAGTGTAAACAAAGTACCAAACTGTTTATCTAAAGGTGTTACAATATGCTTTCTTTACTCAGCAGAATCATCAGGCATCAACTCAAAGGAACCGAACTTATATATGCAGACGAAACATGTTTAACTTCACTGTTTACCTTGGTCCACAATAGCGCCTTATGCCGTGGAACTTTTTGGTTGTGTTTCTTCCATTTGTTTCGTTTCCTCCATTTTCTTCCTCTTTATGAGATACTAATACTTCTATATCATCTAGTTATTCCAAATTTATTTTATTCTATATTAATTAGTATATTACAGTGACTTTGAATTATAATTAATTGTACTGTCGTTACTACTAATATCATGATTTCGAGCCAGCCACTTTGATCCTATTGATTAAATATCACCATCATCTTTTTACATAACGCACTCGATTAATAGTGCAACGTTAAATGACCTTCTTAGTTCATTGTTACATAACCCTTCATATTCGCTTAAGCCCATTTTAGGTACTTAAATCAAATCGTCATGTAATTGGCTAATTTGAAATATTCAATCACAACACTTACGTCATTGCATTATTTAATTGCAAAAATGACATTTTTACATTTATAAATGTAAAACATGAAGAAGAATTTGTCGAAAATAATTGTTCACTTCAATATTCTTGACGTCTGATTATAATACGGGGATCTTTAAATGAACCAACAGTTGTCATACAGTAACCAACTGTATTCTATGTCTCATATTCAAGTTATTTGAGTTGACAATAAATGCATTGATTCGGCTGTCAATCGTTCTTTACATGAAGTCAAACCTTACTGAAGCACTTTAGTTACATTTAAGTCAATTGCATGTCCTGTTCCTAAAGAGTGCACTTCATTCACCGATATTTCTAGAGCCCTGTAAAATCTTACGAAGATCTAGGAATATGTTTCAAACATAATTTGTTTTCCATCACCCAAACATTCAGCTGTTTATTTGTCTCTCCCACATAAAACACATTATACTTAGTGCACTAGATATTATAGATAAGACTTTGTTGCATCATGCTAGGTATCCCATGTTTAGCTTTCCTTAAGACTAATTTTGTGCTTTCACTTGCATAAAAGAAACATTTATGTTATTCGTTGTGTCCTCTTGACTTTTTCCGATGTTTCTTTATGATGTAGAGTCCCTACAACGCGTTTATACTCTTTTGAAAGACATCGTGGTTTTATTTACATTTCACTATCAACAATCTTTTTAAAGACTATTTGGGCTAGTTATTCGTCCTTAGTGTTTCCAGGACTATATTCATTTCGTTTTATTTATCTACTGTCTCTAGGACGAAACAGTTCTGTTAATTAACTTGCTCTCAACATGACTGTGACTGAATAACAGTATGCCTGTTTGTTTTCCTGATTTTCAATCATTACTGTCTGTTATTTCCCTAACTGGTGGGCCATGTGTTTAAGTTTCGCATTTATCTATAGGAATGCTTGAAACATAAGTTGATTCTAGTTGTTATCCCAGTTATTTTATGTTTTTCTACTCAGCTGTGGGCTAGCTGGAACAGGACAGAATTAAGAGCATCAATTAGTCAATCTTACTGTTCATGATCACTGTACTGGTCCAGGTTAGGTACATCCGTAATTGTTCAGTCGATTTGCATATTGGCTAGGATGCACAACATATCATGTATTTTATGATCAATAAACAATACAAGTCAACAAACTAGATAATTCTAAAGCTCATTGTAATTTTGTTGTGATTCGTGAATGAGATAAGAATCTAATACTGAAATAACATTATATTACTTCATGTATCTTAACTGCTTTAGTTATTTGTTAACAATAGCTTATTACATTTACTGTAAAATAAACATATCCAACATGTTGTGTATTTGTATTTTCATGCTCCTAAAGCCAAGTATTGATGGTGTTTTTAATTTCTTTTCCAAAGTTACAGACATGAATTTAAATTGGTAAAAAATATGATACTTCCTTATATTACTTCCTTATTTACAGATGTTCCTGTATCTTACGCTAAGCTTCAGAATCAACTTCTAATTGTATATTGTGAAATATAAACAGTCAATGTAAATGTTATTTTATATAAGTACATTTTATAGTGAACTGTAATATGGGTGATAATTTATCGAGTTGTAAACGAGTAGGGAATGATACACATTGATGTAGTCAGGTTTCATATAGTTTATTTTGTTGAAACAACTACATGACATACTTATTTTACTAAACTACATGATGCTGATAGGCAATTTTTATGTTCTAATCTCATTTATATGTTCCCGGCAAGTGACTTTTTTTCGTCAATTCTGCGAAATCGAGAACGACATCGTTTGCAGAATTCGAAAAAGCAAAGTGTACTCTTAATGTTTTACATACGTCATCATTTTTGAATGTATTATAAACTAGTTATAATTAGGCAATCACTAAAAGGCAGGAAGCATTAAAGAAAACAGATGTTTGGTACCAATTCATTGTTTTTAGTTGTTGTTGTTGTTTAAGTCATGTCAAATTCAGTAATCATTACAACAACCAGTTACAATCACTGTCAGATTATCATTAGCTAACTTCAAGAAGTAATTCACATAGTCCTAGTTAAATAAGTGTAACCTGCTGATTTCAATCATGTCTGGTATCATGCAGCCTCCAACCGATACCAGTGGATGATGTCACGCCATATATATTGTGAATTGACTGAACTTATATATCAACTGTTAGATCTGAATCGGCTTAGTAGACTAATCGTTAGGTGTTTGTAGCAAAACCTGGGAGTCACTGACTCGATTTCATGCTCTGGTAATGGACAAGAACCATTGTAGAGTCCCAAGATAAACAAATCAACCGTTCTGGCATACAGTGAGCGTTTGATTGAAGTGAATTTGTGTTGTAAAATTCAAAGTCACCATTTCCCATAAAAAACCTAACTGTTGCCATTTTTATATTCTCTATTAAGTCGTTTTAATTTTTGACAATAATGAAATTAATGGATCCTGTCATTCAAAGAATGAAGATGATTAACTTTTTTAAACACCAGACTAGAAGAATAATCCTGTCTAGATCTTGATGGATAATCTCTTGATCTTAATGATATTGATCATTAACAATTTTTCATGTGTCAGAAATATCTGTTACTTATTGTAAATAGTTCGCATCATACAACAGTAACATGATATTTCTTATAAAGCAATATAGTAGGCAGATAGAAATAAATTTCTGTGGGTTTGAAACTTTAGTTTTCACTTTTTTTGCTTATTAGCTAAAAACAGCTAAATCTTAAAAACTTCAAATATCTTATGTGGTTGACTCACACTAACCTAAACAACACAAGAAATTGTTTGTTATAATGTCATTTAGTTAATGAATCAATCAACTCCTGTTACCCATGTAGATTATAGGCCGCCAACCAGTAATCTGTAACCAACTCTGTCCTCATATCTCTTTTCCAGTCCTTTCCGAGCGTTGATCATTCTTTTTATGTCTGCCTCCGATTCTCAACGGAGTTTGCTTTTTGGTCATCATCGTTTTTCCCTTAGAGGATTCCCTGTTAGTACTTGTATATTGACGCATTTTAATGATTTTCTAAATGCATATCCTATTTACCTACAGCGTTGTTTCATAATTTCTTCCGCAGTTGGAGATTAGTATGTTTTCTACCACGGTTTGTTGTTACTGATGGTATCTGGCCAACGGATCCAAAGTGTCATCTGTAATCAAGTGTTTATAAATACCTGAATATTTTGAATGATACTGTCCGCAGTGTATCAAGATTCAGCTCAATGCAAGTGAGCTGTTTTCAGGTTTGTAGTACAAATTCTAATTTTGATGTTGGCTGGCAGTTGGTTAGAGTTTCAGGTATGCTTCAATCGTAGAAATGCTGCCCTTGCTTTTTTATATTATTTAGTACTTAAGTAGAAAGTTACATGCTATTTCAATAGAGCTATTATGCATTGTCATTTCATATTCACTTAATGAGTTGTTGATTTTGTATTAATATTCAGTTATTGAAGAATATGACAATCTACAAGTATTCCAACTGAACTGTTTAAGTTTAGTATCATTTTCAAAATTAGTTCAAGTTGCAGAATCAAAAGATTTGCTTTTATAAACTTCAGCAGAAGTTCTTCGATTATCTGATAAGTGGAAATAACAGAAGAATGAATTGCTAATGGTTTATATGCATATTACCTTACATACATACACATCATATATATATATATATATATATATATATATATATATATATATATATATGTATATATATATAATGAAGTAACTAGATAACCCATATAGATTAAATATTTTCCCTTTAGCTGAAAATACATGGTTGATAAACGACATACTAAGTTCATTATCCTCTCATCTCTATAGAAATATATGTATATTATGACATCTTAATATAAGGTAGATAATAAATAATTCTTTCAAGTGGAAACTCTAGTTATAGTTGTCATGCTAAGATATATATGAATATATATATATATATATATATATATATATATATATATATAAGTTCACACCTGTCTGAAACCAAGTTATCATCTTATGAATTAATGCATATAGTTATTTTTATGCATATGAAACTTACGTGTACTTCAGTTTCAGTTACCTTAACATTATCTTGCGTACTTTTATACGTATAGAAAATTTATAATTTAATGGGTTTTTTTAACAGCCTTAAAATAATTACAGCATTGTAGAAAATACAATACTTAGTTGCTGTCAACTTGAATATTAAGAATCTATTTATAAACAAGTTAAATCTGAAAATTGCTTGATACGTGGTGAATTAGGAAGGCAACTTTACCAGCTAATATTGAGTTCTTTCATCCATATTATATAAATGAGTTAATACTGGCATTCTTTGTACAGGGTAAGGAAACTTACTCATGATATCCGACTAATAACGTAATGTACTGTTACTTGAATTGTTTATAATTAATTAAATTAAATTTTCAATTTCTGCCTTATAAAGATAGCACATATTAGTCTTATGCGAATGCATTCAATCAACGAATTCTAGTATCTGTAAATTGATCATGTTATATGTCTGAATATTTCCAGAACGGAAGAAACTTACATTCTAAATTGACAAAAATAACAAATTAGCTTAAATTAAAAGCCAACTAAATTTTCATCATAACTATAGAGAATATGCTGGATTGAAAAGAATTTATTCACTATCAATTTATCAAGAATAAATCTCTGATTCCAAACTGTGATTAACCAATCTCTCTTTTAGAAACTTAACTTTTGGATAAGAGTTCATAATTTAATCAATCTAGTTCTTTAGAATACAAATTATTTAATAATGCATAGAACTAATACGCCGGTAAATTTGGCAATCAAATGCCCGATATATATGGATATATATATACATATACATATAATGCTAACCTTTAACGGTGTGCTCAAACTATCTTTCCGTCATTATTGAATATCATATGAAATAAAGACATACAAAGCGATCAATAAAACAGGAACGCAATATTAACTTTAACTTTCTTTACTGATTTCATATAAAATACAGGGAATACTTTTTTTAAGTTATTGAAAACATCAAAAACTAAAATGAATCTATGAATGATACCGTACGAACTTTTACTTTTTAGTGTAAAAGCGGAACATAATTCTACATGTATCATAGCGTAAATGCTAATAATTTCTTTTGTTTTATCTTTCATTTGATTTATTTTAGCTAATAACTATCTTCAGTCACTAGGGTATATACATATGTGCATAGCTAATTTTTCTTTATCCAGTTAAAATATCTTAATTATTAATTATCATTCATTGATTCTAAGCATAGAATTACGTAAAGTCAAGTAATGTATATCTTACCCTCCTATTCATTTGCGGTCTACTTCTTTGGACCTTACTATCTGTTATTTAGTTCAAGCCTAATGATATAAAGTCAATGGATATGCAATACTATTTAAATACTATTGTGTCATTGTTTATACGAAACTGCTAAAGAAATTATTTTATCCCTTGATTTTCTCATTAATTAATAACGTTGTTTTAATAGTCTGACTATATCAAACATAAATCTACTAGTTTGACATTGATAAATTGAATACTACTACTAGAAGACAAAAATTTACTCTGTAAATGAGAAATAGTAACAAAAAATTACTGCATCAGACTTATTCTCTGATGTAGTTTATATGTAATACAACCAGTTACATACCACAGTAATGAGTAACAGTCTTTCGAATGTTTTAGGCCTTCATATATGTGTAGTGGTTTAATGTTAATGGCCTTATTTGATATACGCTTATTTTTATGGTAGAATCTAGAATAAGCTTTTAGTTTGATTTGTGGTTTATCAGCTAGATATATCTGTAGCTCAGTGTTAATGAGATGTCAATGAGATTTAATACCTTAGTGTATACTGAACTTGGTGGAGTAAGAAACACTGAGTTTAATTCTCAAATATGATTAGACGCACTTCTCACATGTTTATGCTGGCTACTATCCAACTGTAGTAGGTTAGTTTCATTTCTTCATCTATCTGAATGCGCTTAAAATTAACTTGAATAAATTTAATAACGTTTATATAACATCCTTGGATTCCCTTTAAGTTTATTCATACGATTATCTAAATTAAGGTTAGTCAAACAGAGCATACGAGCAGATATATGTTAGTCATGTAAGTATAAACATGTATTTATTCCGGTTATTTATGGACGTCGCTAAGCGTTTTCTGAACACCTGAAAAATATTAGTTTACATCACAACAACAGTAAATTATTGACATCTTCAAAGAGTTAGTAAACCAGATAGCATATTCTTCTTTGTGTTTGTTTACAACAACTATCCTTTTAGTTGTAAAAATAGATTATATTCTTCTTATTGATCTTAAAACAACTAACGGAAAATAAACGTAATTGAAGATTTTGGATTATGCAAATAGTCTGGCAGATTTTTATTCCTTTATGCTGTTAATAGAAAGAAAGCTCCTGAAGTAAGATACTAAATGAGCACATAAAGTTCAAACACCTTGAAATACAGTTATTATGAAGACAAATCCTCTCTCTAGATTACATGTTGATAGAAATAAAAATTATATTGCTGTACACTGGGCCTGATGATACAGATAATGGTCGTTTTCTATGAAACTAAAGGCGCTGGGTTGGATTCCATTAATGAAATCGAAAATGTGCACTGACGAAAGGTCCTCTGCTAGAGTAAATCAGCTATCTTGTGCTACCTGGTTTTTACTGGTACTCAAAAGATATCAATTAGTGATGGATACATTTAACTAAACTTTTTACATATTCCCAAGATATCGCCTCATTTCAAGACTATAATAAGTAAAATGTGTACGTTTGATATATCAGATGAAACTGAAAGAACACATGAATACAATCATAGTTTATTTTACTAATAATGTGAAATATTTTGTAATGGTAATAGTAACTCATTACTATTTTAGAAATAAACCAGTTTTTTTTGGAACAAAAATCTATCGACATATTTTTTGTAGAAAGATAAGAAATAAATAAGGAAACAACATAACATCATATGGTAATTCTACTGTAATGCTAAATAATCTGTAATTCTTAAAACTCATATGATCATTAGAATAATAAATATTGGATACCGACCCAGAGGTGCAGATGGTTAGGCGTTCGCCGTCAACCTGAAGCCCCTAGTGCGGAATCTGGGGTGCGCATTGCTGAGGAGCTCCACACTAGAACAAAACAGCTGTCCAGTGCTCCCTGGTTTTCATTGGTACCCTACTAACATCAATCTGTGAGATGTTCAATCAAATTAATAAATATTTGTCAAGAACTCAATTGATGCAATGTTTTATAGTTAACAATTTACGTTGTATTTAATATTGATAACAGATTCCCTTGCGTACTACCATTTGACTTGATAAGTAGATATATGTATTGTGTTAAATATGAATGCAACAAGCCAACTGTACTCAATAGTCTATTATGAGCTATGAATGTTAAATGTAGCTAAAACTGTATAACACATTATTTAGTAGAATGTGTTATTGCATTTTTCATTATCATGAACAACATACTTTCATAGCGAGTTCACTTAACTGTATTAACTAATTAACATGTTGAATGTAAGTTCTGCATAGAGATACAAGTATGAAACTTTCAGTTTATATTTGACAGATATGTTGGTGAATTCAATCAATGATTATATAAACATTCTATTTATCTACATAATACTTTCATTTTGAAATGTACTTAACTAAACACTGCGAAAAAATCAGTTATTATAAGTACTCTAGACGAATACCGAATTGTTGACTTTACCATAACAAAATGCCGACTTGGCCAAGATAAATTGTTTATTTAGTGAAAATAGAGAACGTTATAAATAACTTACACTTTACTTTTCATTATTTATTTGCACATCCTTTGCGTTCCTTGATCAATGTTGGTTGTATGCCTGCTACCCTTGGTTGTCTTCATTTTTCCTACGTATTGTGATGAGGCTTTGTTTCTTGTCACTTTGCAACTTAGCTAGTATACTGTTTACTGTTTCCACTTTGACTCAACGCTTCGCTACCTTCTACTTATGGACAACCTTGTATGTAGTATGCATCACTAAATACAATACATTCCTACTTTAGCTGACCACGGAATATTTTATGCAATTCCTTTTTAACGTTCTGTTTTATCAATTGCTTTGACTATACAACTGAAACCTTCATTTTTACCTAATTCATTCTGTTTGCTTGTGGAATGAATGCACAATGCGTCATTATCATTTAATTCATCAAATATTGAATTTTGTTTTGATAGTGAATATGCTATTATTATGTAATAATACATTATACGAAAGTATTTAAAACATTTAAATTGGTCGTCACACAATAATCAATCAGCGTATATATCTCAGTCTCTTCAGGTAGTCAAATGTAACCAGAGCAGCTAAGTAATAATGATCTTAGAATGTGAAACTGACTGATGCGGGAGAAGGAGAATAACTTCTTTCATATACTGCTGGTGCACCTTGCATAAAACCTAAATCCAGGGTTTCTGGCCGAATACTCTCAACCAACTTCTACTTGTGTAATATCTGAAGGTATCATAATAAAATGAATATCATAGTTAAAGCTAGGAAATTATTGTTATTTGAAATTATGTCGAATTAATTTTCGGCTTCTGATTAATTTTATTTATCTGGGTATTGAATTCACTAGCATCACCGTTTTAAAAATAAACACAATAATGCCAGTCAGGTTTTACGGTAGTTGACTGCTTCAAATTTGGAGATGCAGTTGTCTTTGGTAACCTTTAGATATTTATGTTGAATGAAAAAAATAGGAAACAGATAAGCTATGCATTTAATATGAACGAATGTTACCTAGATACTTAGTTGGACGTCTTATTCTGATCGATCTGGATCTTGGTTGGTCTCCTCTCTCTAATAAATGGATCTTCTCAGAGAGAGCTGTTCTAGTTTGTTCGACTGTTGAGCCATAGGCTTTTCCAAACCAAACTGTTTAAAAGAATTTATATCATCAATTTTTTGATCCCCTTCCGTGATGCTCCTCCAGCCTATCGTAAATATGTTGATTCTACTTTGCATGTTTAACTCCACTTACATAAAAATTATTCTCGCTTTGTTTTAGTTTCCTTCTGCTTGCCCACTTCTGAGGTAAACATTGGACGTTGCAAGTATACACCTTGTGGTTCATACTGAATATAGAATGTTCCGTTGCAGGATGCTGATGTAGAAAAAATTTTATCTTCGTGTTTCATTTGTTGACTGTCTGATAAGTTTGATTACATCTAGGGTAGTTTAAATTTTTTGCCAAACATGATTTCTGATGGCGATAGTTGGTTTTATAATGATGGATTTGACGTTGTTCGTTAAAGTAGCATCAAGTAATTTAGAATCTTGTTTATAGCCCCCTCTCTTTGAACTTTGTTACTGCATTTATAGTGGTATTAACAGACCTATTAACTTGCCTGTTTGACTAAGAATGATGTGGCAGTGAACATATATGCTGAAAAACAAAGTCAGCCTGGAAATTAGTGAACAGAATCTAAGTGAACTGCATGCTGTTTTCTGAGATTTGCAGTAAACCAAAACGACTGAATGGTTGATGATGATTTAGTGTGGTAGCATCGGAAGTAATGGACTTTATAGAAGTCATTACCGTCTATTTACAATAAACGCTGACGAATGCCAAGAAATAGACACCATGAAATAGACCAGTAAAATCAACATGAACGCTCCTCTGAGAATGTGGTTTTATTCTTCTGGTCTATTTTGTGTCTTTCAAACAAATAAAACAGCTGCGCACTAGTTCTACAAATTAACTGTCTATGTTAAGCTGATATACATAGCTACGATAAAATAATTTTCATACTGGGGATTCTCTAACAATTAGATGCAAATGAATGACCTTTACATTCCATGAGAATATATGAAAATGTCAAATTTTCTATTTTTGTTGCCACTAATCATTGTTGTTGCAATTTCAGAACTACCATTATACATAACATAAATGATGACGAAACACAGAAACAAAAAATGATCAACGAAAACAAAATTTGTTGTTACAAAACAGAGGAAAGACTAGATTTTTCTTTACTTGTCATACTGGAAATTTATATATGTATATATATATGTTTATACATAACCTATAAACACCAGTATTTATACATGGCATTTTTGTATTTATTTTAACGAAAGTACAAAACTATATTCTAATGTAGTTTATGTATTTATGTTAGATAGACTATGAAAAAATCAAGCATTATTCATTCATGTAGGGATGTTTTGATTATTATCTAATTGGTTGAATGTATCTTTTTTTCTCTTCAAGATAGTCGGCTATTTCAAGTTAACTGAAATATTGGAAGATGAAACAAAATAACTATAAAATGTATCTATAACTAATCTGTAGACTAATGATTTATATGAAAAGAATAGAAGATTTATTCTTGAATATATCAACTAATGTAAAGGTGTGAATAATAAGAGTTTGTTTTCTTTGTAATTCTAAAAACAGCCATTTGTTTTATTAAATTGTTTTGAGTTTATGTTTCAATATTTAATTCATTTAAATTCTATTAATTTTAACAATTTTCAAAATGAATTGTTTTTTTGCCACGAAATGATTGGAATTTAATGTCACCAATTGACTTGTTTTTGAAAAACATTGAAAAAGAGGTATCAGTGAATAATAATTTCATTTTAGTATTAAATTCCTCAACAATGTACATTAAGGTTTGCAATTAGAAAATCAAACCCGAAATATTCAGGTTTTGTGATAAATATTTAACTTTTAGACACCAAAGCCAATCTACATCTAAAGTGGATATTTTTAATTATTGTCAATTTTTACATATAATTAGCTTCTTCATCAGGTCTTCTCGACTAAAGTTCTAAACACCAGTGAGCTCAGATTGAATTTAATTGACTGTTGTGCAATTTTCTAAGAACATGTGGTTAGTAATGTTGTTGTGAGTCGATTATCCACAGGAGACACTGGATATATATATATGGCAAGTCGACTGAAGTAACATATATCTGACTCTGAATATTAGTCTTCTAGATAGTCTGTTAGGTGATGGACTTGGTTACTGTTTGTGTACTTCAGAACAGTCCCATACAAGAATGAAACAACTGATAGGTGTTTCCCAAATTCCAGTGATTTTCTTACCCAAGTTCAATAGCCCCTATAACACTCAATCACAATAAAATTATTAGTTAAAACTTATTTGATCGATTAAAGATCTCCCAAAATGTATAAAATTAAGCATAATACTTTTCCAACAAAGAATGAACAACATTCGTAGTACAATATTATAGATTCAAGCTCACTGAAACTCAGGGACAAGTATATTAAACATCTAAATAACCGCCATTCTACATACTTTGGGTCATAATAATTAGAAGTGAGCAATGGGAATAGGAGACAGTTATATAGTTAAGCATTTATATATTAAGTAAAACATGTAGCAACAGGTTAAAAAAATCAGTTTAGTGGTTATTGCGAAATAAAGTAAACTGAATACAAGATTAACTAAAGCAAAGCTCACTAAACAGGACAGAGCAAAGTTAAATTTATTTTATTGCACAATTATGAAATCGGTTGAACAATTAAATAAGCAACACTTGTAGACTGGAAATGCCTGTTGTAATGTATGAATAAACAAAAATAGGTGAAGTGTTGTCTCTTCAGATGTTTCATTTTCAAAGCTGTTTAATCACGTTTACATACATAATTTAACAAAATAATTACAACTGATTAAACACTAATAAAGTACGTATGTGAATATCATAAAATGTAGATAGTAAACAAAGCAATTAATTTTTATTAAATGATAATATAATATTCACAAGATAACTTGTAATCAGTGTGATAAGATGAATTATAAAAATAACTAAGTTTAGAAGGACATGAAAACAAAATTAAATTAATTGAGATGATCAATGTTGGAGTGGAGTGGGGTATGAGAAAGAATCTGTAGGATTGATTAACATATACCATGGCGGCCTGTTTGAAATCTTGGGTTACCGGTTTTCTGAATATCCCAACAAATTATTTTCCCATTTTTGTCTTGTTTCAATTGCTCAATCAAGTCCTAAAATCTTTTACATAAAAGGTTTACGGCCCATCTTAAACAATATAGTAAGATCTGATGAAAGAAGTTACGGTGGCTGGCAAAGTGCGTTAAACAGGATCAATATTCATCAGATGTCTATTCCTGTGATTCTTAGTCTGAATTGCAAATCTCTTACTGGAAAAGTTTACTACCTACAATGCCTTCTTTGTGCATACATATACAATAACTATGGTTTCATCAAGACTACATGACCTCCACAATGATAACTTGGTGTCGTTAAAATGCTCACATATTTTTCATCAGGATCGTTTTATAATCAAGAAAATATTTTGGTGGTGTTGCTACTTTCGTGAATACGAACTGGTGTAAATCCAATCGTGTATGCCTTAAGTTTTTAAACGATCATATCACTTTTCTGACATTAAGATGGTATGCAAAACATCTGCATAAATATAAATGCCTATATATTACCAATATTTGTGTGACTCTGGATTGCACATCACCGATCCTATCCCATTTCACTAATTAGTCCACTGAGTTTGCTACAACTACTCTCGATGTGTACATGGGAAAAGAGAAACTTATTAGGACACCGTATGCTGAAAATTCATATTGCACTAAACATACTAGTGAACAAAGGATATTATCATTATTAATACAGTAAGCTAAATATGACTTATATAAAGGCACTAATAAAATACGTAAGAAAGTTTATTGCATATTACTAAACTCATATTTTAGTTACATATTGAAGCAACTTATTGGTTTTGTGTGGCAACAAAAGTAACCCACAATCATTTGGGTATAAATTAGAAATTTTTGTAAACAAAAAAGATTTAAAAAATAAAGAACTTTTTTGGATCATAATTTTTATTGATTTTTTGATTATTTTAAACAAATTTTGAAGGAAAATAAGTTGGTCACTTCATTCAAAAGAACATTCACTTACAACTACTGTTACGTAAACATCATGCATCAGTTTATAACTGAAAAATCGTTATTAAAAGTTTGTTACAAGTAGGAAAATAACTTAAAACATCTGATTATCTAGTAACTAAACAAACGAATCGATTCTTTTAAAGTGTTTATAAAATGGAAAAATGTTGATGTACTTACAATAGTAAAATCAAAAAGGAAAGATTGTTTGTCGTTTTACCTCTAGTTCTTGAAATAATCTTTCTACAAGTAAACAGAATGTGTTTCAGAGACACAATATAGATATTCTTATGATATGATTTCTGTGTTTTGATAACTTATTTACAACTTATATTCCTAACCACTTCGTATTATGTAATCATGTGAACTCTGATCTTTGTTTCGCCTTCTGGTGTTTTCCTTTGTATTGGATATGTATTTACAGCATTTTCTCCAACATTTCAGTTATGCCCATATGTTTAATATGTTTACATAATTTTGATTTCAACCAAGTCCAAGCATTCTCATGAATATGTTAAACTTTGCTTCAAATATTAATTTTGTAAAATATTATACTAAGTTGTATGCAGCTGATAAGAAACCAACGAAACAAAATAAAATCATCTTATTCTGCATAAATAATAGTTCTTACTCTCTTGAAAATAAAAAAGGGAACAAAATGTACAAAATATATGAAAATCAAAAGGTCTAACTTTGTCCATATCTAAATAGAATGTGTTACATATTTTCATGAAGATAGTTTTTATAAACTTTTAGATATTTGATTGCTTTCTTTTAACTATCTTAGTTACTAACTATTTGAATAATGCTGGTAAATGTTAACAGAAACTTACTTATACATTCCATTTGATATGCTTTCTGTATGATTATGTAAAAACAATTGAATTATAGTTATGAAAATAATAATACATGCAAAATGTTTGAGTAAATCATCTTTCAACTTGATGGAGAAACTCTGGAAGAAGTGAATACTTTCACATATCTGGGGAGCATCATCGATGAACAAGGAGAGTCCGATGCAGATGTAAAGACAAGGATTGGCAAAGCCAGGGCAGCATTCCTGCAGTTGAAAAACATCTGGAACTCAAAACAAATATCAACTAACCTCAAAGTCAGACTCTTCAATTCGAACGTCGAGACAGTCCTGCTAAATGGAGCTGAAACTTGGAGAATTACTGCAAACGTCATCAGACAGATATAAGTATTTATATACAACTGCCTACGCAAGATTCTGAATGTCCGTTGGCCGGAAACCATCAGCAACAGCTTACTATGGGAGAGAACAAACCAACTTCGAGCCGAAGAGGAAATTAGGAAAAGACGATGGAAATGGATAGGACATACAGTGCGGAAATCATCAGACTGCATCACGAGACAAGCATTAACATGGAATCCTGTTGGGAAACGGAAAAGAGGAAGGCCAAATAACACACGGCGTCGAGAAATGGAAGCAGATATTAGAAGGATGAACAGCCACTGGAAACAATTGGAAAGGATTGCTCAGGACAGAGTTGAATGGAGAATCCTGGTGAGCGGCCTGTGCTCCTCAGCGAGGAGTAACGGGCATAAGTAAGTAAGTAAGTAAATTAATCAATGTAAATCAGGTTTTATAATACAAAACCAAAAGTTATGTTGGAGGCTCTTTTGTGCACATTATATTCACTTTGAACTACTACACAGTGTTCATACAGGAGCAAACATTTTATGTAAGACAAAATTCTAATATAAGTGATTCAGAGAAATATGTAAACCTTACTGGCATTCATGGATACATCTAGTCGTTTTGCACATTTCCACCTACTGAAACCGTAAGGAACTGCCTTACAAGCATTAACCTTATTGAGCCACCTAAGAATTATCATCAGTAAACTGTATGTATTATAGTTTAGTAGCACAGTACTTTTAAACTTCTTTGTGCATTTTAGATAAATTCGTATCCAATTAATCTAATAAATTTGTTGTTTCTTGAAGGTAAGATTTGAATTCTGTCATCGTCATGCTGACTTGTCAGCTATTAACTATTTATATATGTAGAATATCAGTAAGCTTTTTAAAGTGGACAATCTAGGTACATAGTATCGTCTTGTGAAACATTCAAAACTCTTTGCTAATTTCTAATGTTACCTAGATGCACTTAAAATTGACAAGTGAAGATACATACTTAATCGATAGTAGCAGAGTAAGTGAAGGTAAAAAAGTAAGTCCCGAACTTATAATTCGAGTTTAACTTTCATAAATCAAAATATTTCGAAGTGACAGTGAATTAACTGAAATGGATCTTGTGGAATACAACATGCTGACATGATTACTCTCATATATAAGTAGTGTGTAGGAGAATATTGGCCATTTTGATAAATGAATATTTGTTTTTTCATATGTTGAAATATAGCAATTAATGTATCGAGCATATCCTATATCTATTCTCTTTAGTTATGGGCTTTAATTATATGAAATTCCTGTAGAACGTTTGGTGTTCTAACATTGTTAATCTATCCATGATCACATTCATATTTCAAACTTCTGATAACTACCCACCAAAATACTCATACTCTGTTAAATTCAAAATACTCAGCTCTTAGAACCAGCTTAATACCTCATATAGAGTATCAATGAATAACATTATCATTCACATTCAAGTTGTATCAAAGGTGAAACATTGTCTAACAAACAATTTGATTATTATCATATAGCACAACCTTTTAAATAGATTTCCTAACAATTCATATTAATCTAAAACGATGCTATCGGTTTGTACTGTTAACAAATCGCAATTAAGGATAGGACAGTTGTCAACTTATCTCTTAGAATTCTTTCTAGATAACAAAGATAAACCTGTAATTATTTAGTTTTAACTTTCTGTACACTTTTCTTTTATATATTGAATAAAGAAAAAGAGAAAAAAATAGGAATCTTTCATTGTTTATTACTTTTCTTATTTACATTTACTCAAAATATAAACAAAAAAATTATTCTCATCATTGAAAAAGGAAACCTATAAAACAATTATAGTACTTTATTTTAAATGCACTATCAATAACTTAACGTGTTTATAGTGCAAATGGTAAACTACTATTCTACCATACTCAATAGTAAGTTTGTTCTATGTATTGTAGTAGAAAGATATTCGAGGGGGGGGGAATATTGAAATGATATTAGTAATGAAGTATATAAAGGGAAATGCAATCTTCTGTTGTTGGTATGAAAGACTATAGTTAATGAAAATTTATTGGGCAGCATGTATCATGAGCTTGTGACAGCATAATAATTTTACGGCAATCTATTCAACAGATTCATATCACCTATCTTATGATAACATTATTATACTTTGTTTTCATGAAGCGCTCTGTCAGCAGTATGCGTTCAGATGTCAAGATTATTAAACGAAATAGCTTGCGATACAATGTCTCTTACGAATAAATTAGTTCGCATTGGCTTTTTCCATATTGGTAAAATTGATTTATGATATTATGTACATAAATAGTCAAAGTGATTGTTATGTTACGTAAAGATTAAAATATGGGCATTCTTCCATCAATAGCTGACTTACTGAACAAAACGAATAACATTAACATAAATCATTTAAAATATTCATATTCATCAATGTTTCTAAGTCAGTTCTTGTTCCGGAAATTCAAAGGTGGCATAGCCAAATTGTCAAACAAACATTCAGTGTGGCTAGATTATGTTTGTTATTTAGCCATCCAATAGTCGATTCACGTTGTAACAAACTTTCTAATACGGTCACCTCCATTTACACTTATTAGTTTAGAGGTGATTATATTAAACTATATATAAACTAGTGTAGCGCCCTGACGAAGAACTAAATGAAGAGTAATGTTGCCACACTCATTCATAGAAATAAATGCAAGTATTCAGACACACGTTCGCAATCTCCTCTTTTCTTCGTGTCGTCAACTATATACGATAAATATCACCCTGAAAATTATTAATCTTCATTAGCTGACCAAAATTAAACTGCAATATTTTCCTTAAGATTTCTTATTGAGATTGACTTTAAATGAATATCTTCAAGAGATAAATGTTAACATTAAACAGAATGTGCTTGTCACTAAACAGTTATGTTCATTCACTGCATATTTAATAGTAAACTGTAAGACCTACTTAATACATGGAAAAAAAACCACTAGATACATGATAAGTTTTAATAACACAAACTAATGATTACTCCTAGTCCATAGAAATGTAAATGGAACTTCTCTTAAATAACTAATTTAGGTTTAGCTAACCTGTTTATCGTGTACCTATGGAGTTCATAAAGTGATGCTTTTTCTAATTACTGTCCAAATAATACAATGAGGTTCATTTCCTCACTGTATTATACATTGAAGATGAAGTTAGAAAATATTTTCAGACAATATTCCATCTAGTATTTAGCCTGCCTACAATATATTACTAACAATAAGAGGTATCATTTAAGCATTCTATGCATTTACATCATAATATAGAAAGATTTGTTATTTCGGCTTTTTTCAAACTTATCAAATTACCGCCTAAATACTTATTCAACTATATATACAGTTTTATTTAGGATTATTTATTATAATGCAATTTAAATGTAATGCAAACTTTGTTTAACAGGATATTCAACGGAAGTACTAATTATTAAATGATCAAATAATAAAATAGTAGTTTATACAGTTTATTTGTATGTAATGCAGAAAGAAATCTTCGATGTCATTTATTGAAGGAAGCTATATAATGAGACTATAAATTACTGTTGATATTATTGTCAGTCTTAAACATTTTAAGACAAATTAGCCTATATGAATGTTGTATTCAGTAGTTATGTTAATTTTAATACAAAAATATCACAGGATTATACAAATCATACAAATATACACTACACATCATTAGTAATAACTAAACAGTAAAAAAAGGAGGTATTTGGATAGTTTGTTAGTAATTTCAAGTGTTTTTTTTTTCTGAATGATGATCAGTATTTATTAACTTGTTAAAATGTCCAAAAATGTAATCAGACTCATTATTTAGATTTGTTTATTGTTTGCTCATTTAATGGGTGACAACTACTCATTAAAGGGTAAACACAACCAAAAACGTTATTTCTAAGGTCAAGATTTATTCACTGAAGTACAGATGAAAGAGAAGTTGATAGAAAGTAGATTCTATGTACTTACTGAGTGTCAAAAACCTTACGAATAATCCAAATTGTTTAAAGTACTAATTCATTAAACAAACATTGATTTATAAAGAGAAACAAATATAAGAAATAACTTGTCACTCAATATCTATCACATAGTTACAATGAAAACATTTGATTAGTAGACTATGAATCAAATAAGATCATTAAATATGAAGTCTAAATATGGTATGAGCTTTCTTTTCACTATAGTATCTAAACTAAGGGTATTTCAGCATTAGTTGGATAACTTTAGCACTTAGGATGATTATGATAACTAGTTTCGGTCATGATTATATAATCAGCAATTTAAAAAAAAGTAGAATTTTTCTAAAAATCTATTTACAATTTTTATGAACAAAAATATCAAACACCTCAAATTCTTTAACATTCAGACTAGAATGATGTAAATGGAAACAGATGGAATATGATGTCATGTCTTGTATTAACTAATACATTTATTTATTTAAATGTTTATATACGTTTAAATAGCAATAACTTTGTTTATCAGTTAGATGATATCAATGATTCTTAACAGATGGTACTATTTCACAAGTATACCAAAAAATCTATTCAGTTCACATTGAAGCTTAGATTTTATGAGAGTCGTAAATTTAGAAGAAAAACATATAGATCTTTCTTAGTGAGTTTGTATTCTCTTAGCTACATAGTCTAGTTTAGAAGCTGTTACAATCTTTTCTCATGTATAGTATAATAATTTAATTTCTGATTTTGTTCTCGTGATGATTATTTAATGTGCGTTTGATATCACTTATTGATCTTATTTAGAACATCATTCTAAATCATTAAAAATTAGATGGTTGTTTAGTTTACATAGCTGACACATCGGTTGTACTCATTTAGGTGATTTACAGTGAATCGATTCAAAGAACTATAGGTCTTGCTTGGAGTATTTGATGCTTGGCATCATTTAACGGGTGTCATATAGTACGATTTCTATCCCAGTCAATTTGTGATGTATCACGATGACTACTTAATACAATTTTTGATATGCAAGATAAATTTAAATAACAAAATAAAATAAAATCTTGACAAAATTGCATAAAGTTAATTGTTATAGAAGTATTAATAGTAGTAATTCGAAGGTGGGTACATATCAATAACAACAACACTAAATGCATACAAACAAATAAGTTCAAAATAATCAAGGAACCATTTATCGGCTAAAATCAAAGAAATTATAGTAAAGATTAAATTAAAATAAACACTAAGAATGTTTTCATTAATTTTGGGGCCATGTTACGTAATACAACAAATAATAATTATCAGTAGTAAAGTGATAAAAACAAAATAAATCAAATCGGTGTTGTTGTTACGAAGGTAGGTGGATGTTCACCGAATTCAATTAATGAACAAAATAGGCAAGTTCTAGCCTCCTAAATTCACAACACATTCTATTTATCTCCGATATAACACTTCCATTTTATCTGTTTATTTTAGTACGTCATATTGTGCAAACCAAATATTAATGTTTAAGTGATTTGTATTAATTCTATTTGATGTTATTTGTTTAAATAAATTTACTTTTCTTCATATACGCAGATAGACCCAATTCAAAATTATTGTTAGAGCTAGAACTGCCTTTATTGTATCCCTCTGATAAAAATCTTTTAGTTAATTTCTATTCCACTTTTATATATTCGTAATAAACGATACACATCCATTAAATTGAAAGTGATATCCGCATGTAATAGTACCACTCTCTACCTGTCTCTCCATGTTCTTTTGTTTGTCTATTTGTCTATCGTCTAACTGCCTGACTATCTGGGTACTGTCCTGTCTCTATGTCGATATCCTAATTGACTATCTCTCTATGTTCCTGTCTGTCTGTCTGTCTGACTAGCTGTCTGTCTATCTATCTTGTCTCTGTCATCTGTCTCTCTGTCTATCTGACTAACCTCTCTGTCCTGTCTATCCTGTCTGTCTTTCTGTCTGTCTATCTGCGACCTGGGGTGCATCTTTTTGTCTGTCCATTCTGACTATCTCTGTCTGTCTATCCTGTCTATCCTTCTGTGTATCTGTTTGTTCTTGTTATCTTTCTCTCTATTTCAGTATCCTATTTATGTGTCTGTCTTTTACATATCTGTCTCTCTGTCTAAGTACCTGTCTGTCTCTCTATTCATGTCTGTCTAGGATATCTATCGGTCTTACTGTCCTGACTACCTAATCTGTCTATCTTCTGTCCGTCTATCTCAACTACTGTTTGTCTATCTGACTATCTGAATTTATAACGTCTCTTCACACGTCTGTCCCTTTGTCTATCCTGTCTATCTC